>JAVJGI010000014.1:108860963-108878142 GCA_035590275.1 Ibycter americanus | reverse complement strand
AAATCTTTCCAAGATTTCAGTGGCTGCATGCAGATACTAAAAGGGGCAAGACTGGGTGTGGGCAATCATCTTAAACTGCTTGGCGCAGAAGATTACCCAAAAAGCAAGTTGTGTGAGGATGAAAGTACTAATTGCTTGCCAGCGTCCCTTGGCAAGAAGCAGGCATGATCATTCAAAGTATTTAAGGTGATTAGGAATTCAGTAACCTGTAGAAGGGTACAGGACACTGTGTTTCCTTAAAACCTTTTTTAACCTAGTTATAAAGTTCTAAACATCATTATGGAGCTGTGGCGGGGAGGAGGAGGAAGGTCAAATTGCAGGCCATATTTCTGTCTTTGTAATATTGTCTGAAAATTATGGCACTGGCATAAAATGCTACATTTCCTTTGAATGCTACCATTTCATCTTCAGAATTTGTTATGCAACTCGTATTTGTACTCTACTTCTCATTTCTTTTGTAACAAATTATTCTGAGCCTTTTTATGATCTTGTAGGAAGTCAAGGTAGAATCAAAGCCATTGTGACTGCCAAAGTGCATGTATAAAATTATACCACCAAGCGTTAACCTTGCTTTGTAGGTTCACTTATACTTTTCAATTAAAAGCTATCTTTAGTATTGAAGCAAAGTGCTTTATAGTTTTTCAGTTAAAAGTCACCTTTAGTATTTAGGCAAAACCACTTTCATGGTAATTCACACTTGCATTCTCAAAAACTCTTCTGCCTAAAATGGCTGTACAGTGACCTTGTTTCATCCAAAGTTTTAAAAGAACACAGAAGAATTAGTAAGTGACATTTTACTTGCATTTACTTAGTCCATTTAGTAAATGTGGGAAAAGGTAAAAATCAATATGTTAAAAAAACCTCCCATCTCCCCAAGGAAATTATATAAACATTGTACGTGTGTGCATGCACGCCTCTGTGTGAATATACACCTGGGTGCATCTGTACATTTTTAAAACCAAATTCAGGAATTACATGGCATTATTTTTCCTCTCTCAAAATGACAGTTAACCCATCAGGAACTGTCTATATTTCACATGAAGGCTAAAACCACGTTAATTGTTACAGCTACACCTGCAAAATAAATATTCTCTTAACTACTTTTAAAAAACAGCTGAAACTGGAAACACAAATCACTGTGCGCTTTGTCCAGAAGCCTCAGACAAGGAGGATAAATGAGCTTCTCCTGAACTTCTACAAAATAAACCTTGAAGTGTTCTGTCATAAACATGGAAAACTCTATAGACCTGTATGCCCCAAAGATTTACGCACGTTTAACTACACTTACTGTCAGTAATCCCACTGAAGTCAATAGGAATACTCACAGTGCATAAAGCTACATACATACATAAGACTTCAGCCTCAGGGGCTGATATTTCAACAGTTACTTTACTTGAGTAATACCCTGAGGATCTGGCTTTGTAAAGGCTGCCCAGTTCTTCCACTGGTTCTCAATGGCTTCTTCAGAGAATAGCTACCAGTCACAGCTCTGCTCTGGGGGTCAGCCACTGCCCTACCTCTTTTTTTGCCTGTAATACTTTCACTGATGTAACACTGGTTTCGGTTAAATTAGCATCCAGAATCACTCCTTGAAACAGCTTACCAACAAGCCTTACTGCACAGAAGCAAGTGACACTAGATGATGGAGAAGAGAAACAGTGAAAATTATTAGGCAGGAAAACAAGATACTGTGTGTCTAATACAATATGGGATTTTCATTTACAGAGTAATAGGGATGGTATTAAGACTAAATCACCGCAGTGTCAGAATGTGCATAGTGATGATAAAAGATTATATGCTTTATACATGACTGATGATGACACATTCAGAAAATATCTGGAAGTGAAAAGACAAAGTGATGTCTCATGCAACTTATGAAACTGCAACATTTGCAACATGTCACCCTCAAATTAGTGTACAACAGGAAAAAAATGACCCCTTCAGTATCAATGCCCCCAGCTCTTCTGTAACTATAGCCTTGACAAGAAACCCATTTATTTTCTTCAGAGAAATTGTTCCGAGGTGGTTGTTAGGCGCAGTGGAGGCTTGACTCCTTAGACCTGGGCTGGATTAGACCGCCCCAACAAGATAAAGCGGACAACAATGTGGCGTGTTTGTCTCATTCACACTCACAAAGGTTATGTCTCTTCTCTGGGAGAGGCATTCCTAATTTAATTTGCATTGTAGGGATTTTGAATCCCAAGACTGTGGCAGAAGTTAGAAATTATGCCAAGACTGATAAACATTTTCTTAATACTGTAGTGGGAGTCTCTCATAGGAAGGGCAACCTAATTAAAAAAAGTTATAACAAAACAAACATTTTAATACAAGTCACAGCATATAGTAGTTCTCCTTGCACAAATAAGTTTAGCTGCCACTTGGTTTCCAGAAAAAGAGATTTCAAATTCATCTTGGAAACCATAATTTGGAAAAGATTCCCCTATACCTACTGCTGTTTTTAAAGATCTTTTCTTTAAATAACTAAATAGAAGTATATATAACTCTTAAAACAAACTAATTTTACATCACATGCATTCATTTCACTCACAACTCAGATATAAACTTACAATAGTAGCTTTTTTAAAAAATAACTTTCTGCAGAAGGAGGCTTAGGTTTTTGATCCATAAAATTATATAAGCCAGGAGTTTAGAGAACAGGAGTCTAGAAGTAACTGAGTAAATCCATACTCACAACACATCTAGATAAATGTTCAAATCTTGTATTGCTGACTAGCACTTCTTAAACTCACCGCAACTAAAGGAGATGTCGGAGCTTTTAGATAACAAGCTGTGAAAACCTTTGATCAATAATGCCATTTTCTCTTATGCAATATACAATATAGTCCAGGTCTGTATGTAAAGATGTCATACTATATTTGCAGCCTGCTGCAGATGCTTTTTATACTGGTACAAAATAAAGTATAAACTATAGCTGTCCTCCCTGTCTGGGAAGACACTGTACTGGACAAACACGTTGTATTGATTGTACCGCTCATGCTGAAGCTGCATAAATTTATTTGTACCAACAGACTTGCATTTGAGAGAGAAGGCTACAACAGTTCTAGAGGACCTCAGCAGTGGTGAAAAAGCAGTGAAAAGGCCAATTTGTGTATCCGTCTCCTTTCCCAAGACACCTGGGACATATCAAAGCCCTTTATCACATGTTGCCATCTAACGGAGTCAGCTGCTTTGGAAGGCAGATAAAGGTCCTAGGCAGTTACAGTGGTAAGAACAGTCCTGTCTGCTGAAACTCTAGAAAGAAAGTTAATTGCTTGTTAATGATTTGCAAGATTTGCCTAATTTGTCATTATTAAAGTAAATGGTTCTCAGCCAGCTGTAAATAGTGTAAGGTATTCTTCATTTGCACATAATG
Organism: Ibycter americanus; assembly: GCA_035590275.1. Classification (NCBI taxonomy): domain Eukaryota; kingdom Metazoa; phylum Chordata; class Aves; order Falconiformes; family Falconidae; genus Ibycter; species Ibycter americanus. The sequence goes on along the minus strand of JAVJGI010000014.1, from coordinate 108,874,769 downwards.
GATGTATGGGATGATGTTCCTAAATGTCTTTTTCTACCCAAAGCACTTGAGAACATTCTCTGAGGCAGTAATGGCAACAGCCAAAGTCATGCCACGAGAATGCTGGTCTTTTTTTGGTAACAAGTATCATATTATGTGATAAATTTCATCAGGATAATATGAGGGCTTGGGAATTTGCTCATCAGCATCTTCCCCACAGTTTCAGCAAGACATTGTTTGGGATTAACTGTTCCTGCACTGTCTGCTTCTGCAGATTTCTTTGCAAAGACTGGGCTCCTTCTCTCCCTCTTTAGAGGAGAGTGTATCTTCTCAATCTGGATATCAACTCTCAAAAAGGAAAATTAATACTATGACATTTTCTCTACCTCTGTCAAATTTAACTGAAATGATGAGGATCAGAGAGCAAAAAGGTCAGCAGGCGGACACACACAGTGACTAACATTGATCACACAAGTCTCATTTCCATCAGAAACCAGGATCAAAACACTCACCTTATAATTTTTCTTGTTTTTTTGAATACAGTGGCCTGCCATGAAAAGGTACTTAATACGCAAAAGACACCAACTTCATTAAGAACATTACCTCATTTTAGGTACAAACGGACACATTCAGTAATCCTGAAGAGTATCAAGATGAATACATTTGTATTATTAATATTTATTAATAAGAAAACCCTTCCAGCAAAGACTATGAAATTATTTGGAAAGATGCTTTGTTTCCTGAAGCCAGCAAGAGCTGGCTTTAACCCACTCACACTTTACATGTATAGGTAACTGCTTAGGGAAATTTGGTATTTTGAATTTGGGTTCTCAAAAACTCTCAGAAACCTTTACTGTGGCACAGAAGTCCGAGACCTACAGAAACATCAGTGCACATGAGGCTCAAAGCTGTATCGGAACATGTATGCCACTAGACCATGGTCGTCAACATAGCTACTAGACCATGTTCATCCAATATAGACCTGTTAGCACCTCCACTGCATATTCACAGTGAAGTCAAGCCCCTGTTCTTACTCTGACAGCCTTAGAAAATTGCTATGAAAAACTGAAGAATAATTGTTTTCACCTCACAGGAAGAGATGTAAGTATTATTTTAAACAAACGTCTGTTATTTTACACAGGAGAGATCAGATTTCTTGAGTCTTCCAACAGAAAGAATATAAAAAAATGCAGTCCTATTTTTGTGCTATTTAGTCAACTTGCTCTCGATTTCAGTGGATTAAAACCTGGAAGTTACCAAGTCTTCCTGTGAAATGAGTAAAACCACCGACTCCTAAGAAAGGCAGTGATTTTTTTGAGGGTCAGCACCTTGTAAAATGGAATTTAGTTAATATTGTCATTTATGACTGCAACAAAATGAAAGAGGAAATTGCAAATGAAAACACAGAAATTTTGACTGTGATGTTTTAAATCAAAATCTTCTTAATGGTGATGAAAACTTCCCAGTAACTTCACACACTGAACACTTAATGTGCCATAGTTTCATTAATCATTTAACTCAGTATGTATAAATCCAAACCCCTGGGGAGACAGATTTTGAAATGATCATTTCAGACAGTGCGTACCTTTAATGAATGCATTATTTGGGATATTTCCAACATGGTTAATAAGGTAACGTTCATAAAAGAGACAAATGAATGGGTATTTCTGGCCTACCTTACATGCTTCGACAAATTGTGATGAACACCATGCATACAAATGACAATGGATTAATCATACAAAAAAATTGAAATTCACTGTTTATTCCAAAGGCAAATAGATGACATCAGTAAAACAAAGAATAGACACTATGTCTGACTTTGCATAGGCAGTGAACTTCAAAACTGACCAAGAGTCAAAGCAGCGACTTTAGCATCTCTATCTCCTCTTTTGAAAACATCTGCAGGATTTTGAAAGAATGTGAATTGATTATCCAATTATGACTAGGTGGAAAACTACAAAACAAAACTAACAGCTCTCTGAAGAACTCATTTATTGTTCCCATATCTATGTCTTTAAGGCAGAGGTAGGATACATTTTAGGAATTGGAATTTTTGCCATAAATATGTGCATTATATTAAGTAGTATTTAATTCAGCTAGATTGTCACTGTTGGTATCTAGCACTGTCCCAGAAAATATTTTTCATTAAAACTTACATTTTCCCTTTACATTGTCTTGACAGATCACATCTGACCATCTTAAAGACCTGAAGTCCCTAAGGTATTCTCTATTGTGAATAATTCATATTATAACTGATTTTATTCTTAAAAACAGTTTTACTAAATGCTGATGTATCACATCTTCCATAAAAAGTATCTTGTCCCAGAAGACAAAAAAGGGGGATTGAGATAAAAGATGCAGATATTGTTTCCCTTGCTGCAAAGCCACTCTGAACCAAACCAGCTTACACGCTTTGAAGAGATAGAGTGACTATGCATCTATAACTCTAAACTGTGCTAAATCTGATTCCTTAGAGAGGCTAAAGTGGCAGTGTGATGAATTGTTCCTCTGTGATTATGTTAGAAGAACATGTACCTTCAACCCTTCATCACCCAGTGTTAGACACTTAGCTACAAAATATGGTAAAACCTAAGGAAATCATAGCATTGATGTAAAAATGTGGATTAGAAAGCTCTGGAAGCAATTTTTTTGAATGACACCTATTCAGCTGCTCTTAAAACAAGGCAGCAGTGCAGATTAAACATTAATTTTGGGGATTAAGCCCTAAATTATAATACTTGTGTGGAGCAGACATCCCCCTCATCATAAAAGTTAAATTTCTAAACCAGAATGAGGAAGGATTTAGAAGGCATGAAAGCTGTAAGGGATTAATCGTATTATAGTAGTGTTCCTCCTTATTTAAAATATAAAGCCCTTCCTCTCAGAGGACATCAAGGACACAAGAAATACAGGAATGAATAACACACTGTTGTACAAGCACACTTCGGTGCTGTTGTTGAATTAAACCAGTGCATGCCTACTTTTTCAATGTGAAAAGCTGAAACGTAATAGAACTAGAACCTCTGTGCACTGCCAAACCAGCAATTATAACCATCAACATAAGGGGCTGAAGTTTTTAAGGGGTTAAGAATTTCTGAATATTTGAATTTTAAAATGTTCTATTATGTTGGACAAAGACTAACATGTCTCAGAAGTGTTGCTTTCACTTTTTACAAATATACAGTTTTTAATAATAAATAAGCAGTTTATTATTTCAGTCTTGTAAGACTCCTCACAGCCAGCAAGCTACTTAGCAGACATTGAATCCTCCTTAACTCTCTTAAACAAATAGCAGCTAAAGCTAATTGTAAAATAGAATATATTCTTCCTATCTTACATGATAAAACCTGTTACTGGTGGATTCCTTCACAAATACCAATCAGGTCTACTTTATGATATGTTCATTTCATTGTCTCCAATAATCTGGGACACCCTGTTCTTTTACTGACCTTTGGTGACCCTGTCTCATTCTTTTGGTCTATACTGCACATCTACATTGATCTCTAGACAAAGCACTGTCAGATGGAATCAATACATCATTCCTTCAGCAACAAGACTGGATTTTGCTTAGTTTACTTTCATTTTTTTAACAGATCAATAGCGCTAAACTGATGTATTGTAAATTGGGGTGTAATTAGGACCTGTCTGCAGGCCTGTTAGCAAGCTGCTAAAATACTATGCTGACTTTTTTGTTAAACAGAAGATTTCAAACTTTCTTCAACTGTGAGTAGGTGGATATTTTAAAGAAATTCAGGGCACAACACACTCCATAAAAATCATGCCCCCAATGGTTATATAGAAAGTTTTCACTTTGTATTGGTAATGAAAAGACACAGTGATTAAAATAAAACACAAAATTAAGTCATCAAACCTGAATGTCATCAATGAATACAGCTAAACCCCTCCTCTCCTTCAACTTAGGTTAAGATGATAATTTTGAGAAACACTATTTCTTGCTAAGATTTCATATATGGTTAAGACCATAAAATAACTTAAGTTTCTGAAGACATCACCACTTAGCTATCATTAATCAGATGTGTTTAATACCATCCAGGGCAAAATTTTAATTGCAATAAAGTAATTCCAACTTGGCCAAAAAAAGATTAAGATGACATACCACTATAGTAATTTATAGCAAAGTAGACCTGCTAATATCTATCAGCATCCCTATGTCATGGACAGAGAAGCTGCTGAGAAGCAGTATTTTTGCGTTTTTAAAAAAGAACAGCAGAAAAGCAACAAAACCTACGTTTTCTTTCTGGAGTATTACTTTTTCAGATCAAGTTCCTCATTGAAAGAGCAGAGGATCAGCACAACCATAAACCCTTCACCACCCATCATGCACAACCGCTCTCCGTTACGAGCACCGTGTCCAAAACCTTTAGGCCTGTTGTGGGTTAATGCAGGTTATTGTTACAAAACTTTTATTCAGGCAAAACCTGCTCCGAGTTCAATGAGACAGACTTCTGTTTGGCCACTGGCATTATTCTCCCGTTCTTCCTCTCTCCTACCCTGGCTTTGCTCCTTTTTGTATTTCCCCCTCTCACTTGGTTGAAGCTATTCTGCTGACTGCTTCCCTGGTGTCCTGCTCCTATATGTACCCAGGAGAAGCCTTTAAACATCACCTGAAACCTCTAATTTCCTTACCCATTACTATGTTGTTCCTTCATGCTGTTCTTTCTCAGGTTCCTTTCCTAAGCCCGTGGCCTGGCTCTCCAGAAACTCTTGGTTTGAGGAGCCCAGCTTGAGATACTTTATAGAGAGCGGCCAGGCACAGCAGCTCCATGGGAACAGACCCACTCAAACACGTTCGGTCCCCAGAAGAAATGCGCCCCATCACCGCTCACTATTGAAATTCACAAGTAAACTTAGATATATGCTAGTTCAGTATGACGGCACTGCTGACCCAAGAGATGTCTTAAATGGATTGTCTTTGTCCTTTCCTACCACCCATCATTATGAACTCATCTTTTTAGTATCACATTAATTCAGGTCCCAAGCCCACAATGTTTACTCAAGTCTAAGAAAGGCTGCATAAGAGGCATAGGGAATATAGTAAAATGCTAATCTGTGAGTCATGTAATTACATCAGACTCTCCACTCACACTGAAAGGCATAACTCTTTAATAACTGTTGAGGAGGGAACTAAAACATAAGCTTCATGTTATTAAAAAGAAGTGCCTGCTTGAGTCTGAAGACAACCTGAATAAACAGGATAAAAGTCCTGGAGAAAAGAAAAGCAAAAAAATCATGGGTAGAACAGTGACTCCACTTTTTTTTTTTTTCTCTTTTCTTCCCTTTTAATAAAACATTACAAATTGAAGGGAAGACTTAAAAAAAGAAAATTCCCTCTTTCCATGAGTTAAAGGGTATGTGTACGAGAGGTAGTTGCGCACTGATTTTTCATCTAGATTCAATTTCACAAACTCCGAGTGAACGACATCTTACTTCATGAGTATTCCTACCAGCTTTGAGGGAAACCAGCCGTGTGGCAAGGCTGTCTGCGGTGGAACAAGGATATCCCGTTCCCGGGTAGGAAGTAACAGATGTCTGGAGGTGAGCAGTCAGCAGCGGCACGGCTGCCGGTCCCGCTGTGCTGCATGCTGCTCTGGCTAACATATGCTGCTCTCATGCAGATGGCGAGGGCCAGCAGCCTCGGGAGCAGCAGAGCTGCAAATCACCGTCCCTCCATGGGGCCTCGGGGCCTACGACGGGGTCCACACCTGGCCATTTGCAGAAGTTAGCTCCCGTACCTAAAACAGGCCAACTGCATGGGCCCTTGGAGGCAGCTGATCAGCCCAAGGAGTCAGAACATCACTCCTTACCACCACGGCTACGCCAGTTTTGAAATTTTAAGCAACTTGTTCAAGTCTACCTATGCTTCTTTATCAAGATCGGTTCTTGCTCAGACCTCCCAACACTTTTTCATCGAGGCCCTTGGAGACCTCATTCCTTGGGGTGGAAGAATGTCCAAGCTCCGTTACTCTGTGAGATTTTTGTTCGAGGCTGTTCTTTTCTGTGAGAGTTCGTGGGGGATAAGAGCATGCACACCTGCTGTAATTTCAAATAATCTTGTCTGTGCAAGCTCCAGGGGGAGATTGTGAAAGTCAGAGGATACTTAGGCAGAGTAAAAGAAAGATCAGCAGAACAAATGAAAGCACATTTTAGTTGAGTAATAAACAATCTAAAAAATTTAAATATCCTACCAAGTCTTTTCCACTCTGGAACCTTATAAAAATGAGTTTACCTTTATAGTTTCAATGTATTTCCATGGCTTTAAAATTATTAATTAAAAAATCTCCTCTACAGCGTGATATGGATTTTACAAATTCTTAGTTTTCACAGCATTAGCCAAAAATGACAGATTCCTCAGTATTCTTCTTCCCTCTTCTTTTGGTTACAGACAGTCCATGCACTGGAACAACAGATCAAATACAGACAACCTGCCTTTTATCATTCAGTGTTATGCTTTGAAAGTTCCATGCATCAGTGGAAATGACCCCATTGATTTTAGCTCTAATCTTTTGTTTGGGGGAGGGGGAAAAAAACCCCACCAAAACCCAAAAGAGATAAGACTCTAAAACTGTATGCAATTGTGGATGAAAAAACGTACCTGGACCTCAGGAGATAAACTGCATTTTTTATTTTCTACCTCTGTCTAGAAGCACTCTTATCTCCTTGTACAATAATCTGAAACATAATTTGCTTTTCTTCTAATAACTTCCTATCAAAAACTGCAAAAGATGATTTTATATTTTCATTTTTACTTCAATGTAGGTGTGGAAATAATAGACATGAAATATGATCCTTAAACATGCCACGTGTGAAATACTCTTGGTTTCTTTTAATCCTACTTGGGTGCTACTTTTCATGCTGCCAGAGAACCTGAAAGACACCAAACTAGGTGCCTTTGGAAGTGGTTCATTTTAATTCTCCCCTGTGAAAATGACAGTCTGTAGGAGCACGTACCCACATGTATGTGTGAGGTCCTATATTTAACAAAGGACAGGCAGCACACTACAGCAATTCTTCCATTTCATTCTAAATCCAAAAAGTATGACTCTGCGAATGTAAGAATATTTATTTCCTGTATAATCCCATCTTTTCTCATCCTCTCTCTGTGTCTAATCAACATTCAGCTTCACTCGTCAACATCCAGGACTATAACATCAGCTCCAAAGCTTCTAGCTACAGAGAAAGAAAATCTGAACTGCATATGCTACTTGCATTACATATATGCACTTCTACAGCACAGTTCTCCTGTGAAGCATTATTAACCCTAATCCAGTCAAATGCATCATGTATTTTTAGGAAAATACAAAGACAAGCCTCATCAGTGCCTGCTGTTCTCTGATACCGATCACATCCTTCTCTACCTTCAACGGTCACCCTGCTCACTTGGTAGGGACCATGGTCTGAGACAAGGGCAGCTCCAACCAACACTGTCCCTCACGTCAGCGTTTGGTGGCTAGTGTGCACAGCAGTACATGTCTGAGCAACTAGCATGCTCTTTCCACTCTCCCTCTCCTCTCTTTGCATTTCCTCCCCTGTATTTAATGCCATTTAGTCCAGAATAGTTGGGTGCAGTTGTGGTACAGAGCTGCCTAAATAATCACAAGGTGATTTTGGCCAACCACCGTCAGTAAAATAGACAGCACAACAATCCAGTTTGCCATATGGCATATTTGAGGGCAGATTTTGTACCTTCTCTGTCCTCAACAGGGATGAGCATATAGGCATTAGTCTTTGGTTCAGTAAAAGCAATGAGCAACAGAGCACATGTATGCATGCAATTTTGTCTTCACCAGCCCTCCTTTTATTATGTTTATTCCCACTGGAGTGACCTCTAATATTACCAAACTCTGAAAAGATTCAAGCCTTTGCCCATTAAAATGTAAAAAGAAATTTAAAAAAAAAAATCAAAAGAAAAAGCCAATAAATGTTTCCTTCTTAAACCTTTTGCATTAGATTTTCCTCCTTTACATTTTAGTCTCTGTTACACAAGAAGACCATACGGATCTTCCAATGTTATGAGACTAATCAGTGCAGTCATGGACAATAATCATCCTGAGACATATAAGGCATAAATAGCAAAAAGAATAGTTTAAGCAACTATTTTCCTTCTTTTTTTTTTTTTTTTTAAATATTTAAAAACTACCTAAAGGAGTTAAAGGTGCTAAGTCATTCTGCTGTCTGCCAACAACGCTGATGACCAACAAATAGATAGAATCTGGATTTAACATCTTGAGGTTTGTTAAATAGACAAAGAAAAGTAATTTCTTTTGTCTATTAAAACTATGAATTTGGTGCAGTACACATGTATTCGGGAAAAGGATTTCACATTACGTGTTAAAACTGAAAACTTTGATACAAGTTGGCTGGTTGATCCAGGTGAAATGAGTCAAGAGAACACCAGATGCAGAGACTACAAGTGTGACAGTTGGGAAGCAAATGTTTTATGGATCCAAAAACCTGCTGTGCTTTTTTGTGTATTCTTTTTGCCAGTCCTTGCCATCCAGCTTTTATCTGCAGGAAATGTCCACAGTTTCAGCCTTAGGTAGCTCCTTTCCCTCACGTGCAGCCAACCGTCAACAAGCGACATTTCCTCCTGCTGGGAGGATGCTACATGCAACATATTTCATGACTGCCAGCGATGGGGTTTCATTAATCAGCCTGTAGGAGGTGCTGAGATAGGAACGAACAGGCAGAAAAGAGAATAGCAGAAGCCTGAGCTGAAGATTTAAAGTAATCCAAGGTCCTCTCACCAGAAAGTAATCTCAGTAGTTCTGGGTTAACGTATCAGCTAAAGCCAAAATACCTCTGTGTTATTTCCAGGTTTAGACTTCAAATGAAGTTTATGACAACTTTGCTGAGACCTATGCCATGCTTCCAAAAATGCCTTCTCCCCTAAAATGAATTCCGGATGTTCAGAAAAGGCTATTCGGAACCAGAGGCAATCCCAAATAAATACTCCAAAATTATTATTAAAAAATGAATAAATACGAATTGCTGCCAAAAGGCTTAGCCACTTAGTTACTAAAAATGATGTAACTACAGGTATTGCAAAAACATAAGCGTTCTGCAGTATGGTTGAGACATACTGGTTGAAATATTAACCTGTTTTAGTACTTGTCCATGATGACTGATGACAGCATAGGCAGGATTTGAAAAGGCTGAGTTACCTCCACATACGTATGTTAGCAGTACAGCTTAATCGTTTCACTTCTACCGCATTTTGCTTGGGTTTGTGCACTGAAGTCAGAGTGGAACTTTGTTCCAGTGTTCAAGAACACTCTGGGCTTGTTTCAGCTACATAATCCCCAAAGCAATCCTTCTCCAGCACAGTGACACTGACAGCTTCTGCCTGTGTTACTAAATTAACCAGGCCCAAGGAATATTCCTAAGCACTGGAAACCAACAGTCTACACTGCTACATTTTTTGAATGGTTCACAAACTTCTGCTGTCTACTCTTCATGCTAGCTCAACCCAGACTTCTAATTCTTTAAGGCATCTTGTTTTCATTTGAAGAAAATGGAACAGGCTTGATCAAATCTAAAGTTTTCTGAGAAACCTAACTTTTAAAAATCTCTACATTCATGCATTCATTCACTTTTCCTCTCAAATTTGTGATTCTGGTGTATTCAAAGTCATTCATGCCAATTATTTTTTAAAGCACCACTGATACGTCCACTTCACCAAGTTAACACTCCCATCCTCATTGAAGAATTAAAAAGCAGAAATAAATATAATAAAACTACTTTTTTTTAATCTTCTGTTTTTAAAGTTAAGGAACGTGTGATTTACTTCATACATTACCAGAAATTATGAGTGACAGCAAAGTCAAAACCTTAATTAGAGATAATATAAACATAAGATTCTGTTATTAGCCATAACTCAGCATAGCTTAATTACACTCCTTTTTTATATATATATTTTTTCATCAGGCATTAATAAAAGCTGTGTCATAGTATAGATACATATATGGCCCTAAAAATTAAAGGTGTAGTTTCAGATAATCAAGATTGTAAAAGACTGAAAAAGAAAGAAGAAGATAAGCTGCAGCAGATGTTACTGTTGTCTCATTTAGTTTACTAATAGGCATGAAGGAAATACTACAACCGGCTGTATCTGGAAAAACAGTTTCAGAGTCCACCCAGGCTCACATACTGGCATGGGCATTTTTTCAGGAGCACTGTGAGCCATTTGTGCATTAACAATACCAAAGAACTTTGAGATTCTCCAATAACTGGGGAAGTATAAAATATTCTTAATATATTTTGCCTTCTTGTACATAGCAAGAGGAAATGGGTAGGCTGTGAATGAGGAGCTGTGGATGCTAGCTTGTTTCTGCCAGCTCACCTGCTGACTGGGCACTGGAAACATTTATTTACTGGTGCTTCAGGTTTCCTATTACTAACATAGAAAAAAGAGACTAACTTCTTGAAAAGTGTTTGGAGTGTCACTGTTTGGAAACAAATATATTCTCATACAGCATTTTCATAATACAAATGGAAGGAATACCTTGTTACAGAAATACACAGACTTTGGTCACGATTTCATCTGCATAGTAACCAGCTGTTACTTTTATTTTGAAAATTTAACATTCTTGTCTATTTTTTTAAAGACAGATGAAAACACTCTTAAACAGAGTTCTTAATGTACAAGGCAGCTGGCTGGCTTGAAACAGGTCACTTTTTCTCTGTATAACAATTGCTAATAATGAATAATCCCCTCCTCTGCTTCCCGCAGCTCATCTTACTAGGGGGTTTGTTTTGCTGAAGGCTGGTGGTGAGAAAGAGGTGGAGCAGTCACGGCGTGGAATAATAAAGGCAACACACAGCAAATTTCTGACTAATTAAGTGATATCTCCACAGGAACATTCGCTATACAAGAGGAATACCTTAACAGAAGAACGAACACGATACATCTGCCTTCAAATCCACAATAATAAAAAATATCTCTTTACTACCACTTCGTTGCCAGACATAATTTCATTTTACCCATGTTCTTCGTAAAACTGCTATTTCTGAGACTAAAGGGCAACCTAAAGTGGCCATAAAAAGCAGAAAGAAAAGCTGGTTTGGCTGCAGTAAGGAAGCACATTACCTGTTCATGAAAAATCATCCACAGTAATAATATTAACACCTACAAGTCACTCAGATAACGTGACCCCTCCAAGGATCACAAGTAGGCTCTGGCTTGGATAATCAATTCTAGAAAAGAGTCTATCTCTCTGTCTTATCTTATTCATGCTACAGCACCTCCTGGGATCATCTCGAAGGTGGTGACTGCATCAGTGTCTTCAGAAAAAGTTTGGGCGTACTTGTATTCCAGCAGCAAGATAGATCCTACTTGTTGAAGGCTTCATTTTGTAATGACCTTGACGCTGAATTGCATTTAAGCAGATAACCCGGAAGTCAAAGACTACTAGAGTAACCTGCTTTCTCCTTATCTTGCTTTTGATATTCCAAATAATTTTTACAACAAATAGTACAGACAAGCTTGGGCGCAACCCTACTTAAGAAAACCCTGTGATTCACCTTATGTATCCTTCTCTAACATTTGTTCTCATGGCTACTAATTTCTGCCTTACTCCATGCATATTCAATGATAATGACCAAAAGGAATGTGAATTTAGATTCAGTCTTTTATTCTGGAAGCACTTCAAGAACCTCCTATTTAAATATGTATGCTTATGGTGAGGCCAATATAGGATTTCCCACAGAAATAGATGCCTTTTTATTTTGTTATTAGTTATGTTATGGAGTATCCATTCACACTTTTACACAGGCTCCTACAAAGCCTTTTTGTACTCAGTATCTCAGTGTTTAACATTAAATACTCCACAGTTTTGCTCTAGTATCAGAGACCCTAGAGATTATACAAAATAGGAAACAGTATTACAGCTCTATGCCAGCAAGCTAAGTAGTTGGCACCTTTAAACACATTGTGTAAAGTACATTTGCCCTGGAGTTCAGATCTTTTGGGAATGAATAGCTACTCCAAGCAGACATAGCCTAGGCTGTATCAAATAAAATAACGTACGCTGTTCTTTGTGTACCTAGAGACCATACTACTAGCACAAACACTAGCTTACTAGCATCAAACATACAGAATAAATAAACAACTGTCCCAAAACTACTGTGGCATTACCAGCAAATAAAAATAACAGATATCACCCTTAGATTAAAAAAAAAAAAAAAAAATTAATGCCATCATGCTAATATGAATGCCTCCCTGATGAACAAATCTCACTGTAAGTGTAAAGACTCAAAGCCAGTATTTTCACACTTAGATATCACATGCACAGAGAACTCAAAGTAAAAACTGAGACACTTTTAGGCTTCACATTTTCTTAAAGTGAGCATTAAAACTCAGCATTGTTTTTCAGGGATTATTATAAAACCCACAACTACTGTAGTCGTGAATTCCTGCACCAAAGCACAAGCCTTAGTTACGGAATGCTTCAGCTATTAACTGACTATAATAACAGGCTGCAAAGAATAAAATGTTGTAAGAACAATTTAAAGAACTAGAATATAATCAATTGGCTTTGAAGATGACCAAGAACACAAGTTGAAAATGCTGAAGTCTAGAAAAGTTTTCCTGGATCTTTATGGCTTGGGTCACTGTTTTATATTTAACCAGGAAAGTACCTCCAGCTGCATCAATGTGTCACTGTGTCAGTGAAATACTACAAAATTATTTTCAGGCTACCAGGTGGAAGCGCTACATACTGAGGTTGAGTCTTTTTTTTGCTTAAACTTAGCTTGATGCAATTAATCTGAATTATGATTTATTCTTCTAACACTTTCCCACACCCCACTAATGAAATGCATCCCAAGCTTCACATATGTAATATTAACAAAACACTAAAACATTTGGAGCTGTAAAGTGGGAAACAGTCTGGATCAATGCAAGTGCATGAACATTTTCAGATGCCACTTGAAAGTATTAACGATGCGCAGTCATTTACTGACGATACGTCGATTCCTTCTCCAATGAAAATTACTGGCCATAAATCAGGCAAACATTTACAGGAATCTGCAAATGAAACAGCTAAATCCATGATGACAGGGAGCCTCATAAAAGCAGCCCATTTATTCCCTCGGAGCACTCATCCCCACCAGAGGGATCAATAGGAAACCTCATACAATATACTTCTAAATGTCATGCTGCAAATCCTCTTTGCATTTATGCAGAAGAAAAAGACCCTCCTCCAGTTTTAGAAGCTGAAATCAAGTAAAAAGCATATTAAATGTCTAAAAAAGAATAAATCTAAGAGAGAACCTTTCATTCTTAGGCCTGTGACTTTAATACCTATTGTTCTATACTGTAAGGATTATGACACTCAGAAAGATAAATATTCCAACTAGAAAAACAAAATGGATGACAAGGAATTGAAGAAATTTATCCGTCCACTCTCTGGCACTTGTAAAAAAAACAGTAGTCAGGGAAGTGACACCGAATTGAACACTGACAGTCTCAGTTTCCACTGCTTCTGAAAAGGGAGGCAGGCAGTATTGAAGAACCAACTAACCAAGTTGTTAATACAATGTCAAAGAGGGCAGCTCTTCAACTCATTAAAGGGACCATCAGACACTTGAAACTGTACAGCAGCGCTGAGCAATATACTACTCTTGGCAAAACAGGGATGAATGACCAAAGTGTCATCATCAGCATCTATGTCAGCTTTAGAAATGAGTAAACAGACACGTCAACTGAGAGCAAAAATACCCTTCCGTAACTTTTGAATGTTATGTTTTGACTAACTCTTCCCATCTCTTCCCATTCTTCCCTCTTTTTCTTTTTTTTTTTTTTTTTTT
>JAVJGI010000014.1:108834704-108860952 GCA_035590275.1 Ibycter americanus | reverse complement strand
GGAGGGGTTGCGGGGGAGGTTTGCATGGAACCAAGCCTATTGAACATGACTCCAGTACAGGAGTACAGGGACCTCAACTCTTCCCTGTTCCCAGGTATGAGATACAACTCAGGAACACTGGGTCAGGTCACTGCACTCAGCACGTTCTAAAGAAACAAGGGTCACGGATTGACAGTATATCCATAATAACTTGCAGCTAATTAGAAAACAGTCATTTTGTCTGATGTGTGACTCAAGATCATACAGCTAGGCTAAAAATTTAAAAGCCTAATAAAATGCCTTCTGGGATGAATACTTTATTATTGGTTTAAAATAAATCTGTTGTATGTTCTATTAAAAGGGTGAGCCTTTCTGTGTAGTTAGACATATCTAATGAGCAGTAAACCCATTCTTTCAATAATAAAATAGTCTCTAGCATCTGAAATATTCCTCATGCAAATGGAATATGTATCCTGAAGGTCAAGGATCAGACATAACTCAGCAGGGCCTCTCTGCTGCTTCACGAAGGCCAAACTGTTCCTAAGGAAAAAAAACCCTGTGTTGTTCTGAGGCAGCTTTTCCAGGTACCACCATACATCTTTTATTTTATAACACACTGGCACATCTGTGCACAAACTCATTTTCTAGGAGTGCGCATCCCTTTCCTGTGTTGACAAATGTAAAGCATTACAAAAAAAAAAAAAAAAAGAAGCTTCACATAAGCAGTTGGAAACAAGTGTAGAGTACAAATTTAATCTCCCTAATCCCTTGTCAATTACAAGCAATGTCCTAGCGTAAAGTTGTATCAACAGTGCAGTTTTCAAACCCATAGAAAAACAAATGAAGCCATCCTTTCCCTCTTTCCACTTGGACCGTATTCACTGCCGCTCCCTTAAAGGATTAGGAACACTGTCTGTAATAAACATGGGCATCAATTTTTAAAATCTGCTCTGAAAATGGCAACATTTCACAAGCTGTGAAAATGCTTTGGTTTAGGGCATGGCCTGAGAGGCAATAGGCCAGCAGGATAGCACTGGGATTAGCCCTAATTACCTCATGTTTCACCTTAATTAACTACTGATACAGAAGGTAAACTCTGCAGGATCTGTGGCGAGACCTTAGGCCAGTAGGCAAGATATCTAAGCCATCATTGTTTACACATGATAATCTCTCTTTCGAATTTGCTTTAATTGCTCAAAAAGATTAGCTGAAGGATATGCATTACATATTGATTAGCAATGCTAACTAGATACTATATAATTTTCATGTGTGCTCCACACATGCAGTCTAACAGTTTTAGAGGCACATTCTTCATTAGCCAATTGTCAAAGGATCAACATTTAACTTTGGTTATGGCAACATCAATCATGAAGAAGAAAAAAAAAAAACAAAACACCACCAAAACCCCAGCCTTTGGTAACAATGAATGGAGGGGGAAAAATACAAAAAAGGATCTTCACTCTATTCTAGCAGACATCATTGTGCGCCTCCATTGTGAGAGGTAATCCCCTCCTGCATGGCCCCTGCTCAGACCACAGGCAAATTGGGAGCAGAAGGGGAGTAGCAATAAAGCAGACAGAATATAATATATATTTTAAAAATAGATCACAAGGTTATCTTGTTTCTTGTCCCATACATTCTTCATTATTCAGACTCCGTTTTCTTTTCCTGTTTTATCAGTTCTCATCTGCTCTTAGCAGGCCTTGAAGATTACCGGATCGTCAGATATTGTACAAATCTAAGCGCCAGCTGATTACAGAATCTGTATAAAATATAAGAGTCAAACCAATGAAAAAAGTTCTTCGCCATGTGCTACTGCTCTGCTAGCAGAGAAACCAATTAAATGCACGCGTTTTCAGTTGTTCTGTGCTTTATTACTACAAGCAAAACAAAATATGATCTTTCAAAGCTCCTCTGACCTGAAATACATTTGAAAAATTAGGAATGTATTTCCTTAGGAAGGTAACCTTGATTTAATGTAACGCATAAACTGATCAAAACAAGACTTGGCAACAAATTATAGTGCAGCACAAAGGATTAGCAAATATTTATGTCAAAACCCTAGAATCTTAAATCAAATGCATCCACTGAGGTCTTAACCCAGCTTTAAAGTTCAAGACCTGAGATTTTATGTGTACTGCAAGTGTCAATTAAATTTATGAAATAAAGTTGTTAGTGTAAGAGTTTTACTGTAACCTTAAGGACGGAAGGCCATATAGTAAAAAATCAAGTTTCTGTGGAACTGCTTTTGTCATGGCCTTTTTTCTACACAGCATTTTACAATACTTGCATCCTTAACTAACGTCCAGGGGTGTCCTACCTTCTTAAGAGACATCCCAGAGAGTTTTCCTAATTCTTAATGCTTTTTTTTTTTTTTTTTTTTTTTAATTTGCTGCTTCATTTAATGCTTACAATGGCAAGGAAAGGCACGCTGCCTGTTTGAAAAGGCTCACAGACCACTTGCTGCTCCTTGGAGGCGGCTGAAGAAGTGAGAACTTTCCCTGCAATCTCACCACTTTTTGCAGGGATGAAAAACTGCCATTCAGGGCAGGGCAGTGCAGCTTCACTGGTGACTGGTGCCTATTCCAGATCACTGCTTTATTTCACCTGTAGTGTCCTCTTATGCTCTAAGCAAACATTTGTAACTGCTTACTTGACTGATAAGGTTTTGGAAAGCATTTAAATGAAAAAGTGAATACATAATGGCAGTTTGTCAAAGGCTGTTTGACAAACCCCTCCAATTTGCAGAAGGCTAATATTGAGATAAAGGTTGCAAATGGTTGTTTTTCCTTGTTTCTTTTAAAAATATATTTAAGCTGTAATTGCTCTGAGGGATTTTCAGGATTCTGGACACATTTGTGTTTGCTGGTCAGAGACAACAGTGCAAGAAAAAAAAAAGTTACATCTATTCACATAGGGTGTCCTCCTGTAATCGATTTTATAATCAAACCATGAAGTCTGAGTCTCAAAAAAACCAGCATTGCAAGACATGCAGTGAAAGGAAAACAAGTAATACTTTTTTTATTGTAAATGAAAAATGTGGAAAATTTTGCTTTCCCCAAATGACAGCCTCAAGGAGTTTTCAATGTATAGGTCAAAACTTCATGCATATCTCTATAAAATACTGCATTTTTCCTATGTGATTAGGTTTGTTTGTTCATGTGTTAAAAAATGCGAAGTATTCTGTTTATCTGAATGCAGGTATCATATTTTGTATAAAAGGGCAGAAGGGCTGTAGTTTTATTATATATATTTATGCATAGCCTAATCAGGCCTTTATGATGGACTGCTCTTTGAATATTTATTACTAGACTAATTATTGAGCTTAATTATAACCCTGCATGCTTTTAACACATTAAAAACCTGTTTGAAAATGTTAAAGCAAAGTTTCATCAGCAAGTAGGGAAAAGTAAGTGTGTTTTCAAATAAAACAACCTTCTTTTGTAAATACATCTTGACAGTGAACTGATTGCTTACATACCTATAAGGTGAAACCCTGCCTTCACTGGATTTAGAGAAGTCAGGCTTTCTTCCAGCGACCTATATAGCTGGGTTATTTATCTTCTTAGAGAATATTTGGCCTGCAGTTATCTGATATCAAGCTGTGATCTCATCAGCTCTCACACACTCAGCAGGGAGGGGCTAAGAAAATACTTCAATGTGAAATCTCTCAAAGCACCCTCAGGGCACCACAGCTATGGAAGGAGGTGTTTTAGCTGCTGAATATTTTCCTTTGGCAGTGATACTGACCCAGTGCCCCACAATGATGCCCATATGCCACTGGAGGGTCATCTGTACAAACAAAAGACAAACTAATGATCTCACTATGTGGATTTGGAGAAATTAAGTATTTCCTAAATTGAATGGCCTTTCATTTTTTGTGTTCTTGCAGAGATTTGAGGGAACCGCTTTGGCAGAAATCTCTGCAGTTCTAATCTTGTCTGAGACAAGCAGAGCTGTATATTTTGTGGGTCAACTCGTATTTGCAAAAGGTGGTATTTGTAATAAAATAAAACACTTGATAATTCAGCATATGCATATACCAAGTCAAAGAACACATCTTAGAAACACAATTGTGTTTTCTGATAGACCACAGGGTTCGTCTATTGTTATTTTTCATTCTTTTCCCCAACACACTGCTTTGCTATTTAAGTGAAAATATTTTAACAAAGGGGAAGGAAAAAAAAAACCCACCCAAACCCAAAACAAAACAATCCACATCTATTTAAAATGCTGTTTTACTAAAAGGTGCCTGGCTGACTGTTTTACCTAAAGCTGACTGATAAGCTGCCTGCCTAGGTTTCTCGGTCACCTGGAAACAAGTAGAACATTTATAAAATATCTAGCAGTTCTCAATGGAACATTTTTAATGAATCCAGGATCTTCACATAGCACAATGACATTTGGAAAGGATCAGCTCAGAGTTAAAAAACAAAACAAGGAAATTCACAAAGGAAAAAAGTTATTTTCATTAACCAAAGGATAGAAATTCACCTTTAAGTGTGAAACTAGGAATGCCTTTCACACAATGAACTATATTCTCTACCACTGTACAGTTAGTGACACAGATGTGTATGTTAGTAGACCCCAGAAAATAACACCTGACTTTTACCAGGATACTTGTGAAGAAATGGTCAGAATCAAAAAACCAAATTGCACTAGCAAATTGAATCAAGCTATTTAAAATCTAAGGCTTTTATAATCCTCTAGTGAATTCAAATTAAGGTTTTATGGTCTCTTTTACTCCTACTGAAGTCAATGGCAAAACTCTACAAGGAACCTTTATTATGCCTTTCAGCTTTTGGTATTCTGGTCTCACTTTGAATGATGCCACTTTGCTAGTTACTGACAGAAAACTAGGAGAAAATAAACAAGAGGGGGATGAAACAGCAGTAAGACACAGGTTTCCTTCCAGATGCTGTATTGAATTTTTTTCCTAAAATATGCTATTTTTGCACAAATAACGTTTTCTGGAGGACCTGCATGAAAGCAATGGCAAGATGGGACAGATACTGTGCATTTTGTTACTTGGTGTTCAATCTTTGCAAATGTTCTTTCTTTGCTAGTAACTTGGTTTGTACGGAAAGCAGAATTTGTATCTCAGTTCAAAACACAAATTAGTCCTCTATGCACAATTAGGCTTGTTCCTCCATCAGATTAAGTTTACACGATGCACCATTGAAAATACATTTTCCCTATGCCAGTGAGTGGTCCAAGGCATCCAAGCATGGAGTTTTCATCACCTCATTGGCCGTAGGCATGCCCACAGGGCACTCTTCTCCTACAGGGATAGCTAGCTAAAGCAGAAGTGTAAATAGGTCCAAGGAAATATTTAGATGGTGGGAAAATACTAACTATAGAGGAATATAACCAGCCTCAATTATTTTGGCCAGTTCTTCCTTCTTGACATAAAATTAGGCTTAGGAAAGTAAAATCTCGGATTTCCGCTTCTGTGGATAGGAGATGTAATATTTAAGTATGTCTCATCTTCACAAACAACTTCATGTTTATTGAAATTATGCTTTCCTGGCTGTTAACTGATGCAAAACCTGCAGTGCTGAGATTATCAACAATTTGAATGTGTATGCAGCAGTGGATTTTTGGAAATGGGACAGGATTTGCAGCACGCAATATCCAGCCAATATTCAAATCTCATTGTTGTGTACATCAGATAAGCGAAAAGGAGATGTATGACTTCAAAGCAGTTTCTGGAGTAGAAATCCCCTAATATTACCGACAGGGTAATATTGCTACCACTATACATATTGAAATGGATGAAGCAAGAGAAATCATGGAAATCAAGTTCTGTCGATCAATTTCAAACCACAGTACACAAAACTTAAATAACAGCTAAACCCATACCATGACTTTCTTAAGGACCAAAAAAGAGTAAATAGGATTTCTCTTATATTAATAAACAAAAGGGCTTGCTTCTGATAACCTCAGTTTGGTGACTGGGTTAAGAATTAATACAACCACTTTGCTGTTACTTCATTTGCTGGAAATACTTTGTAAAACACACTCTTTCTAGTGCCTGTATTATTACACAAGTAATTTTAAACGCCTCTCCATTAAAAAAAAAATATTTATTCAACAATAAGATTCTTATATTTTTCCTGATTTCTTTAACAGCAAAGAAAGGGAAGCCACCGAAATCATAAACTCCTTGAAAGCTTGGCTTGGTCCCTTAGGATAAAAGAAACAGTACCACCAATGAATATTTCCTAGGAATGCAAGGAAAAAAATACTCAGTTTTAATAGTCAACAACATACTGCAGGGGAAATAATCTAAAATAAGTAGGCATAAGGGGATGAACAACCATCTAAACTACATTAATACACAAAAAGATAGCTATACATTTGAAGAAATGTCAACAGAAAGTCTAACACAGTTTATATTACACCAAGATCTGCCAAGTGACAAAACCAGATTGTCACAAATCCTCTCCATACTGCTGTGCTGGGGCAACACTAACAAATCTACCTTATTTTCTGAACAATTTTTAGCAAAAAACCATAGTGATAAACTTGGTAACTAAGACATAGATCGGTTGGGGCCTGTAAAAGAGTTTTTAAAATATTTCTTAAATCCTGATTTAGAAGCTGCAAATACAAATGAAACTTTAAAGATACGCTATAAATGAAAAGCTCATCTGTTCATTATAAAACATGTTCACATAGTAATTACCTTTATTATAACATAACTAAGTGTAACAGGGAAACAAAAAGGAAGAAAAAAAAAAAAGTTTTAAGAAGAAAGAAGACCGATCAAAATTCCTGACAGGAAGATACATTAGACCAGTCTCTCCAGGGATGTGGCAGAAACTCAGGCCCTGCAACTTTTAAGAGCAGAACAGACAAATCACTAGAAAATATACAATAGGGAACAATCCTTCACAGGTAATGAGATGGGGAGCAAACCAACAGAGTTTTTTTTTCTTCTGCCCTTACTTCCTATCATTGATTCTACACCACTTAGTGTTGTCCCCAGAAATTGATCTAAATCATTGCTTAGTTAGGAATGCTGGAGAGGGTAGGGGGAAGATACCAGAAAGATTACAGTTATGTGGAAGTGCTTATCTGCACAGGGATTAGCTGGGTTTTGCATCTGTGGCAAGATTTTACTTGCACATCTCTCCACAGAGACAACATTTTTATCTTTGGTCAATGATCTCTTTCTGAAGATCAATACAGGTCAGATGCCCGTGAGTTTATGAGAGCTATCGGTTTCTGATGCAGGTACTCATGAGCTATTGCTGACTCACATGGCAGAGAAGGGGCAGATTCAGCTGTGAAAGAGCTGCTCTGCCTCTCACAGGGCCTCTCGATGCAGCATCCCAACAGACCTATCCAGGCTTCAAGGAGACAGCTAAGGGTGAGAAGAGTGTAGATTAACAACACATTAAACTTATAGATAACAAGTCCACCTTCCTTTTTGGCAGCTCCGATATACAGACAGTCCTCTAAAGCCATAGTAAGTGGCAAGTCAAAGACTTCACGCTACATGGAAATGTAACTCCAGAGTCCAGAATTGCCTCAAGAGGGTATTGGCAGACTTTGCCAGTAATTAGCTAAGAAACACATGTGAATGGAACAAATTTGAAGCCCAGAAAACAGAGAACAGATGTTGTTTGATAATGGCAGCAGGAAACTTAGGCTTGCGGTAGTTTAAAATGCTGTCTTCATCTGCTCTTTGCAAAGAAACTTTAGCTTTTCTTCAGTGATAGAGTCTAATCAATGCAAATTCAAATTTCTGTCACCTCAAATACTCTTTGCTGCAGTGCAGTCTTTTCAAAATTGCTCTTAAAGTTCATTCAGAAGCTTCAGATCATGAACAAGGCTGTGGACAAAAACTGTGAAAAACTGGTGAGGACCCATTGCATCTACAGGTGAGCTGCATTACCATCTCATTTGCTTCTGGGATGGATGCCAAGATAATTATAAAATAATTTAAGGCCAGAATAATTTATAGAATTTTTCCATAGATATTTTCACTGGGGAAATAGACAACTCTTTTGTCTGAGGAGTTAAACACAATATTTCTTCCAAAACGTCTAATAAAATCAGCCTACAAAAGTATACACAAATGCTTTCTTAGCTATCTATGGCTACATATACCAACCGAGAAATGACCAAGTTCAAGCCTGTATGTTGCTGAACAGAATATGATCCATGTATCAGTGAACAAAATACAATCTATGTGATTAACATCAATGTTATGAAAAAAGTATAACACACAAAAACCATGGAGCCTTTCTCAAACTCTGTGCAAACAACACCGAGTTATGATTTTTCCTGTTTACCATTTCTAGACTGCATTTAGGTGAAAACAATTGACACACAAACTTGTTTCTTGTTTTTGTCACTTTAAAGTCTGATGACTGAGATTTGCCATCATCATGTTGAACAAATTACCACTCACAGAACAGAGAAGAAAATCTTCATCCTTTAGCTCCCACAGCATTATAACATGGCTTTGACCAGAGAAGTGTTTCCATTTTCCTTGGTTGCCTCACAACATAAAATTAAGTTGGCAAGATGAAGACAAATGGCACAATAGCCTACTGCTGATTGGCTAAAGTATTTTGTATATGTTGGAAAATGCAGGACATCCATCCTAATTGGTGGTGGACAGAACACTTTAGCAACTGTGACTGTGCAAGACAGCAATCTATCCATTGTGGGGTCAAAGGGTGAGGTCAACAGGAGAGGATAGTGATGTTATTATCTGACATATGGGTTATCTTCTATACACTCTGTCTATAAGACATATGACATGTGGTGAGCTCTGAGACAGATATTAAAATCCAGAGCTCAACATGCTGAGCGGGTTGAACAAGTGAGCAAAGTTACTTACAGCATAATTAAATGCCTGTGTGGTAAAATAATTGATGTGAACACAGTAGTAGAGAGGGAATTACTAACAACAGAATAAAGGTTTGATAGCAATGTATATATAGAGGGCAGGCAACAGACAAAAAAGGAAAAAAAAATTAAAAATTAAGAGAACTTTTAATATCTATGTAAACTTCCCTTTTAATAAAAAGTCCATTAAAATCAGACTACAGACACACAGACATAAAGCATTTTGGCATCCTTTGGAATTTCTAAATGACATTGTCTTAAAAATCCTTTAAGTTGCACTACACTTAAAGAATTGCTGGTATAAATCTAAAAGCAGTAATTCACACTTGTTGCTTCTAAGCTTCCCAGTTATGTATAGCTGAGAAAAGGTACAGTGGTGTTAAAAATGTTTAAGGAAAGTTGAACCATTTCAGGAACCATTCACATGGGAACATAACTACACAGCAATGAGGAAATACACCTAACTACCTACAAACACACAGAGAGGAGAAACAAATGTATATATAGGAACAGAATATGTTTTGTCACTTTGTGTGAAAGATTTCTTATATTAATCAAATCATTGTGCATAGCCAAGAATGATTTACAAGTTATTGCAGTGAAAATTCACATTGAAGAACTATTTCCAAAATAATTTTGAACATTCTGGTTATTTGAGATAGGCAAGAAAGCCCTCTCTACTAACCAGCACTTCGCTGTCAATGCAAGCATTCCAAAATCATGAAACTCACGCCAAAAATCAAAGAATTTGCTTGTAAACTGTGAAATTAGACATTATATATAAAAGTCCCATACATGACACAGATAAGATTTAATAAAACATTGTATTTTTTATGCTTCTGAGTTCACATTTTCAAGCTTTTCTTTACAGTTATGGGTGTTTGGAATTTTGCTTGTTTCTTTTTTTTTAAAGACTCAGCATTAAACAATAAAACGAGGTCATACCGCTTTAAAGGCGCTAAATTCATTACTCCAGGAGCTGTCCTAATAGACATACAGAAAAATACAGTTTCTTAGTGCTAGCTAGTAGAGAGACGAAAAAGGTATTTACATAAAGGCAAAGGTTATCATAAATACCTTTTCTTCAAAGATTTGAGGAAGTAATCAGAAAAATAATATCTTTCTTCGTAATAGCAATAATTTTCAGAGTGTTTCTGGAATGCTGTTAATAAATTGATTATAGATATTGGGCTAACTTGCCGCCATGCCATCTGTTGCATTCAAAATGAAAGGATGAGTGTGAGAGATCTGCAGATGCAGAAAAATCTCATTTGAAAACTTGGACAAAATTTGCTGGAACAAACCTGGAATTACAGTAACTTTGCTCTCAGCAGACTGTTCCTGAATGTAGAAGGTATCTTTAGCTTCTCATTTTTTCCAGCTGCTGAACAGCTTCCTCACCTTTCCCTGATCTTACTTCTAACGTTTCACAGAGCAGGCAGAGGTTCATACTTGCTTCCTGTATATAAAGTGAACAGCTCTATATTTAACTAATGAAACAAAAATATTTAATTTTCCTGCCATGTTAACACCACCTCTGCTATAAAAATGCTGCTACTTTGCTTGCAAAGGTATGAAATACATAATGAACAAATTTGAAATCCTAACACTTCATGGGGCAACACACATTTTCAGTTCAACGGCTATGCAAGGAAGTTTTTACCATCCATCCAAAGCACCATTGTAGTTATGTCCCACAAGTCACATCTCAAATGCCAAAAGAAGATAATTGATGGCAAGAGGCCTATAGCAAATTTTCCCTTACTGGTGACAAAGGCTAAAGGTAGGGCTGTCACAGTCTGATTTCTTATTGTAAGATCTGGAGAAGGATGCCTGTTCCCCCAGCCCTCCTGTCTCTGACAACTCATCACACACAGCCGGTTCCCCGGGGGCTACGGCAGCATCTGGCACTTCTGCTCTCTGGTGGCAGCTGCAATCATTTTCAGGATAATCTCCTAAAGGCGGCGTCTTTATTCAGATACAGATGTCTTCATCTTACATCCTGTTGGATTCCTCAGGCCTAACGTTGCCTCTGCATTCTGGTTTTATCCCTTTGGGTTGGTTTTTCAGTCATACCCTTATTTGAAAGGTACTGACAAGATTTCAAAGGATGCCGGGGAAGAATTTTTCTTACAGACATTCATCTGTTGGTTTCCCATTTCGTTTCAACACTACAAATAAAACCTTGAAAAACGACCTAAAGATCCAATGTTTAAGTGGACTTCTAAGTACAAAGCAATAGCAGAGATTTTCTGTTTTACAGAGAGTGCTCTCGTTTGTTTTCTACTTGCCACAACAATCTAATTGGTTTCTCCGGCTTCTCTCTTGATACAGTTATTACTTTGTTCTGCACAGACTAAGACAGATTATTTATGAGGAACCCCAGTGGCAGCAAAGGAGAATATTCATATTTCATGTAGTTATAAATGGCTTAACATAAATCATTTTTTCAAAAGTTACTTATTTCTGATCTCTTCCACGTGCGCTGCTGTCGATCCAGTCTTGCATATTTAGAGGTGATTGGGGAGGAAATCATACATCAAAACGAGCTTTCTCAGGAACACGAATATAGTAATCTCATAATCAGAAAATGCTGGTACCTGCATGAAGGCCTGTTGTAGTATTAAAAAAAAAAAACAAAAAAAAACCTGGGGAAAAAAAAAAGGCTTTCTAGATCTTCAATATCTTAAAAGGAAACAGATATTACCTGATTCAAACTGGCTGCCTTACAATGGAGTTATCCTACTGCAAAACACCTAAATTACTGTATTTGGCAAAGCAATCCACTCATCAAGATGGAAAAATAACAGGTATTTTGTTTTGGCTAAGAAACAACATTATGGCTGAAAGTTGGGGTTTTTTCTTTTGTCTTAGAGATCAGATAAAAATGATCTATTACAGGTACATATTCTGAATTATTTTGTTTGCTGATGGTTTCCCTACCATAAAACTGCTTTTTACACCACCTTGTTCTCTGATAGCTTAAGCATATGCTCTTCATAAGCACTCCTCCTCCTTCCTTTGTTGGTAACAGGCAGTCAAAAACCAGTCAATTTTCTTCCAAACAATGTATATTTTAATTTCATTAAATTGATTTCCTTGCGTTAAAGGAAAATTAGGGCTTAATTTAAAAGTCCATGAGGAGTGACATTCAGTAACTAATACTATTTGGTATTAAAAGCAAATATTAGTTCTACAAGTATTATTTTTTTCATTTGTTTTAAAAAGGACATCTGACGCTATCCTGATGCTGTCTTTGTTGTAAATAGACACACCTTTTGAAGATTTTTGTTTATCATTATTATTATTATTTTTGGCTAGGACCTCCATCCGTCACCCTTCTTTAACTGACATTTTTACCCCGTTATTATCCCTAATATATTCCACTGAGGGTTTTCTCTCACTGCAAAGAGGGGGAGGAAATCAGCCAAAGGCATACCCCCAACAACTACTGCCTTCTAAGCCTGCTCACTACTCAGAAGTGGGTCAAATGGTCCTCACATGAAAGCATCTAACAAGGTCCCAAAGGAGGTTTCCCTTTAGTGGCAGCAGGGAAAAACACTATTTCTCTTCAGAGAAGATGGATACCATCTTCCTGCGCACAACTGAGGTACTGATACTTGCCACTTTGAACTTGTTATATTCATAGATGCTTTCTGAAATGCTTACAGCATTTGGGGAATTAAGTCACTGACACCAGGGACTCTGAGCAGTTGAAAAGGATCTCTTCAGAAGCTAAAAATTCTGAAAACAATGGAGTAAAGCTCAGAAATTTGGCACTGATTTCCAGAAAAGCATCAAGGACAGCTTCAAATTACATATTTTAAAATTAATAAATCATGCGGGTTTTTAACCACATTCTGTGTTTGCTGGATTTTATATCTGCCCCCACCCACTTCTTTTAAAGCTTCTTTAGTTTGGATTCAGATCTCAGAAGAGACTTTTTATGGGAATAAAACATGAGGGAGTCTGAGGTGAAGCAAAACTAAACTGATAAAAGATAAAGGAGTGAAACAAATTATTTGACTCCTGTAGGGTGGATGGATGACAGGTTTTAGTAATTAGGGTCATATGTTTTCATGGTTTAACCCCAGCCAGCAAATAACCACAACCCAGCCGCCTGCTCGCTCTCCCCCAGTGGGATGGGGGAGCGAATCGGACCAGTGAGAAAACTCGTGGGTTGAGATAAAGACAGTTCAATAAGTAAAGCAAAAGCCACACAAAGCAAAGCAAACAAGGGATTCGTTCACTACTTCCCATCGGCAGGCTGGTGTCCAGCCACCCCCAGGAAAGCAGGGCTCCACCACGCGTACCACTTACTTGGGAAGACAAAATGCCCTAAATCGGAATGTCCCCTGCTTCCTCCTTCCTCCCAGCTTTGTATGCTGAGCATGATGCCACATGGTGTGGGACATCCTTCCGATGAGTTGGGGTCAGCTGTCCCAGCTGTGTCCCCCTCCCAAGCTCTTGTGCACCCCCAGCCCGCTGGCTGGCGGGGCCGGGTGAGGGGCAGGAGCCCCTGGGGCTGTGCGAGCCCCGCTCAGCAACAGCTGAAACACCCTTGTGTTATCAACAGCGTTTTCAGCACAAACCCAAAACACAGCCCCGCATTAGCTACTATGAAGAAAACCAACTCTATCCCTGAGAAAACCAGCACATATGTAAAGAACAAGGAGGATCAGAT
This sequence comes from Ibycter americanus, assembly GCA_035590275.1. NCBI lineage: Eukaryota > Metazoa > Chordata > Aves > Falconiformes > Falconidae > Ibycter > Ibycter americanus. Next base: position 108,847,424 of record JAVJGI010000014.1, on the reverse strand, counting down.
CAATTAAAGAAATAAACTGTGACAAAATTGCATCAAACCACCGACCCGCAGCTGAGCCAGAGGCTTTAGTGAAAAGAGCCCTTCACACAAAAGGGAAAATCTGACACTAATCATGGGATAAACTTCACATACACATGTGCGTTAACACAGCACACAAGTCCTGCATTAGCTTATGCACTTTTATGTGCTACAACACTCGCAGGTTCACTTACTAGCTATACGACTTAGTCTCAGTAGTAAAGCTTTCTGCACCACAGGTCTACTTTCATCAGTTGCGCAGACAGTCACATAAATAGGGTAGACTTCAGTAAGCAATAACCTTGCTTTTGAACATTTTTTTCAAATTACTCTGTTTTCATTTATTTTTGTCATCACAAAATTGTAGCTTTCAAATATATGTTTGCATATAAGAAAATGGAAAAATTTAAAAGAAAAGGTCATAGGAGAAAAAAAGGAGAGATGCCTCCTCCTCCCCACACACACACTTTAAATCCCATGAAATGAATGTTTAGCTCAAGGATTTGCTGTTCATCTCAGTGCCCCTCAAGCCTGAGGCAGGATTAGGCCAGACTCATGTTTGAACAACTGGAGAAAATCAATGGATTTCATCTTATTAATAATTAAAAGACTAATTCTGACTTTCAAGTGATTAAAACTGTGTACAAAATGTATGAATTCTTGTAACGGCAAATGTACACGTGCAAAAGGTGCTCTGAAACAAGCAACATACTAAAGGAAAAGAATAATTTTCAGGGTATACTGCAGTAGTTAGAAGAGGAATAAACCATTTAGCATAGTGCTAATTAGGTATTTACATGTAGCTAAACAAATACTTTACATGAACTTTAATGGAAACCTTAACTAATTCCTAGGTGATGTTACAACATGCAGGGTAATTGAAAGTTGAATCACATTCTCTCAACAACCTATCTATTAATAGCCTCTTCTATCATTAAATAGACCAAGGAAAGCATAGGAGAGGAAAATTACAATTTGCTGGACTAATGGAAATCTTTTAATTGTAGTTAGCCATTGGATAAGTCTTAAGGTAACTACTGTATTCCTTCTTCTCCCCCTACCCACCAGAGTAGCAACAGCCAAAGCTTTTGCACTGTAAGAATCTTGCCTATTCAGACACTATCAGAACATAGCAGGATGCACTATGACATCTGAAAACTATGTTGAAACTTTAAGCAAGCCATTAAGTTTTTTCACTGAAATAAATAGCTGCCCTACTTGCTGTCTCAATAAGAAAGCTATGGAACTACAACTTTGAAAGTTCAAATATCCTGGTTTGATTTAATTTTTATTTCATTTACACTTTGCCAGTATCATCTTTATGTGACTATCTATGAAAAGGACTTCTGCTATGCCATTTAGTTTGGCCTTCTTTATATTGCAGGATAAGGAAAAAACGTCCTGTATGCAGAGACTTACAAATGTTACTTAAAATATTTCAGCCATTGAAGCATTCAAAGTGTATGTTACAGACAGACAGCAGAAGGCTAGAGTACATGGGTACTTGAAACGCCAGTAAACTTATTAGTTGAAATGTACCTTGAAGAGCCCATGAAAGCAAGCCAATGTTCACACTGTCAGGGGAACCAGAAACTTGTCTTTTGTTGTAGGAAAAATTCCTTTCAAACTCCAAGCATGAGAACAAGACAGAAAGTCAGCACTGAGAGGTTTCTTTGTACCTTTTCAGAATAAATTTTCATTGTGCATCATGCACACAACTGTAATAAAACGTGGAAGAAACAGCAGACCGAAAGCGAGTAGTGTGGGCTTCATATATATATATATGTATACACTACAAATTTATATATATACACAAACACACACACTTTTATGTAAGTAAATCAATGAACTACAAAAGCTGGAAGTGTTATCACAAGTTACCGTACAAATTGTACGCCTGCTCTGCAAGATGAAATGATGCTCGCTCACAAAGTTTCCATTCGGTCAAGCCTTGTGCCATAGATCTAGCCCATATAAATCACCGTGATATATGAAGTCAAACGATTCTATCAAGCACGCTGCCAAAAGGAGGACAAACGTTTCATGGAGCAGGAAGCGCTGTTCCAAGTTTTGCACTCAAGCCCTCTGCCTGTGCTAGCTGAACCGGCAGTTTGTCTGCCTGTATCTCATTAGATGAGGATGTTTGAGCAGCTGCTTGAAAAGTTTTTAGAAACACGGTTTTGGCTTGATAAAATCCAAATCTACTTCCCCTGTCAGCGTCCCACATTGCTCTGAATGGAATCTATACTCGCTGCATTGAGGTCAGGCTTAGCCCTTCTGCTCTTTTTCACCAGAAAGCCACACTTGTCAGTCGTCTTTCTGGCAAGAGTTAACGAACCACTCCTGCCATAATGAATCAGCAGGAATCAGTAAGCATCTCCACAGAGAAGTATAACACTTGCTAACAAGACAGATCTACAGAAGAAACCTTTGCCCTGCTATACAGTGGATTTTTTATTTATTATTCCAATTTAATTTGGACTGCACAGCTGACAAGAATCTAGGAAAATGGGAAGACTTAAGAGTCTTCACATCCCTCAGGAAAAGCTAGACCTCCTTATTTTCTTCCTCTCATACACATCACTGGTGTATTTTTAGCTGTACTATATCACGTTAAAAAAACAACACATAAGGATTCATGTATTTGAATTAAAGCTAAATTAAAGGCATAGCAACTTCTTCTCACAGGGCTCTGCCTTTCTTCATTTCCCTGCCAATCCCAACAACATTTTTGAAATCCCTTCTCACTATGCATACTACCTATTTCTCCTGCCTCCCCCAAAGTATTACCCTCTAGCCCATAATTACCCATCTGGAATTATAAAAACAATTGTGTTGTAGGGAAAATTCTATCAAAGAGACAGTCAAGTGAAATCAAAGTTGGCAATTCACAGTATACATGTAGAAATTACATCTGAGATGCTGCAAAACTGCTCACTTGACAAAAAGAAGGAAAATTGGAAAATTAGTATGAAGGAAATGAAATGAATCACTGAGGGATTTGACAGCGAGAAAGCCCAAGTTAATGACAAATGCAGACGAGATCATCGGGTAGTGGACTTTAAACAGCACAAGGCATAATTCTGCCCATAGCCCAGTCTTCGGCAGCTTTCGAAACATGGCAGTATCAATCAACAGGCAATTCCGTCATTTTAATGCTGACCTAAAACTGCTAAATCCCCCTTCCATTTAAGAATTACTTTTCAGGATTTTATTCCTTCATGAAGATTTTTAGTTTCTATTTGGTATACTGGGAGAGGTTTTTTCTGATTTACAGTCAATTTACCATAAAAGGCTGGATGTAAAAAGACATAAACTGAAGAGCTGTGATAACGTCCCAGCTCAAACTGGTATTTGGCATTTATCCTCAACCCAGTAAGAAATGTTATCCATAGACATGTATCTTCCACAAAACTCAAAGAAACCCAGCTTTCCTTCTGCAGTTTTGCAAAACTGCCCTATTTTTTCCTTATAAAATATAAAGCATAGGGAAAACCTGTGCTGCAGACAGTTACCTTATTGCTTTGAATTGGTTTATCCTATTGCTGTCTTCACTAGCTGGCTACCAGAAAATAATACAATTTAGGAAATAAAATGAACTTTCAGTACATACAAAGAGCTGCAGAATGATTACACTTGATCTTCACAAGTATTAAAAATATTTAAGTAGTAGAAGCTTATTCTTGTACTGAAAGGGTGTCCAAACATACAGTAGGTCATTATAAACAGTAGAAACCTGACCCTACTGAATTAAATAACTGAACTTCCACTGCCTCCAACAGGGCTCGATTTAATCCACCGTAAGTGAACAGTATTTCTTATTCCTTTAACCTTCCATGTTTAAAAGGGCTCTACCTACCTGTGAAGCCTATCATAGCGTAAGAAAATTAAACAGAAAGACATAAATATTTAACAATGTTTTAACACTATTTAATTATGCTTATTCTTTTCCTGTTCTGTGTCTTCCTTACTGTTTTTCAAGTTATGGTTTTACCTGAACAGCCAGCCCTGGCCCTAATTTTGCTTCGGCTTTGATCTCATTTGCTACAGTGCAAATCAGGATTGATTCTAGTGAAGAACAGGAGAACTCTTCGTCATACTTGGTAGGCGTTATTAGTGGTGTTATTAGTCCTTAGAGCAAAAGGACATCACTTAGCAGTAAACCTCCTCACCTGACAAAATCCGTGACTGCTGCTCAGCACATTTCCAAAAGCATATCAGCAAACTGTTGCATGAACTTCAGAGGTTTCCTGCCAAATGCTGGGTCGTACTCAATGCCGTTATGCCTTGTTTTTAACAGCAAGTACAGTGTTATCTCAGCGAAGCGTCCGCAGCAAGGCTCAGATGAAGAAGAAACTAACCTTTCTTAGAAACGATGGGAATCAATTCAGGGAATACAGGGACAACTTAACAACGTTGTCCCAAAAACTCTTTCAGAAAGGGAGCTGAGCAGGGAAAAAAAATATTAAGCACTTCATACATAGATACAGTCAGATTTCAGATCACTTACATACCATATGGACGCAGCATGCTACACAGGCAGCAAGAGAAGCATCCAAAACACGTCAAGAAGAAGCTGTCAGGGGCTGGCGGCACAGCCAGCCCCCACCCCGGCCCCAGCCCCACCGGCCTGGGCTGCAGGTGCCAGCCCCTGTGATGCTGCAGCAGCCCTGACCCTGCTGCCCACAGGGACCAGCCCCGGGCACGGGCCCTGGCACCGCAGAAGGAAAGGGGCGAGCGGGTGGGAGCAGAAGATGGAAGAGGTGGGAACCTTAAGTTTTCTCTTTGCAAATCTGTGCTTGCGCATACAACCAGATCTCACGCCAAAAGGCAGTGAACGGTGAGACTGGCAATCTGCTGCACCTGAAGCTTACAAGGATTTTGGACATACTCTGCAATATGCAATTCTAACTGCTTAAGGCCATCCTGACGCTAAAGTACCAAACATCCTCACTTCAGTTTAACAGCAACAGAGCTTTTGCAACAACTGCTGCTTCCCTCTCATTCCTGCTCTCATTTTGCTACCACAGTTGTGTCAGTGCAGCAGTTTGTGGGACCACATCACAACACAGCTCAGGCAACCTAATCTACCAAATCTCCTCTTGTGTCCTTCCTAAAAAAATGTGCTGAGTGACTGCTCACTGGAACTGAACCATGATTCACAGTGTGGGGCCATGAACACGTCTGCCAGCACACCTGAGGGAGCTGGTGTGCCATAGCCTGGCAAGAAACGATGGATGCAGCAATATTTTCAAGAGGGTACTGCTGCCAAACATGGAAACTTGCTTATAATTACAGGCTGTCTAGCATAGCCTTTCCATATTTCATGACAAACCGCCTTTGTCATAGCTCCTTCTCTAGTACCACTGCCCCCAACTGTAATTTGCCTCCTCTTCCAGAAGTCAAATCTCTGTTCTCTAGTTCTACAGCCAGAGACTCTAATCATCTTTCTTACACTGCAGTTTCCTGCATTATTTTATTTGCTATGTTTTATCCTCCTTTTAAATTTTAAATGAACATTTTAAATGAAATAAACAGAACAATTACATTAGTGCACACAAGCTATATCATGCTTTAGCACTGCATAACAATCAAGCAACTTACTGGTTGCTCAACTTACAGCTCATGAGGGAATGCTTGAAATACATGCTGCAGAAAAGGATTCTTAAAATGAAAACCTTTGAGTGATTACGTTCAAAGGTGGCACGTAAAAAAAAAAAAAAAAAAAAAGGCATCAGCATTACAGTAAAGGTCTGAAGTTTGCTATATTCTCCTGGGCCAGGAGGTTTCTCCTATTAAGCTGTGCTGCTTTGTTATGCCAAACTAGTCAGCCATGGTTTCTGACTTGTCTGCCCTCAGGTCTGAAGCCTGGTTCCACCAAAGACAATAGCCCAAGTCCTGCCTTAAACATGATCACGTTCTGCCTTCATGCATGGCAAGAGAGCAGAGCTGTCAGGTGCACTCATCAGCGGTCCCATCAGCCTGCGTGCTGCGCTAAGTGACTCCGGACAAGTTGAGGAAAATGTTAAGACAGGTGGGCTTATAAGAAGCTATCTAAAACAAAAATGGGAAAATGGGAGTTTCAGAAACACAGCCCTTATGTAAAGTGGTTATACAGCTGCCTTCCCTCTGATGCTATCTCAGTGCACTTACTACAAGAACCCTTTCTTCAGGTTTTTTTCTTTAAAAAGACTTCGCTTTAAGTAGTCACAGGTCCAAGCTTGTGATTATCTAGCTGTGGGTGTTGTATATGCTGTAGTACTTGCCTCAAGGGAATGACAAATGTCAGTAAGATCCATAAATAAACCCAGTGCGAAATCAAAGGAATATGAGAAGTTTAGAAGGCATCATTTGAGAGCTCCTCATGCAGAGTTGCTCAACTGAAAACAGCTATGCAATATACCTCAGAAGATCTAAGTGAGACACAAGAGACTGAAAATCTGATAATGGCTTGAAGGGCTAGCAGGGCACCCTGGAATACTTTAAACTTCCTATAGATTCCATGGAAACAGGAAATGTAAGGACACGGTCTTAAGTATTTTAAGAGTCTGATTTATGAAGAATTCAGGAGAAAACACCGGTGTCTTGTTAGGGGAAAAAAAAAAAAAAAAAAAAATTACCCTGTGCTCTTTGAGTCGAAGGGAAAAAAGGGGCATCAAAAGACCAGGGTTTATCACACTTGCCATTTGGGACTGTGCTAATCAGCAGAGGGAAACAGAAGCACATTCATCTTTGCACAGACTCGCCACTGAAATAATCTCTGCAACACCCACTGCTCTGATAAAAAGGACACTTTAGCCTAACACAGCTTTAAGGCCAAGCAGTACAAGAAAACAAAGCACGGTTATTTCTGTTACTTCTTTGGTTCCCCCAAAATCCCCATCTGCTGGTTTTCTTTATCATTTTTTTTCTTTCAACTCTTGTCTCCTTTGTGTTCCTTTATTTTTCGGTTCCTCAATTTTATGCATTACTGAAACCATTTTCCTTCGCTTTACTTCTGCAGCTCTGATCACCAAAACGATACCTCTTCCTCCTCTAAAAGAATCCAAATCCAAACATCTCAGTACAATGACCTATATAACTAGCTTTTTTCCCCCTTAGAATGAAATAGTCAAGAAAACTTCGAGGACACAGATTCAAATCAGGACTTTGGCAGTTCATGCCCGCTGAAAATCTAACCTCAGAAATTATTTTAGGGGCATGAATATTATGATAAAATGATACCAAACCTGGAAAAGACCCCTAAAAAAAAAAGGGGGAAAAAAAAGAAGTCCAAGCTTGGTAAGAAAACTTTTCACAATGGAAATGCAAAGAAGAGAAGATATGTATTTTGTCTTAGACAACAAAGCCTACTATCATTTGCTTTGGCATTACCAAAATGCAAACTTTCCCATACACTTCTGCCCTACCATGACCCACTCAATTTACATCCGTGTATATAATAAACTGGAACACTTTTTTTTTTTTTTTTGCTTTATCCATTTGTAATTGCTGTCCACTTTCCCAGAAGATAAGCACATATATCATTATTATTTCAAACAATATCAAGAAGTTCAACATAAAAGTTGATTTTTGCATATTAGTAACAAAAAAGTTCAGCAAAACTTTGAAGTAAATTGGCAAAAAAATCATTGAGAAGCTTCATGAAAAATGAAAGCTCACAATTGTTCTACCTATTAATATGCCTTTTCTAGTTTTGAAATGCACAATACTGCCTCTCAATTGCTTCAGAAAACATTTAACCACTTTGGCTGCTGCAGTCTATAAGAGTAACATACATGAAGAGATTATTTTAGCCTAAATCTTTGGATATGGAAGAATTACTAAGAGGCTATTGTGCAAACTCATGACATCCTTATTTGGAAATTGTGTACGGAAAGCAAAATGGTACCCATTTTACTCAAACTGGACACCTGACTCCCATGAGCAGTGCAGTATGGCTGACAATACCTAACCTCTCCACATCAATTCCCCTCCCCTAGCTTGTCATCATGCAATCCCACCTGAAATAAAATACAAAAACTGTGTCAAACTGGTTTTGGTTGTTTTCTGTCCTATTTTCTAGACCCAAAGGTCAGCAAGAAACATTTTTTTTGGAACCAAAGCCTCCTGCTAACCAGGAAGCTAAGGTGAACTATGAAATCCTACATTAAATGTTGCAAAGTTTTGATGACATGCAAAATTTCATCACAACTGTTATATTAAGTCAAGTCACCTTTACAATTATCCAGGATTTTCAAATTATTCAGGGGTTTTTGTGGGTGGTGGTTGGTTTTTATATTGTTTTGGTTTGGAGGGGTTTTTTTGGGGGGTGGGTGGATGGGGAGGTGTGCTAGACAAAGTACGGGAAATGCTAACACACAAATTTAAAATGACCACACAATTCCAAGTAGTAAAACTGAAAGTAGCATAGCTACAAATGAACTGAAGAGACTGTACACGTTACAATTTAATATGCTCCTGTGGTCCATGGCCATGTCACTGATCCACAGGTGACCTGTCCAGGACCTATTCATGTACGACACATACTGGCACCTACCTGCATGATTCTCTGATCACACAAAAGTACCAGGGATTCAAGGCAAGGGTCACAGTTATTTCTGCATGTGTACCCCGCGAGTGGGGAAAGGCCATAAAGCAGACAGAACAGGTCATGCTATTACAGTCCATCCTTTTATCCGGGGATACTTATGTTGAATTCATGTCAGTTGCCACTACCGAAAATTAATCTGGAACTAGAAAATGAAGCGTATGCTAAAGTTTCTTTTCAGCTGAGTTTTCTTAGAGAAAAATATAATCTCCATCCTAAAGTTAATTATCCATACACCCACTTCATTATATCTGAATGGCCTTAACAACCATTCTCAGCTAGGATGGCTGAATCAGGAATATCTGGTTAGCATTTCTGTAGAAAACTTCATCATGTCCTAAGGAGCTTGTTAACACCATGCAACCATCAGTGGCAGCAAGCAGGGCTGGCGGGCAGCAGCAGCCAGGTGAATGAATAGCTCGCAGGGAGCTGACACAGATGGGAGCCCATGCTGCCCTGTTTACCGCTGCAGTCAGTGGTGGTCAGTGGCACACTGACAAAACTGGGTTAAACAGGGCGCTGATCTGATCTGTTCTGACAGTGACTGCAGTCTTAAGATAAAGCGTTAAAGGGACAGCACCAAATCCAAATCGGTCCCAAATGTATCTTTTGAAAAGGCAAAATCTTTGCAAAAGCAATAGGAGGAGGAATTATCCGAAAAATACCCCCAATCCTAAGCATATCAAAACTCATCAGCACCAAAACCAGCATAAGTGCCTAAAATAAAACTTTCTATTTAAAATTATTATTGCTTTGTAAACATGATTTTATTAACTCTTATTCAAAATAAATTTGTATTTGATAATGGCAGAATTTGGACAACAGAGAGTATCGCTCTACAACTTCAAAAAGCATACTATGCTGCTGCAGTTTTTGGTCCTACCTAGTTTGGTTTAGTTCCTGACAGCATGCTCTGCTACCCGTCTCACTAAATAAGTGAATAAATACTTGATGCTTGTATTTTTGTTGCCAAATTATGGCAATGTGAATGGGAAAAGGCTAGTGAGAGAAGCATGACGTGTTAAAAGTGAAATCTCTTTGTTTCTGTTTTGAAGAAGGATATGCAAACATGAATCATACATCTTGCTTCTGCTACAGTAACTCAATATCCTCTGCTTGGTTAAATAACAGACACTTGGCACGTACAAAATTGACATTCTTGCCAAGAACTGAAATTCGCAGCAACTCTGAGCTCTGTTGAAACCCCACTGTTGATACTTAAATTGTACACAGCACTCCACCAGGATCAGCTGCAACATGTTAAATGAGTATTCAGCATCAGAATGACTATTTAAATCTCTCTCCATCTCTGAAACAGTCATACTAAAGCTGAAAAGAAGGCTTTTGAAAAGATCTTCAGGAGAACAGAAGGTTCTTTATGCATTGTACTGCATTAAAAAACACCATGAAGGTATACAGAAATGCCAGAACCCATGCAAGTTCGGAAAATTTGTCTAATAGTTGCATCAACACAAAATCAATCCTCGTGTGGTGCTCCAGAAAAAGGTGAAAAGTCAGAGGTGCTACAAGTAAGTTTAAAAATAAAAATAAACAAAAGGTTTGTCTTGTTTGTCTTGTACTTTTTAATCAACCTAGCTCAATGGAAGTAAAATATACGAAGAATGTCTAGACATCTAACCCCATCTTTGTCCAGTTGTTACAGGACTCCAAAGAGTTGGCAGCAGTTTCTTCCTGAGTGCTACCAGAACCTGATTTCCAAATTTGTATTACCCATTGAGGAGGGGGAAAACAGGCCTCCGTGTAACTCATTCAGTGCTCATATACTTCCTTGTTCTTGTTTAGCTCCAACAGAGCTGACAAAAATGACTTTCAGATCCCTTTTTACCTGTCTATTCACTGTGCATAAATGCATCTGTAGCCTCATCCCATTCGAACATAGTGTGAGCTTAAAGCTTCATCCTTCCCGCAGAATTAAGTCCCTGCATGCATATATAGGGCAATTCACTATTTCCATACCTGTGCAAAAATTTGCCTGATTCTTTACTGTGAGGGTGGCAAGACACTGGCCCAGGATGCCCAGAGAGGCTGTGGATGCCCGATCTCTGGCAGTGTTCGAGGCCAGGCTGGATGGGGCTTTAAGCAACCTGGTGTAGTGGAAGGTGCCCCTGCCCATGGCCGGGGGGTTGGAACTAGGTGAGCTTTAAGGTCCCTTCCAACCCAAACCATTCTACGCTTCTGTGATTCTATGATTTGTACTTCTTTATAGCTACAAACTGCATGTATGCACTGGCCAGGGCTGCACGTAATAGTGACATACTGACTATTGGCCATTTTGAGGCAGAACCAGCATTGCCTTTACTTTGAATTATGGAACCATCCACATGAAGACAAAAGCAGGATTAGCATACCATTTGAGACAGCCACCAGTTGCAGAGGGAAACCTACTGTAATTTTTCCTGTTGTCCTGATTGTAATATTTCATGATTTAACCTAGGATGCCATATCTCTTTGTTTAAGAGAAATGATGATTATAACCTTTTCATTGCTGATTAAGAATGTTGGAGGACAATCCAGGTAGCCAATGCTGCGCTGGTTTCTCAGCTACTTGTTCCCCAACTACATAGATTAAGAAAAGTGTCTTGGAGCACCTCTAGTTGAAAGAATTAATATTTCCTATGATATATTTTCTGTATGTCTGGACTGCTTTAGTAACGATACATTAGTGTTCCTTCAAATGCATATACCTACAACTTAGCTTATCTGCCTTACATAAAAGATCCAGTATCTTCAGTGAAAGAACAGTGATGGACTTGCATTTGTATCATACAAATGGAAATGACAAGTTAGCTTTTACTTTGCTACTACTTCTTTGCAACTGCTGGTAAAAGAACAAGGCTGGCGTACAATTCCCTACAATATGGGTGCCTAGCACCACTTTGAATGCCCGTGGGTATCTAAGACATCTGCATAGGGCTGGCAGATATAATTTGATGGAAACCCACTCCTGGGTAGGTGAAAGCTGTGGAAGTGGTGAATATGCGATAGCTTCTAAAATAGAACCTAATAAATAATAGCCTATGCTAAGGCAACTGAATTCTGCTGTTGAAGTCAGCTGATGGGATTCAGCGCAAAATGTGAGACAGCTAAAGGTTGGGCTCAGTGTGAGAGATCAGTGCCTAAGCTCCCATGACAATTAACTGAGATCTAGTCCATATAGTTAAAGCGGACTAGAAAGATAAGTAAGCCAGCCAGCAGGTATCTGCTTTAAGATGTTTTCTTGGCTCCATTGGCTTTATTGACTGTAAAGGGAATGTAGATACATAGTTCACCTTAGTCAGAGCCTCCCCCAACTGCCTCTCTGCGCAGAGACCATGCAAGTGCATGAGAAAGCATAACCAAGCCTTCGACTTGATTAAACGTATACTTTCCCTAGTCTCTGTGAAACTGATAAGGACATTCTCATGACGGAGGCAGGAGGCAATGGCAATGGCAATACACGTGGCTGCTCTAGAGCTGCTCCCCCCGCTCCCTGCCCTGGCTGCTGAGGCTCCACCTGGTAGGCACTGACCCTTCTGGAGATGGCCTCGCTGATGCCCTGAAGAACGAGTTCCTCCGGCTAGAGGAGAAGCAGGTCACCTGTGCTTCCTCCCTGGCTGCCAGTTTTTACCTGCAGTGACACTGCTTGAAGCTAGAATTTCTGCAGCTTACAGCATCCAAATACACATCCCTTAGCTACTCCCTTTATCCAGGTGTAGCTGAACAGGAAAGATATAATCCATTTGCTAAATACCCTTTGTAATTCCCTGCAATTTTGCTCTTAAAGCTGTCAATAAATGCATTAACTGTTGCTGCTTAATACCTATTAAACTATAGCTCTAATCAAGAATTCCGTAACTGAATTATAAAGTTCCATAATGATGATGTCCCACACTACTATCATTATTTCTGTTGCGAGAGAAGCGATTTCTAGAATGGAAAAGTGTAAAATGAAGGGTTAAAAAAAAAAGTCAGTAGTTTGTGAATTAAAAAAAAAAAAACAAACAAAACCCAAACTGGTAAAAGAGCATTGGAAAGGTCTAATTAAGAGTTTGTGTTCAGTTCTTTCTTCTTATAATTAAGAAAGTCCGTGGATTATTTTTTTTTCCACTGAA
>JAVJGI010000014.1:108812048-108834604 GCA_035590275.1 Ibycter americanus | reverse complement strand
ACTGAAAAAGTTCTAGGCTTATTACACATTGTAATTTAATTCTGCAGTTACTCCAGTGAAATGCCACATCTGACTCATGGTTTAGACACTGTACAATAAATACATAGAATTACTGCAGAAAAATCTCCATTGCAGTTAAGGATCATGGAGGTGTAACAAAGTCTTTCTTAATTCAGTTAGTTTCTGAATATATGTGGTATTTATTAAAGACACTAACGAAAACTTCTAGAGCTTTCATCCCTTTTAAAATAAATTTCTTTGTCAGTTGAACTATGGAAAATCTAGTGAGACACCTTGCCTTACTTTTAATCTTTGAAGAAGAATACACCCAGGCCTTCTTCCCCGTCATTTCTTCCCCTTCCTTTCTCAGAATACTACCACAAATTAGGAACTCTTACGAGAGGTTGTTTGGTTTTTTGTTTTTTTTTTTTTTTAGAAGGGATCTTTCCTTCATGAGACAAAAAATATCCACTTAGCTGGCTACAGAAGAAAAATGTAGCTGAAGACTCCTTAAAGCAAAGTCCTCAACTCCAGGAGAGAAGGAAGTAGCGAAATTACAAACTGCTCTTTTACATTCGGAAATTTTAAATTAATCTACGAAAAACACTCTTCTGCATTTAGGATTATTGACTAAATGTTGTGCCTTGTCTTTCTCATCTCTAAACCCTAAGGCAGGCAGGCGCAGTAACAAAGGCTGGTCACATACCCTATCCAGGGTTGAAAAATCAGTAGTTAAGGAGGGCATAATTCTTTACTGCCATTGTGATGTTAACAAGCATTTTCAACTGTGAAAAGTGACTGCAAAATGGTTATAGGGTGCCATTGTCTTTTTCTTATGCATTTCATGGAGAAGAATCTGAAGCAGAAGAGAATCCAAACACAAACAAAGAATATAATTAATTCACAGCAGCACCTCCAGCAATGGAACCCAGTACCCCAAAGGAAAGAAAATTATTGCTGCTGTTCTTACAATAATGAGTAAACCAGACCAGGAACTGGTTAAAGACTATGTACTTTGCTTTAGAGACTCCGTCCCTACTTTTCTTTCTATCTCCGTATGTCTGCTTCAGTTTCTGTTCTTAACTTACTCATAACCAATTTAAGTAAAAAACCTTCACTAAAGGAACAACAAAATCAGAAGCACTTAACTGAGGAGATCATGATTTTGCAATTCTCACAAGTGTGTCCTTAGCTAAGATTGCCTCAAGCAACCAGCCTCAGGGAAACTGACCTACAAGCATACATTTTAGTTGAGTTTAATGAGATTTAGATGAGGCTCTAAAAACTACGAGTGTAATTCAGATGTATTTGTAATCCTTAAGAGCTGGCAATAATACATTTCAGTAATTTCACAGCCAACGCACCTTCTAAGATGTTTACAGAGGAAAGTGCTCCAATTGTAAAATATTGTCCTAGTAACTTCACCTTAAAAATGCATGACACTAAAAACTGCAAGTTCTTTCTAACCACATTTCAGTAAAGAAAGAGAATTAGAAAGGAAACATATGGAAGTAACAGGAAAAGACTGCAGGACACAAAGTAGCATGAGCTGAGGATAAATGTAATACATTTGTCTCAAAATTAAACAATTTTTTTCATATTTTATATAAGTCAGTACTGAAATATGTCCTTTGCAAGACGTATCACACAAAGCAGGCAAAGCCACTAAGAAGATATGCCTAGTAAATAGATCGCCGCCTTAATGCCCTTTCTATGTTCTTGATGTCACCCCTGCAGGAATCCTGCTTTTCTTTCAACATGGGAGGTTAAAATTTGTGTGTATCTATTAGAAATAGTTTGGGTAGAGAAAGAAGAATCACAACTCGTGTATTATTATCTGACATTCATATGAACCTTTAACATGTGTACACTCATGTAGTATACTACTACTCATTAAAGATTTAATAGTCCTTTAACAAAATGTTGGGGAGGACAACGGTTAACACATACAGCAAGGCTTTCCTGTGTTGCAAGTTCTTCATTACATTATCATTTAGCTTTACAGATATGAAGCATTTCTCCCTCTCCATACCTGCTCTCAGAAAAATCCTACAGAGATACATATATACACAGAAATACACAGATGATATATCACAAATAACTGTCAAGCACTGGTGAACTCTGGTACTCCGATGGTTAACTGGAATGTAGCACTCCTTTGAGAGGATAAAAGGAATAAAGTTCTGGAAGCCAGAGGTAATATTTCAGCCTCAGATTTTATTAGACACAGTTTCGTTCCTAAGCATAGTATGTCCCATAGAGCTAGAGAAATTACTATCTCTGGTTCTCAAAGACTGGAATCCTTCATCTCTCTCATAATCCCTCAGTAAGAAACAGAAAATCACTTTCAACATCTCCATAACACCTTTAATTTTTCATGTTGAATGTTCTTTTTATTGCTCATCTAAGACAGGTGCCAAAGTCTCAGTTATTACTTATTAGTCCATCCAGTTTATTACTTCTTTTAACATATGGCACTTCCATTCTCCAACTATTTGCTTTACACACTGCCATATATATCAGCCCATCACTCTTTTCTTTCAAAAAAGGTTCAGAGAAGGAGCTGAAAGAGGCTTGTGCCACAGGATCCCAGCAGTCCGAGAGCCTATATATGCGCCTAATTTGGTGTCATTGAATTGAATGCAAATGTCAAGCCCCCTTATAAAAAATCAGTGAGATGAAAACGTGCATTTAAAAGACTGATTACATCCTTAGTAACTCCCATAGATAAGAAATTATTAATAGGAAAAATATTGAGGCAAAATGGAAGGAAGATGTTAATATAAGTGTTCAATTCTCACAGAATTGGGAAAAACCCTAAAAGCTAATGATTTTACTTACAGAAAAATAACAGCTATAAAATATATTATTTTACGGAATAATATATTCCATAGAATTCCCCCATAGTGCTAGGGCTACAAGATCCCTGGATCCACAATAGGAAGTTCAGAAGCCCAGATTTCCCCACATTTTAAATGGTTCAGGGCAGGTCAAGAAAAATAACTAATTTACCTGCAAGATGATACATGGCAGACACAAGTAAGGCAGAACTGTTCCGCCATGCTACAGCCTCTATTGCTGAGCACTATTATGCCTAGAAATGTAACAAATAACATGCCTCAATGTATTAGCACCTCTCCCTACTACTTAAACACAGAACATCCCAAAGCTGAAACAATGGTGATCAGGGTTTTTCAAGGTCTACAAGCCTAAATCTATTATCTTGGTATGCTAATGCATGCTGTATGAAACCAGTGGTTCTTCTCCTTACCAACCTCACTTTCACCAAAGAAATCAAATGGCTTATTCTTCAGCTGTCTCCCAAGTGTCTATAAAAATAGTACATGCGCATTTTATACAGAGAAAAAAAAAATATTTCAAGGCAAAGTTCATCTTCTAAAGCACTTACCACCAGTAAAATACGTATGCAGTCCATGCTGCAATGGTCTCATACTGTACATTTCCAGAGCACTTCCGATGGTTTCTTTGAAAAGTATACATCTTTTATTAGGATGTAAGCACAAACTCATTTCCTGCTATTTCTATTTTTTGGCTTTCTGAAAGTCTTTATCCTCTAAAGCTCTCTATGCCCTACTTTGACCACAATATAATAGTTCTCAAAAAAGTGACATGCAAATTAATTTCTTCTTCAAATTCACTTTTTGAGTTAGTCAAAAACTTTCCAGATTTTTTTTATTGTTGTTCCCTATTATTTTCTTTGAACAGAATGGAAATTTCAAACAAAGAAATGACTAAAATTCAGATTCCGTTTATATATTTTCATACAATAGAATCATAGAATTATTTAGGTTGGAAAAGACGTTTGAGATCATTAAGTCCAATCATTAACCCAGGGCTGCCAAGTCCACCACTAAACCATGGTCCTGAGCACCGCATCTACATGCTTTTGAAAAACCTCCAGGGATGGTGATTCCACTACCTCCCTGGGTAGCCTGGTCCAATGCTTGACCACCCTTTCAGTGAAATTTTTCCTAATATCAAATCTAAACCTCCCCTGGCGTAACTTGAGGCAGTTTCCTCTTGTCCTGTTGCTTGTTATCTGGGAGAAGAGACCAACTCCCATCTGCCTACAGCCTCCTGTCAGGTAGTTGTAGGGAGCAATAAGGTCCCCCCTGAGTGTCCTCTTCTGCAGACTAAACCACCCCAGGTCCCTCAGCTGATCCTCATAAGACTTGTGCTCCAGACCCTGCAACAGCTTCGTTGACCTTCTCTGGACACACTCCAGCACCTCAGCGTCCCTCTTGTGGTGAGTGGTGAGGGGCCCAAAACTGAACACAGGATTTGAGGTGCAGCCTCACCAGTGCTGAGCATAGGGGGACAATCACTGCCCTGGTCCTGCTGGCCACGCTGTTTCTGATACCAGCCAGCATGCTGTTGGCTGCCTTGGCCACCTGGGCACACTGCTGGCTCATGTTCAGCTGGCTGTCAACCAGCACCCCCAGGTCCTTTGCCTCCAGGCAGCTTTCCAGCCGCTCTGCCCCAGCCTGTAGCGCTGCGTGGGGTGGTTGTGACCCAAGTGCAGGACCCAGCACTGAGCCTTGTTGAACCTCATAGAATTGGCCTCATCCCATCAGTCCAGCCTGTCTAGATCCCTCTGCGGAGCCTGCCTGCCCTCCAGCAGATCAACACTGCCACCCAACTCGGTGTCATCTGCAAACTGACTGAGGGTGCACTTGATCCCCTTGTCCAGACCATCGACAAAGATACTAAGCAGAACTGGCCCCAGCACTGAGCCATGGGGAACACCACTTGTGACCAGCTACCAGTTGGGTGTAACTCCATTCACCACCCTCTTTGTGCTCAGCCATCCAGCCAGCTTTTTACCCAGCAGAAAGTACACCCATCCAAGGCACGAGCAGCCAGTTTCTCCAGGAGAATGCCGCGGGAGATGGTGACAAAGACTTTACTAAGGTCCAGGCAGACAGCATCCACAGCCTTTCCCTCAGCCACTAGATCGGTCATCTTATCATAGAAGGAGACCAGGTTTGTCAAGGAGGACCTGCCTTTCATAAACCCATGCTGGCTGGGCCTGATCCCCCAATTGTCCTGCACGTGCCATATGATGGCACTCAGGATGATCTGCTCCATAACCTTTCCCAGCACTGAGGTGAGGCTGACAGGCCTGTAGTTCCCCAGATTCTCCTTCCTGCCCTTCTTGTGTGTCACACTGGCTAACCTCCAATCTTCTGAGACCTCCCCAGTTAGCCAAGACTGTCGATAAATGATGGAGCGCGGCTTGGTGAGCTCCTCACCAGCTCCCTCAGTACCCTTGGGTGGATCCCATCTGGCCCCATAGACTTGTTCATGTCTAAGTGGAGCAGCAGGTCACTGACCATTTCCTCCTGGACTGTAGGGACTTCATACTGCTCCTTGTCCCTGTCTTCCACCTCAGGTGGTGGAGTACCCTGAGGGTAACTGGTCTTACTATTAAAGACTGTGGCAAAGAAAGCATTAGGTAAACCTCAGACTTTTCCTTATCCTTTGTGACAATGTTCCCCCCTGCATCCAATAAAGGATGGCCCTACTTTTATTTCTTATGTATTTGTAAAAACATTTTTTGTTATCTTTTACAGCAGTGGCCAGCCTGAGCTGTAGCTGGGCTTTTGCCTCTCTAATCTTCACCCTGCATAACCTCACGACATCCTCTGGATAACCTCACAACATCCTTAGAGTCCTCCAGAGCTGCCTGCCGCTTCTTCCAAAGGCGGTAAATTCTCCTTTTTCCCCTGAGCTCCAGCCAAAGCTCGCTGTTCAGCCATGCCGGTCTTCTTCCCCGCCAGCTTGTCTTTCAGCACATGGGGATGGACTGCTCCTGCACCTTTAAGACTTCCTTCTTGAAGAATGCCCAGCCTTCCTTGGACCCCTTGGCCCTTCAGGACTGCCTCCCAAGGGATCCTCTCAACCAGATCTTAAACAGGTCAAAGTCGGCCCTCCAGAAGTCCACGGTAGCGGTTCTGATGACCCCCCTCCTTACTCCTCCAAGAACTGAGAATTCTTATCATCTTGTGATCACTGTGCCCAATACATCCTCCGACCACCATATCACCCACCAGCCTTTCCCTGTTAGTAAACAGCAGGTCCAATGGGGCATCTCCCCTGGCTGGCTCACTGACCAGCTGTGTCAAGAACTTTTGAGACACCCTAGTGTTGCTTGTCATTTCATATTATTTTACTATGTAGATGCTTCAATATTTTCCTAAATTTCACCTCATCTAGTGCCAGGAAAATAACTTCATTTCATTTTAAAGAAAATATTTCAGAAAAGTCAGCTTTCCATATGACAATTTTAACCAGACATTTAAGTCCACTGTAAAAGATTCTGTTTAATAAACTCTCTGAGCTCTAATTCATTTGCTTTTAAAAACATGCACTGTTCAAAAGAAACAGAATGAAAAGCAATACAAAGAGGGTAAAACAACAGCAACATCATCTGCATCTTCAGTTCTATTTTAGACCAACATAAGTTAGTAGCTTAGTTTTAATGGCACTGAGCTGCTTTACGTTGATGGCCTGCTGTTACTGATCCTGAAGGCATAACGAAGAGCATTAAGTGTTTAAATATAGATGTCAATAAAATGCACAACAAATAATGGTAGATAGTGAGAGTTCGCAGAGATCTACTATGCTGATACAGGTTGCAAGAGACCATTAATGAGAAACGGACCAGAGAAAACCCTGATAGGAGAGATTGATCAAAATAATTCATAAAGCCCAAGCCCTTACGTTTCTGATAAAGGCCTTTTGTAAATGAAGGCAGTATAGCCCAGAAGGCTTGTCTGTGAATTTACAACACAGTAGTGACTCCACACTGACTCCATGACTGCACGTTACACTCAGGCCGGTGAAAACAAGTAAGCTTCCTCAAGCTGTGTGTCATGTGTTCAAAAAGGCATGAGGGTCAGTGGCAGATATTTCTGTGGATTAGCTGCAATGCTAGAAATGCCAGTTCAGCTAATTGCAAACCAGTATCTCCTTAATTAGAAATTGAAGTCTTTACAGCACTTGTGGTAGCTTTTTCCTATGATGAATACAAATGTGCATACAGACATGATAGGAGGGAAATGGTTGGAAAGTATCTTTATGTAGATGCACACATATATCAAAACCTGAAGACTAATCCATTATTCACCGCTTCTACTGTTCCTCTAACTTTATCAGTAAAACTGATGTATATAAAGTGCTGATCCAAATGAAAACCCTCATATTAAACACAGTGTCAGTATTGTGACTTCTCATCTGAGGGCAGGAAATGTTCTTTACAGGCTTCACAAGAGACAACATTGCCCAAACTTCTGGAGATCTGATGCTCATCATCCAAGGGGATTATGACATGTTCCTCACTAAATGTTCATGGTGTTAATCATGTGTGGCTCTGGAAAGAAATGGCATTTGAGACCACTGCAGGAAGCCAATGGGTTTCAATGCTCTTACTTGTAACTATTTCGGCATCTCATAAATTATTTATTAAAACTACACTGCCAAGCAGCGAGTCTGCTAGGTAGTAACCTATCTAAAATGCTATTTAGAAGACAAAGTAAAATGATGTGCGCAGGAAGAAAAAGAGAGAGGGGGTAAGAACAACAGGTGATTGCTCAGTACTCAATGTTACATGATTCTTAATGTTTCAGTGTCTCTCTCCAACACACCCCTGACATAAAGCATAATATATTTTGCAACTAAAGCAAACATATACATGTGCACACACACATCTATACCTATATACACATATATAAATACAAGTAATAAATTACAGAAATTCCAGTATGTAAGACCGCATCCAGAAGAACTTCAAGCCACAGGAAAGCTGAGGAATAACCAGAAAGAAATGGTATCTCATCTGATGTTTAATGACCCAGGAATCAAAAAGCAGCACATGACTACTAAGTTCTGCTCCAGCTACAAAGTTGTTATGGGATTGCATTACTGGGCCATGACACTAGCTAGAATGTATTATGAGGAGAAATAAATTCTTGGACTGCTCTTACTTGTAGTAGTAGTAGTAATGCTAACAATAACAATAAATTGTTTAATTTGTGTTGTATACCGAATGGAAGGAAACAGGAAGAATGCAGAAGTTAAAAATCTTTGCTTGAAAAGATTTGTGTCAATAAACATCAACGTTTTGAACACTTCCCCAGCTTACTTCAGTAAAAGCTTCAACTGCCTCCACAAATTCTCTCTAAATCAGATCAGTCTTAACATCATTTCTGACTTGCTGTCTCTGACTGTTCAACCAATTTTCCAAGACAAACAGTCCTTTCGTGACATTGGAAAGATAAATAATCTATTAAGACCTTGACTAATTTATGAATTCTACAATTTTTTCCCAATTTTCCTGTTCCCTCCTACCCTTACTTTCTCAGAATGATGGCTCTGATCTCTACAATGAACAAGTAACGGTTCTTTTTGCAAGTAACTGTTCCACTGCAACTTCCCTTTTGAGCAAATTACTTCTTTCAACACCTTTTTATGCAGTCTTCTAAAGTTAACCCTCATTTTTCTTTGCCTAACCACTCTTCACAATCCTACATTTTCTGCAAAAAGCACCCCAGATCTTAAATATGAGTCTAAAATATAGAAAGATAACAACACTTTCTTATTCTTGCTAACAGTTTCTCTAGTTACATGCCTAATTTGTTCTGTTGATAGGAATTGTATACAATTTTGGAAGCTACCTTATTTAACATACACTCACTAAACATTTTGAACACTGATGGAAGTCACTGATTTCTCCTGAAATACTCACATTACCATGTATATGTTTTCAGTCTTGACACAGCAATCCGTGTCATCTTGCACAAAAAACACTGCTAGTCTGACTCCTTTCTACTTTGTAATGTGTAGTCTTTATGAACTACTAGACTCAAAAGAAGATCACATCAATTCTATCTCTCTTTTTATTAACCCACCTACCCCAGCAAACCTCATGGTGATGGTGGAACTGTGCAACTTGAGACCTGAAACATGCATTGCATTCTAGAAGATGTGAAAATGCAAAAATGCAAAACAACAAACCCAGACACATCTCTCTTTTAGCTCCTTGGTTCAAAGCATGTATTTTTTCTGATTCAATTTTTTGTTACTATTAATTCAGTGTGTAGAACAAAAGATATTCAGAAGTACATACAAAAGATTTTTTCTACAGTTGCCTACTTTCCTTTTCAGTTCCCTCCAGAAGTACAATACCCAAGACAATATTGTTGAACATAGATTAAATAGAAAGTTACTTAGAAACTTAATGCAAAAAATCTGAAGTGTGGAAAACAGTCTGTTTTTGTTTGCTAAGTGGCCTCACACTTAGCTTTTGATACAGGTATTGTGGGAATGGAACTGACACATACTACACTTCCAAGATTTTAATGATGCCCAGAGCTTTCATTTTCTTTTACACTCTGACAATGGGAAACATGGCCTCCTTATGTACGACATAAAATCCAATAAAGAAGCCAGCTGTTCTTTCCCTGGTGAACCCTGCAACTCCAGTCTGAAGTACAGTAGTGTCAAGTTTTCCTAGTAAAAAACGTGGAGTAGTTGTACTGTACCTGGGTAAGTACAATACACTCGACTCTTCTTTCTTCCTGAGTACATATATCAAATGCACAAAAAAGAAGTTGCACATCTGACTGGTACAAACCAGCAAAATAATCTATCTGCTTAACAGCTAACAAGTTTTACATAGTTTCTTGTTTTTTCCTGTCGCAGTATTCTAAAGTATATCCTTTCCTTCCCAGCATTTCTTATAAAAGTCTATTGTAATAATAACATATCTGTTCTACCAAATACGGGCTACCTAGTGAAAACAGGCAAAGCAAATATGCATTAAGTGTGCTAACTGAGAGACCCTGGCAACATCGCAGGCCAAATTTTGCTCTTGGTAACAACAACAAACACTGATATTGATGAGATGACAATCTCAACAAGACCATTGCTCAGTTTTCCCATCTTTGTCCTTGCTGTAGTCTAAAAATTTCAAGAGATTGTTAAAATATCTGTATCACACAGCATTATATTTCAACGGGTTGTGTGCAACTGCAGACGTGTTGCTCTGCCATCATGGGGACACATCTAGGCTCTATGTTTGGAGAATATAAACTGAAGGAACCTGCAGAGCTATTGCTCCTGTATTTGAATTGCAATCCCTCATCTCACCTATGAAGTGGCAGTAACAGCAAAGAAGTGTTAAAGAAACACAATTTTAACAATCAGTTTAACTCAGTTGTAATTAAACATGCACGTGCTCTTCTTGCAGGTCGCCCTTCCAGTGCCTGCCAGGATCCTCTCCTGATCCTTCCTGCCAGGTCAGTCAGGTTCTACATGGCAAGGCTAGGACATAGCCTGGGCCTGAGGGTGAGGATGTCAGTGCAAATTCAGGTTCAAACACCAACTTATTAAATGTACAAATAGCCCCAGGACTCTTTCCCTTCATCTATAAGAGGCAAAATAAAACTACACAAACACACAGAAAGTCCATATTTACAAAAAAAAAAAACCACAAAAGAAAAGCTTTGCCAGATTGATAGGAGATATAAGACTAAACAACCGTAGTTTAAAATCTACCATTGGTTGTTTGTGGTATGAAGTACAGCTTTTTTTTTTTTTTTTTTTTTTTTTTTTTAAATATATATATTCTCATCATTCTGTTATACATGCAGGAAAGACTACTTCAAGAATTGTCTGAACATGGAGTAATCTTAGTAAGTGTCTACATCCTCAGGAAGATCATTTTGCTATTATCTATATTGTCATATTTACTGCTATAAAGTAGTGCTCCGTAGACACCGTACCTATGGTATCCAACAGACACTTACCCACTGGATAGACTGATTTCAAAAACCAGTTTTTAACATTCATGTTAATGTTATTAGCATTGCTCTTCTGCCCTTCCTCAATTATCTTCAATATCAAGAGCTTCCTAGCTCAATATATGTAAACACCATCGATAGCACAAAACTCCATTTAGTTGCTGAAGAGAGGGTTTCTTTTGTTACCCTTTTTCTTCCCATTCTTTGAGTATGGAACATACTCTCAAAGACAAAGAATTCCTTTTCCATTGTAACACTTTCTTCAGATTTAACCATGAAGATTAAATAAATGCTAAAATGCAGTAAGTGAGGAGGTGCTGAATTTATCCTGACACTGAGGCCAAAATATGGCAAGATACATTCTCCCTGGGAAAAGGAAGAATTAGGCTGAAAACACCTTCATCAACTCAGTCTGCTGTTTGCTGGACTGAATATGAAAAATTTCACTGCTGTTTTTGAAATTAATTTTACTTCTTTTACATTCTAGATTTTAAATAAATACGTTGCAGCAAAAGTGCTGCAGTAATTTGGTATTATTCACTTACCTATTGAAGTTATATCAAAGCCAAGACATTTGCACAGCAGTTCAGATATCCACATTAGGAATCCATCACCACGTTGAAAGTACATGAAAGAAAAGAAAGAAAAAAGAAAACAGTAAGCCATCTTGCTTGTTTCCTCAAACGAAAAAAGCATTAAAACAAACCTATAAATAACAATCAATGTTACATTCTGCCATGAACATGGCATATATTTGTTTAAGCAGGTAACTTCAAATGCTCTTTTTCTTTTTTTCCTGTTACCATTCATTACAGTGACATGGTTGTTAAAGTAGCTGTTAAAAGAAAATGGTGAATAGTGCTTACATTACACATAAATAAAAATCGAATAATCCTGTTATGTTTGATAGTGGGCTACATTCAAACAGTTTCACAGCATTTTTGTAAATGACTTGAATGCACTCTTTATCTGAATATCAGCAGGCAGAAAGCCAAGATGGAAATTACGCAATGAGAAGGAAATTGAACAATTCAGATATGTTTATGGAAAGCTCACAAATCAGGACATCTCATTTGGCACCAAATAAAGCTGTTATTCATGATGTGCAGCTACAAAAAGGAAAGCTGTTCTCTGCTATAGAGTGTAACCACAGTAGTATGAGCTAAAAGAAATGGTTTCTCAACGGAAGAAGTAAAGGGTGACATTGCCATCAAAAGATCACATTATGACCATGTATACTCACACTAGGTCATGTATACTCAGCTAAAATCAAAACAACAAGAACCTATACTGGCACACCTTTTCCTTTAACACCATCTCTTAGATATGGTATAATGATCCTAAGCAACAAACTTCATCTCTAAGTCATCCTTTTCTATGCCTACATAAATATTTTAGTTCCACATCGAACCTTGAAATTACCAAAGTTTGGAAAGAGCATCTTTTCAGAAGATTTTCTAAAGTCATTTGGTGGGCTGCTAGAAAGCTATAGTGATTACACCAGTTCCCGTACCTGGATTCTGATCTTTCTAAGATGTGGCCTGCTCTGTAGATTTGTGAAATTAAGATTTCCTGTCCTAAACAAACATGCTAAAAAGCCATTTTATGTGGTAGGGCTGTTAAAAGAGAACCCAAATCTTGAATCAGCTTTGGCATTTATCAAATAGCTGACTTTGCCAGAATCATGTCAAGCCTATATACAAAAGAGAAAGCACCTGCTTTGTTAAGTCATTCTGCCTATAGTAAGTGATTTTTAAAAGATGGCAAAATCACCATTAAATAAAACTTTATTATTCATTTGCACAAGTCAAAATTTATTCATAAAACTGAAGGAATATATAAATCCTCAAATACTGGAAAGTGAGATGAACAGACTATCTGAGTTTATTCTGCATGTAAATATGGTCCTTCAAACAGCACCTGGGATAAGAACTTACTTCACTTCTCAAAGATGCTTTTTGCACGACAGCATTTTAGCTCCTTTGCAGCTTACGTATTTCAAACATTTAGCCTACCCAGAGGCCTTTAAAGCCTAGACATGTGGCAATCTTTTTAGATGTGTCACACAGATATAGGCCACTTCAATTCATTTAATTGGGAAAATCAAGGGAGAGCCCTTGCATTGATATTGTTGCACTGTTTGTGCTCAGCTCAGTCTTTACTAACATGGCCAATACAAACAGAAGGCATTATTAAGTGAAATGTGGTTTGCTTTTCCATGCCTATTAATGTGCTAAATATGAGCATACAACCTTGAAGCTGAGGGGTCAACCTTATCTGGAAGGGTCAGGGAAAGAGAATTTCCTTTGCTAATCTCATAATTCAGGGATGGTACTGAAGCAGAGATGGGGAAATGTTACGTGCTATTTGTTTTATCAATTGTGGACTTTACTATCCCGTTCTAATCTATGCATGCCATGATTCATCAATGCATATACTCAGGTGCTTTACAAAAAGTGAAGAATTGCTACGCTAACATGCTGATACTCAAAGAATAGCTTTAATAAACTCCCTTTAAAAAAAAAAAAAGAAAATAAGCCAATAAAACATGCTTTCATAACCTTCTACTTCTCAAAAAACCAGGAAAAACCTTTACTTACACCACCTCTATTTACAATGATGTAAACAGGAAAACACTGTCATTATATAACAACACCCCCTCCCTAAAAAAATTTTAATAAGAAAACACTTATCTCCCACAAGAAGTCTTAACACTTAGTGTTCCCTATCTCCCACGGTTTAAGTGATATTTCTGATTATTCTTTCTATGAAGTCCTGTGCCACTCTAAAAAGAATAAAATAAATGAACCTTTTTCCTAGAATCCTTTGACAGTATTTTTTCCTCTCTCTTCCCACAATGTTCACAAATAGCTTAAAAACCACCATATTTCGTGCACTTTTGATTTTCTTCGCAGTCACAGGCCAGTTCCTCGATTTGTGTAAAAAGACACAGCTCAGCTGAAGTCAGGGGTGAGGCTTCAGGCTCCCTCGAGTCATGTACCTGACACTGGAACTGTTTGTTATGGAAATTATTCTTCCTATCACAGCCCAGATATTCAGAAAACTGTGGGTGCTTTACCGAGGACTGGAAGATATACGAAACTGCCAGCTTGCTGGCTATTGTGTGCACATTTAAAGTACATAAAGGGCATTCATTGCCAAAGAACACTGCATGTGTACATCCATTTCTCTGATAACCTGTATTATAACTCAGTGAGGATTAAGTAGCAGGGAGAGATGCACAGAGAAACCAATGGTGCTGTCATTTTTTGCAGGCAGAAATTACCTAATCTTTTTTATTTTTGGACAGAAAATTACTGTCTTAAACATTTTTGCAAGTTTATCTGCTTTAAAGGGGGTCATTCAGAGGTCTCTACTGTTCTCCTTCATATTCTCATGACAGTTGACTGAACCCTTGATCTTTGACCTGGATAGAAATTAACCCTCCACAGTCCACCATCTAAGCCGAGACATTAATATTCCTAATAATGAGAGGTTATCAAAATCTTAAAAGTTCAGTGGAGCATTCCAAGGACAGTGGAATTAGACTTCAGCAAATACCTACAGATTTATTGCATAATGCAAACCGTTTGATTTGTTGGGACGTATGCTCCAAGGCTAGGGCTCAGCCAGCCTTTGCTGGCAAGGAAACAGCCACTTGACTAATTTAACTTGATTTGTGCTACAAGAGAGGGAAAAATCCTTGTTTTGGTTATGTGCAGCTATAAATTAAACCTTTTACCCCTTTCCGCCCTTCCCCTTAACTTTGCAGTGGAAGGAATATTATTTTTTAAGCAAATTAAAAATCTTTAGAGAGAATGACAGCTTATCAATCAGGGCATCACACTATCACTGATGTTGTATTACACACAGGAACTGAGTTGCTGCTGGGGCCAAAATTATCGAGCATGACAGTGATACAGCTGCACTGGGAACTGATAGCTGTGGTGCCCCAAGTGCTATGCCAGGTACAGGAGCTCCTGGAAGGAAGGAGCAATCAAGGTTCCTAACTGACTAGATTAATCTCAAAGCCACTGCATCACTTTCTGTGCATTATTCACTTAAGCCTTTAATTTTTGGAACAGTCTTTGTGCTAGCCCATCACTGGCCAGCTTTTCTATTGCACTGGACTGAAATTCCCAGGTAGGTCAATGTCTACCTATATATTTACCATGCAGTACCATTCTGATTCAAGTTACTCCACTGATGGGGCAGCATCAGCATTTGAGATTTCCACCAGGAAAGGTTACCTGCCTCTGTGTGACCTCACCAGAGTCAGTAAGGTTTGGGAATAAAAAGATTATCAGGAACAAGAGGAATTATAGAAATAGAAGAAGTTGGCTCCTGGGTGAAAAGGAAATTAAAGTAGACTAAAACTAAAATAAAAATTATCATGCAGGGAGAAAAGGTAGAAAAGTGTGGAAACTGCAGGATCCTCTAGAACATGAGGCTACGAGACCAGAGGGACTGGCAAATCTGCTTGTGGAGGGAACCAGCAAAAATTGTTGCAATTATTATTTTGAGGTCCTGCAATCTGAAACAAAATTGGAGTGATAAACTATAACAAAGCACACCAAATTACCGCTTTTGATTAACACCTACTGAAAAGGGGTTTGATGAAGTACCCCATCTTCCAATGAGAAAATTCATACTGTCTTACAGAGCTCGGAGATCAGGAAATGCAGCTGATGCAATTCATGGAGTTTATGACTGCTGCTGTTTTTATTGGCTGCTTAATTTGTGTGAAGGTGCTGGCAAAATTCATTGGCAGGTTCCCTTTAAAATATGTTAGTATCAGATAAACGATATCGCATCCCAGTGCAACATAAAAAGAAATATAAACATTTCTATTCTTTCCTTCCTTTCTTTCTTATATATTTATGGAATTTATAGGCAAATTAAAATATGTGCCTATTTCTTTTAAACCTATTACTCTACATTCAGTTATGATATGGAGGCTATGCTAACACTCTTCATAACTAGCTCCTCTTTAATGTGTTTCTGATATCATATATTTATGATGTATTTTACATCCTGTATCTAACTGAAACCCCAGCTCCCCACCTCACCGCCATAGGCTGCTGGTCCGCAACATAGCTGTTTCCAAAATACCAGACTTAACGAAAGAAAGAAACTCTTAGAATGAAAATGTGGCCACTATATCCACGGGTAGTTTCTATAGCCTTGGCAAGATTTTCTGGTTTAACAACTGCACTAAACTGAAAGAAGAAAGTAACGCCTCCTCTGCACCGCCTGCTGCCATTTTTCTTCCAGTGGTACCAGGGCACTGTCTAGCAAAGAGCAGCTCCTGAAGAAGAGCACAAACCCCACGGCAGCTGCCAGCTACTGAAACCCTGTTGTGACACTGAACATTACCGGGGGGTTGCAGGCACATGTGCAGAATACACAAGACAAAATATTAACAATTACTGTAGGGCTAATTAAACAGAATTTGCAACGCAACACTCGGTTTGTCCTGTCAATCCTAACTAATTCATCATCTATTAAGTTGGAAAAACAAGGGTGGAAGTGTACCAGGATTTGTGAAACCGTTACAGAGAACAGGATTCCAGCAGTCAGCTTCCAGTGTACAGTGACTGACTCAGTCAGCCACCGGCTTTGGCTAAGGTACATGAGAAAATTTCTGAAAGAAAACATTGTTACTAGTATGAGTGCACTTTTTTTCTTTAAATCACTTTACAATTTAATGGAGGATTTTATTTTTATCTTATTTTATTTTTTTCAGACCAGACATTCATGGTTTGGACAGTAGAATATTTACACCTGTCTGATTAATAACAACACACACCCAGGAACTGTGAAGGTTAGCAGAAGTACATTTTGATAACTATTTGTAACCTTTATTAACACAAATAGATTTTGGCCAAGTATTCAATGACTGTATTGAATGGATTCTACATTAATCTCACTTCTGGTGATTAAGCGTCACTGCCGTGACCACGTCAGACCAAGCTGGAAAGTATCCTTCACTAGTTGCCTATGGCCACCATCAATTCCTGATCACACCAAGACCAGAAGGATAATTTAGGTTTCATTCTCCTTCTTTTCTACCCATCACAAAGAACAAAATACTCTTTGGAATAGATACTGGTAAGCCTACTGTAATATAAGCACAAGTGGGAGGCAGCTCTGAAGTTGTACGTAAAGTAACACAATACAAAAGAGTTTTAAATGATCAGGACAGTCCAAATAGTCTTTGAACATACCACACAACGTAGCAGGTGTGATATGACTCAAATGAGATTACAGAGCTCATTTATGTACTATCTGTCAGAATGTTTGCCGTACTTCAGTTAAAACTGTATCTACAGATAATTTAATATAAATATATTATGCTGTGAAGATTCATGTATAGAAAATTATGTCTATTTGCATACACACACATACTTGCACGTGTATTTCAGCTGTATTCCTGTCTCTTCTTTACAGAGATACAAAAAAAGCTTTCCTTTTCAAAGACCCAGACACACAAATGACATTACTGAGAACCAAGTCCTGAGGAAACCCAGACTAGCTGAGAATACCAGAGCACCCCTCCAAAGCAGCTGGGATTCTTGTTCCTTAAATAAGCAAACAAGCCAAGTTCAAGATCTTTGCCTGTACTCTCCAGGCATTCACTGACCTGAGGGTTGAGTGCATTTAGGATTACTTGGAGCTCCAAGTTAGGACCACCGCACACGTGACACAGTATGATTTTCTAATACATAAGTAAAAGTACATATATATGTAAATATGTATAAATAAAAATAATATAAAGGTAGTTCAGAAACATTCATATATCTTAAAGATCAGAGGAAATGAAGTAAGGGATATAAATAGGGATAAAATAAAATCATAAAATAAAAATGAAAATCAATAATAAAATAATATTTTATTTATTCAAAAGAACTTCTTGCATTAGGTTACTACCAGTTTGTGGTCACATAACTAACATGATTCTCCTTAAGAAAGGCGAGGGTTTTTCTTACCTTCAGGGAGAATAATATACAGTAGCCTGCTGAAACAGGCTTATAACTTGGAGGGCATCTAAACCACATCCAGAAAAATACCCTAGTTTTATTGTTCTTTGTTCTACGAACAGTGTGTGTCCTCAAAATGTCATCAGCGATAAACTGTAAAAGGCATCACACCAAGTCATTAAAAGACACTCCCTAAGGCAAAAGACCACAAACTGAAATTGCCTACTATCTTATTTACACATTTGGCCCACCTAGGTATGGTAGCTTCACAGTCTCTTTATTAAAGATATATTTCCATACAAGTGTATTTAATTACTAGCCAGTTGAGAACAACGGGGGGAAATGATGTATATTTAATCATTGCGTTAGTTTTTCCAGTGCTGAGTGAGCACCCTTGAAACATTGATTGGCGGGCTGCTCCTGCTGAAGCCCCCGGGGCTGTTCACCTGTCACTTCTGCCGGCAAGGGCTGCTGTGATGGCCCACGCCACTCACTTTTGACAATGAACGGCAGTGACCCAGTCTCAGAGCATACCTGACTTGGTCATTGCTCCCTTCTTTCAAAGAGATTGCATGCTATCTACTGGAACCTCTAGGCTGCGCAAAGCAGTTACGAAAGCAAAATCGTTACCTAACTACAAACCACTAGGCAAACAAAGGACAGCTTCTAAACAATAACCTAAAATCTGCTCCTGCTTTCTCTGGGGTAAACGAGGATAAGATCCATCAGAAATAAAAGAGCTACAGCAAGCTGCAAAAATGATGTTGAGAAGGAAAAAAAAAAAAAACCCACAACAATTCTTGAAAGGAAACAATAGCATCACAAGTCTTTTTTTATATTTTTTTTTTTAATAAAAATTCTCATTTTTAAAGTGTCTAGCAGTTCCATTGTTTTTAGGTTTTTGTAGAATATGTTTATATCTCAAAAATAAACAGAACCAACTGTAAACAGAAACTTCAGATTACCTAGCGAATTGAGAAGTGATTATGGAGCAGATTTAGTTGTCAGTGTAAAGCCAATTCGCTGCATCAAGACAACAAGATAGACTTCTAGGTGTGGGAATATCATATTGCACTGTTACTTCCTAATACAACTCCATATATAAAAGCCAGTGCAGTCCCAGGCCTTACCACAGGCTCTGATCCAAAGCAAGTAATATCTCTCATTTTTATACTTCAAATACACACATGAATGTTCCACGGGAGGATGTACTTGCAACTGGAAACTCCATCAATTTGAGATCTGATGTTACTTGAAGAAGCACTGGTTGTTTTATAATTGTATTTATGTTACATTGCTATGTCTAATTTTGTGAAGCCTTTGGACACAATCACCAAGTTATCACATGTTGTGAACTGCAATGTTGAAAATTATTTCTATGCTTCCAAAGGCAGCACATCTTAGTGTATACTGCCCTCTTTCATTGTTGTTCTTTTTTAATGTACATGCTTAACTAGTCCATTTAACGTATATGTTTAACTAGTCCACTATAACTTGGCCAAAAATCCAGAAAGGTAGATTAAATATAGATCACAAGACATAAGATCACAGGGATGACATTTGGAAAGTGATCTTTGCAAACATTTCAATAGCAAAATCATCAGCCACTGTAAATTCCGTTTCCTGCAGTCAATACAAGTAAACCTGATGACGTACATCAGCTGCTGTCCTAATCCAAGAAACACTACTTCTTGAGTCCAATAAGGGGAGAAAAAGGAAGACTATCTTTAACTGATTCTTTACAAAAGCAGTATCTTTCTCTGTTC
Organism: Ibycter americanus; assembly: GCA_035590275.1. Classification (NCBI taxonomy): domain Eukaryota; kingdom Metazoa; phylum Chordata; class Aves; order Falconiformes; family Falconidae; genus Ibycter; species Ibycter americanus. Next base: position 108,815,035 of record JAVJGI010000014.1, on the reverse strand, counting down.
TTTCTGTCTAACATCTTTTTCTAAGAAGTTCCCAAGTACAGGTTTGGGATAATGTCACCAACCTACTAAATCCATCAAAACCAGAGAAATTATCACAAAGTTCTGGTTGTGTTTAAAAATGTTCTTTAAATGAAACAGATAAATGGAATGGGATAGATGACAACAGCACAAAACAAAATATTCAGAAAGAAGAGCATTTCCAATTAATTCAGTCCCATTTCATTTGTGTGAATTATCTATTAATCAAAGTACATACATAGGCACTGTGACCCTAGTGCTGGGCAACTGCATAATCCTTATTTACAAAATATTTCTCTGACCTAAAAAATATGATTATTGCCATTTTACAGGGATGGCAAGATATGAAAAGAAACACAATGTTCACAGCTTAACCATGGCTCATCCTTCCTCAACATTCCTTTATTTGAAATTAATGTTTAGATCATGCATATGTGAACATGTGTTAAGTTACACAGACTTTTCAATTTGACTATATCTCTGGCAGGTTTTTTTGACCTTTTCAATTCACAGCTTGTGGTATGTATTTATTTATATAAGTCACAGAGTATATTTTAGGGTCTCTACCTGAAGGGTTTTCAAATCCATAAGGCTTCCTATATGAATGCTTCCTTTTTGAACAGCTATGCAAATATACACATGCATGTGCGTTCTCAGCATTTTTTTCTTTCCATTGATATTTCATGCTATATTTTTTTCATCATTACATGGAAGTTAAAAGAAGAAGGGCAAAGCGTCTTTCTAGACTTTCACCTCACAAACTACCCAGAGAGCCACCTATTATCCCGGCTACCAGCCAGAAACAGCAAGGTATCTGCAGCTTCCAGAGAAAGTTTAGGTTTAGAAATTCTGGAGAGATCTGTCAGGTTCTGTTTTGTTGGAGGATGATTATTAAGTGAAACCATCAGAGATAACCTGCTTTAGGGGATAAATTTCCCAGTTTCCCACCAGCCGCAAAAGCAAACAATAAAGATTTTGTTGACTTCAGTGGAGTCAAGGTTTGAGAATATGAAGTGACTCCTGCAAGTGACTTTCAAGTGGTTTCACCCAAAATGAGAGAAGGGAGATAACAGTGCAAGGCATCCTACATCAGCTCTTCAATAATACAAAAACCAGAGCGTGGCACGCCCAGCACAGATAGAGAACAGAACAGAGAAGTTTCCTCATGATCATCATTACAGAAATTGAAATGCAGCATGCCAATGTGACATTGCAGAAAACACTATTTATGCCTAAAGCAAAAGAAAAATTATTGAAGAACATTTTATGCAGGTGAAAATATGGTTTATGTAATCCTGCCAAGGTCACTAATGTGCAGGCTGTTCTGCTGCTGAACTGCTGCCACGAAAGTTACAGCTGCCCAAGGGCTTCAGCTACTTATGCAGTTATTAAAAGATTTCAAAGAAAAGTGAAGAAAAACATCAGTACAGTATGAGAGTCTGTACTGTTCACTACTCCTCTTCTACAGATTTCTCCTTCCCCCTTTAGGATATGCGCAGCATGTGGTATTGTCCCCGACACGTTTCCATGAATGTACCCTAATATCCTGGAGGGAAATGAAAGAGCCCTATCATGCTGCTTTTTTCATTTAAATTAGAGAAAATTCTGTATACTGAGCCATCAGAATATTATCCTTAATATGTAAGGCAATGAACTGGCTGCCAGTAAAGACAAGATTCCTGATTTCATGGACCAATGGTCTAATCTACTAAGGCAAATTCTTCTTCCTACATATGACAACTGTGAGCTTTAGCCATAACATTCAAAACAAAACAATAAGATCATGAAAATTCATTTTTTGAGAGACAGATGGATGATATCCATTATTAATGGAGCTCCAAACAGAACCTTTCCCTAAACAATGCATGTAAAGCCTTTATCAAGATCTGTCAGACAAGAAACTTGACACAATAAAAATTATAATAAAAAAGTTCAGGTTTACGAGAGTAGGTATTACAGGTAAATGCATGTAATATTACAGTCCACTTATTAGCAAAAATTCATTGAGCAGTTACCTAATGGTATTCAATACATTCAACTAATTAAATTCTCACAGCTGTAATTCTCTTTTCATACATCACATTAAAAAACCTGTGGTGATGGAAGAGAGGGGTCCCTTCCTTTCTATTTCATAAATATGTCCATCAAAACAGAATGCGAACTAAGAAAACTAAGGAGGTGATATAACCACATCTCAGTACAGACACCTAAACAAAATGATTCTCTTCCAGAAGCCCCATTTTAACCAGTGGAAAAAGGGAGGCGGTGGAAGAGGCTGATTCAGAGCAGCAGCCGATTGCCTGCATTCTACAATATTCTGGGAAAATACATTGAAGGCTTAAAGCTGGCTAATTTCAACGTATGGTACTTCATCACAGAGGAACATAAAACTCTTAAAAACAAAAGAAACCCAACCACTCTGCCTGCCCCCCTCAATGAAATTGACTTTGTTCATGTATCCTATGGGACTAAGAGCAGTACAAGATTCCTCCTCCAAAGTGAAGGGCTCTCAGCTTGGGGATAGCAGTGTAAATTTCCTAGGTGCGTCACGTGAAAATTAGTGACTTCTCATCTCTCTCTCTCATCTTCCTGTAGTCTTAAAATGATAAAACCAACCTGATAGATTTATTACTTCATTCCCCAAGCAGAGACAAATAAGAATGATTCCATCCCTCAAGAAAAAACCACAATCACTATTTCTGGTTTTCTAACTTTTTAGAGTATCTGGATTACACGAAGAGAGAACATATTGGCAAGAAAAAGAAACTTTTGTAAGGTAACCTTATTCTCCCTTAGACTTTGGAAGTGTTCTTGGTTGTTGAAGATGAATGGTCCATGTGTATGGGATTAATTCCTTGCCCATTCAAACAGGCTCTGAAATCAGCATAGTTAGGCCAAGTATAGACAATTTTTAGCCAGTCTGGCACACTGATTGCCAAAAAAAAAAAAAAAAAAAAAAACGGGGGCCA
>JAVJGI010000014.1:108731737-108811948 GCA_035590275.1 Ibycter americanus | reverse complement strand
TACCTGGAAGATCCACATGAGTCATAATTCTCTATTTTGTTTTATTTTCAGAAAACAGCACTTTGTTACTTCGATTGCCAAAAAAAAAAAAAAAAAAAAAAAAGGGCGCAAGTACATTAGTATTTTGGTATTAAACCAAGTATGACTCTTTTCAAAGCCCAAGGATAAAAATGAAACTGTCATACATGGAGTTACATGGATAACTGTTCCATGCCGAGACAAGCGCTGTCCTCCTTTGTCTGTTCATTCCCCTCAGTCCCACCAGTTTTTCCTCTCCTGCTCCATGCACCTATTCACCTGACCTGTGATAATCTTGCTGTCAAATTCCAATGCATGTTACCTTACTGTCCCTTTGAAACAGTGACCATTGTCAGTCAAACTTGGAAAGTCCTGGTTAATTCCAACTGACAAGTAATTCCATTCTGTAATGGCCCTAAAATATACCAAAGATAAAGACAGGGAATTGGTACTGCTTTTTAAGTGAAAAAGAGGGAAATGGTTTAAAGCAGCCATTCCCTCATTCCTTTCTCACAGCTAGTTCAGCCATTTAATGGGAATGTGGTTACAGGACAAGTGCTACAGCAAAGGTACTTCTGCCTTTCAAGGGATCATTTTCCTTCTTTTATTAGTTTTTCCCGTCTCCCACATTTTTTTTTCAAAACCAAGTAGTACGGAGATTTGTACTGAGTCAGAGCTGACTTCAATTTCAGAAAAAATTGTCAGGAATAACAAATGTTTCCTATGTCTGAATCTTGAAGAGCCAGGTTTGCTAAAGTGGCTACAACTGCTTCGCTTCTTCTAGCTTCCCGTGTCACTGGAAGAAAAAAAAGCCTGACCCCAGACCTGATTCTTCCCTTTCCTGTTGCAAAAGGAGATTGGTATCGGTTACATCTCAACATCTCTTTCCCTGCCTGGCAAAATTTCATTTTCCGTAAGTGACAGAAGATTGGAGTCATCCTTGTTCTAGGGTATGATCTGCAGGAAAACAGATCCAATAGATCAGCCCCAGTTCAAAATCGAGTGTCACTGATATATTTAGTTACAACTGCAGGTGGTATGAATTGGCAAGTTATACTTTGGATGAACAGTGCACTTAACACATGACTGGAACCCCTTCAATTAGTATAGCAGATTGCTTTTACTCAGGCACATCAAAGTCTGTTCACTTTCAGTTACGCAACTTTTAAAGCTAATCCCTTCTTTTTCCACTGTTGGTGAGCAACAGCAAACTGTAGCAGAATTTGCCTCTTCACTAATGCGTTAGTTTTTCTTCTGTAGAGAGACTGAGGTAGGTGGCACTTGGCCAAGATATTTACAATCTCCCACATGTGCAAGTTGTCCCGGACCCGGCAACCAGCTCGCTGCTGTAAGGCTGGGGACTGGGCTGAACTAACACAACGTATGAACACGCGCCAACTGGGCATATGCCAAGGATCTCTCCAATTGCTTCAAACTTTAGCTTGCAATTTCTCTCCAATCCAAATTTAGCATGGTAAAGTAGTTCTTGTTACAGACAATGTAGAGATCAAGTTTAAGATTTCCATCACCAATATTTTTGCCATAGCGGAATTATTTTACATTATATAAAAGTATTTATCACAATGGTTGTTTCTTATTCAAAAACCTGGGTATGTTGAAAAAAGCTAATACAGTCACCTTGTTTCCCCTTTCACAGTTACATGCCCCCTTAGTCTAAGTCATGCCCCTGTTAGTAAGAACTGTAGTATTAACGGAGTAGATCTGTAGAGTAAAAGGCTTGGCACCAAGAACGCAATACCCACACAGTAAATGATTTTGCTAGAGGCATTTTAAACCAGACCTAGTCCGCTACCATACTTTAAATGTCCACAGGCTGCTGGAACACATTAGAGTTTTTTTCCTGAAACACACATTTTGGTTTAATTCCTTCTGAAAGGAGCATAGCTCCCATGCCCCAGCATCCCTCTGTAACAGGAGCCAAACAGCAGCAATGGGGATAATCACAAGATTCACTTTTGAAGAACAGCACGCTACTGATCTACACTGACATGCTGAAGTAGAGGGATCCTTTCATTCCTCCTAAGTTTTTGCCTCCGATGACAGACTGACTTTCTGCACCTGACTCAGAATAAAACCCAGCCAGGTAAGATTTCCAAAGACCAGCTTCCTTGTTTCTACTAGTGGTTGCACGGCAAGAGTGCATTCAGATGAAAGAAAAAGCAGAGAAATCAGTACACGCGGGTCTTAAAAAAAAAAAGTGTGAAATCAACTCATTGAAAATAAAGATTAATCATGATCTTATAAGAAATTTTGAGAAGACCAAAAGGAAGCAACTACTTCATTGCTTTTTAGGACTGAACTCCACTGACCACAGCATTCAGCAAAGACTAAATTTGGTTCACATACATGTAGTAAAGTATCTCATAATCCCAAGCACTTTAATCCTGAGCCTGTCCTCCACAGCGAACAGTAGAGGACAGCAATGGCATCACTTTCTACTGTAGCCTCATGGCTAGCACATGATCAGCATAATCAGATCAGTTGTGGATCCTGGAGAGATGTGGCAAAAAAACCGCAAACCCAAAACCCTTCCAATAATCGAAAGACGAAATGAAAAAATTCAGATAGCTTAATATCCACAGAGGTTATAGAACTTCAGGTTTAGGCCCCCTTAAATAACGGTTAAAACATATTTGAGGAAAGGAATTCCAATATAAATAAATAACGACTGCTACAATCTCAACCGAAAATACTTTACTGGAAAAAGCTGTCAACATTACAACATTCTTAACTCCAGCTGCACTTACAAGGCCTCAGATTCAAAATCTTGGCTGCCATTCTAATGTTACTTGGAAAAAGTGCGAAGTATGAAACATGAGGCCAGGCAGTGGGGCTTGGAGAGGGTGTACTGTCTAACCAAACCATTCCATTGCTGAAAGTGAAGCAATCCTATTTCCATGCTTTGCATATCATCAACCTTCCTCCGCAGGTCATAACTCAATGCATCACTGCTTCCATTAGAAACATCTTTGCTCCAATTTCTAACATAGAAATATTCACTTTATTGCAGAGTTTAAAGAATTCTAGACTGTACAATTCTACGCTTTCTGACAGCTAAAACTTACTTAAAATTCAGTTCTTAAACAAAAAAATTCTAATGGGATCTGGTAAACAAAGTATGCGGTGTGCCTAATGCATCACATGGGAGATGCTGCAGGAATTAGCTTGTGTTGAGTTAGTTCATGTCCCCAAAGAGCTGTGTCTGAGCTTTTTGAAGCTGCTCACTCAGAGGGATTATCTCATTCAATCTGCTTTAATCACAACTAAATACTTTCAATTGGTATATACTGGGACAGAATTAGAGAATCAGAAGCTCCCAAAATCCATGTGACGGGTTTAGGGTGGCAGGATAGAAAAGAAAAAAAGAAACACTGCAGAAGTAACAACAACAACAACAAAAATCTCTTTTGATACTCCACAATTGAAGCTTACAAGTTTGATTCACTGTATGGTAATGGAGTTACACCAGAATAAATCTAAAAAAAAAAATGAACTGGGACATGGGTAAAGCAAATGATACAGCTTTTGGGACTGGAATGCAGTATGCTTCATAAATATTCAGTGAGCGTAACAGCCCACTATTATCTTCCTCCTTCAAGATCCTTTCCTCAACACAAAATTTTCAAGAAGGGTGTTAGTGAAGACAGATGTAAACACAATTATACGTATAATATAAGAGGAGAATGTTACCATTACCAAATTTGCCAAATAAAAGTTCAGTGGGAATACTATGGAAATTGCAATGCAGTATTCTCCTAGAAAACCTGCTGAGCAGTAACAGCAGCACTTATAGTAGGATATTAACAGATAGAATCACACACATGGGTTTCAGAGCAAAGGCACAGGATGGTCTACAGTTACATGTTCTACCCATGATAGGCATGTGCACACACACCACACCATCCAGTTGTCAATTTTCTCCCTATTGAGGGGTTCAACAATTTGATTTCTAGCTTATTGCTGTCAATAGATTCATACTTTACTCATGATTTAGAGCTATCAAATAATTTTATGCTGACATCAGTTGCCTCCCTGACAGCTCGAAAATATGAAATAACAAGCAGTTGGTGTCAGCACTCTTAAATCAAGCCCAAGGGCCCCCATGGCACCGTACTATGGCAGCTTGTTACCGCTAAGCAAATGTCAGTCCAGTCAATGTGTGTAGGAGGTTGTCAACTCCCTGGTTGCATCTGTCCTAATAACTAGTCCCCTGTAAGGTGAAATTCATAAAGCTACCATCCTATTGCCTGAAACCTAAGGTGACAGAGGCTAGAACGGATAACATTGCTTTCCAAGTTCAAGGAACGGTTGCCAGTCTGAGAAACCAGGCTCTACAGCTCTGCCTTAGTGAGGTTATTATTCTTCTGCTGGTTTTGCTAGGAACCACAGAGAATACACAGCTATTAACATGCAGAGATATGTTATTTTTCAATCCTCGCTTTCTGTATTCCAGTGTTAACAGCATGCTACTTTTAACAGTGCAATCTAGCCAGGGGCGTAGTTAAGAATTTGGAAAGTATACACACACATTGGCCTCCCTGTTGGTCCCCTGCCCTCACCATACCCATAATCTCCCAAGGTAGACATACCATTATACATATCCCCATCACTAGCACAGCAGGTGCTATTAGACAGGGGATCTAGCAGCATGTTCATAAAAGGCCTGGCAAAGAACAAAAAACCCACTGCCCCCCATGAAATTAAAATTGTATGCTGTGGTGTACGCAGCACATGCCTGCTTCCACTTGACTAACTTTTGAAACATCTTGCAACCCAAAACAAATCAGAAAATCTATCACAGGAAAAAGGAGGCAGACTTGAGTTTGGTCATACCACAGTAAAATTTCGTTTTCCAATCTTTTCAGTACACAAAACAAGACTTTAAGACCCTAAGAATTATAACGGATGTTTCTTTTTATTTAGTTTGAAAAAGGGGGTATATCTGCAGCAGAAGGCAGGATTTTCTTTATAGTTAAGTATATGAAAATATATATCACAACCTCATTTTACATAAAGTCAGTAACACTTTAAATTCCAAGGTTATACAAAGCAAGAAGATGACAGAGAGCACTGTATTTTCTGGTAGATATCTACAATTTAGTAGTTGCAATTAATTTACCTTCTACCACATAGGTTTTTTACATGCAATATTCACTATTATGAATCTTTGATTATCCGCCATAGTAGTATATACTGATCAAAACAGTTTTGGTTCAGGAGATCGCCTCCTAAAAATGAAGGAGATTGCAAAAGCAGGCTTTATTTCCCAACTGCAAAAAAGAGAACACCAAGACAGGCAGAGTGTTGATCCTGAAACCACAGAACGATTCCCATTTTTCCAAGATCTCCTCCAGGATACACGGCAGCTCACGATTACAGTTAATCCAATAATATTCTGTGAGCAATGGAGAACATGCAAGCTGTACCCTTTCACACAGTGAATTTCACAAATACACAGGGAAATCTAGTTTAGGCTCTCCCTTGCACGAGTGCAGTGATGATAGGCAGCTAAGGAGGAGAGGGATCAAAGGCAGAATGCTTTGAAGGCAAAATGCGTATGGGTTTGAAGAGGCAATTAATCTTTGCGAAGTCACAGAGAAGAGGAGTGAGACGCCTGTCACCTTGGCAAGACTGGAGACAATACAGTACTCTCTGCGTTACATTTTTATTTTAAAAACAGAAAAGGAAATCTGGCCTTTTGTATTAGGTAGGCTAGAGAGAAAGACGTGTTTAGGTTTAAAATTATAAATGGCACAAACACTTGTGACATTGTATTGTAAGTTTTTCTGCACTGTATTCCTGATATGTCCAAGTGGTTTTTCCAACATGTATTCGAATTTACAGAAATATTGGCGGGTGCCATTCTCGTGCTAAGCCTTGGGATTTTGTTCTCTTTACAATGTTTTGAGAGAATCTCACACATCGTGACTGACTGAAAACCTGAAGTTTTACCTTACCCATCAGGAGAAAGAAAAGGGACATAAATAATAAACCTGAACATTTCTTCTATTTCTTCCATTTCTTCCTTGCTTGCCACCATCTTGACAATTTTTTCCCCCTCATTTTCTTCCTTTTCCCCCAGATGAAGATTTCTCTGAGTTTTGCTTTTCTTCTTCAAGGCAAAACAATATTTTTCTGCAGCTTAGATGACAGTACCATGCCTTTCTCCCAATATGGAGAATATATTGATCATACCAGTTGGGAGAATATTGCTGTAAGTAATCTTGGCTCTTTAGAGGCCAGAATTAAAACCACTTTTCTCCATCAGAGAGTGTCTAATTACAAATAACTCCAGAAAAGCAGCTGAAGAATGCTTGGGCTCAACTGTAATGTGCTTTTGTACAAAGATTAGTCTTTAGACTCCAAAACTCTCCATGCATTACCCTTTACAAGAAGAAAAAAGAGAAATTCAATTGTAAAAAAAACCAAAAACATAATTGATTTCTATTTGACAAAGAGAAGCATGAGAGTTTATTCTTACAAGTACTCTGCGAAGTGCTGCATAAGTAACTACTGCAATTTGTGTCTCTCCAGGGGCAAATGCATGGGAATCCAACATCAGCGCTGAAATAAGAGGAAAGAAGGCAAGAGAGAGACAGAGATAGAGCGAGAAGCAGCATCTGAGAGCAATTCTGTTCCTCTACCATCTGTCACAATCACTGCCATTCCCAAAAGACCTAGTTTAGAAAGGCCACTACAACTAATGAGCACTGGAGAAAGGTGGAATCCTGAATCAAGCTACATATAAACATCAAAAAGCCAAACAAAATGGGCAAAGCTCTTAATAAACCCTCAATACAGCAGGACAAAGGTCCAAACTATTGGTCCCAGTGGTAGCTTGTTGGAGCTCATACTAAATCCTTAAGAGATGCACATATAGTTAAGAAGAAAGGCCATCATACTGGGGTTTGATTAATCTTACTTTTTTTTTTTTTTTACAGTTTCTTTTGGTTTTTGCTGAGTAAAGTATGTTATACCCTGTAGCACTGAAAACAATAAGCCACAGCATAGCAACAGAAATATAACACTTTTAGTCCTGCAACAATAATTTATCTAGTCAGTATTTTAAGATTACTTTTTTTTTTAATAGAAATTTCAGCATTTCCAACTTTGGAACATAAACTTCTGGATTTCTTTTGTCCCTGCTTGTAAGAGGAAAACCAGCAAATATGAGGCAGTTGGTTTGCTCTGTTTGAGAATCTATTAAGAAAAAATGAAATGCTATTTTAGGACCACTATCAAAAGGTTATGAAAATTAGCATCATAATTAAAACAGAACATGATGCTTGAATCCTAATATAGGGAGACTTGGTTCAGCTATAAATCTTGAAGAGGAGTCTTGCCAGAGACCTCTCTCTTTTCTTTCAGGAACCGAATGACTTTCGGCAATCATGAATATCTATAACTATGAAAACCTGATCTAAAGTCCACTAAATGTGAGAGAAAGACCTGAACTGACTTTGTCTCATCCAGGGATAATGGTATGCTTATCCTGGATTCCTAGGTTGAAGGGAACTTCAAGTGAATGCAGTATTTTTAATCTCAAGCACTGCAACTCAGGCTCGTTTTCCTCGTGTACTTGTCCATAACATTGAGATTAAATTATTCCAGCAAACTCCTGAGAAAACTCATTAACCTCATTCAGACCTTCCTACCAAAGAGAGGCTTTCAAAAATCTGCCACAACTCGCAGCCAACAAAGCCTAAGAAGGAAGCTGCAACTGTCTGAAAACAAAGCATCATGCAAGAAAAGCTCTGAATTCCAATAAGAGCAAGTCTTTGGATACAAGCAGATGCCTTGGGACTTCTCTGCTGGTATCAACTGCACACGAAAAGTCATTAAGATACTATCGTGGTGGACTGCAGTTTGAAATCAACGGACGGTCAGCAGAAAATTAAAGAATCTAATGAAATGGAAAGGAGAAAGGAAAGCTTACATTTTAAATGCTGACAGAAGGCTCAAGCCAACTTCATTTCAAAGCTGTATCTTTCTCTGCTTATAGTTCCATATGGCTGTATAATGTCTAATTAAAGTATATGGCAGTTTCTCTCCTGTAAAGCATTCGTCCCCTCAATCCACCTCCTCCTCAAGTGGCTCCTAGCTTATCCCAAGCCAGCAACTCACACTCAGCAATGCTGTTCTGACCGGCTTTAACGTAAACTCAGGGTCAAAAAAGAAGTGTGCTTCCCGGGTCCTGGGGAAACCGTGCAGAAGTGCCACAAGTCAGCAAGCTTCTGACAGCTGAACGAGTGACAAACTCCACAGGAACAGTATGTATGAGCCCCAGGGACAGGGACAGGGACAGGAGGAGCCAGAATGCTGGCTGTATAGGAACGGCCACCACGCTTCTCCCGTCCCGCGCTTCCCAGGGTCTGTAAAACCCCGAGCGAATCCATCTATGAAAGGCTGCCTTGGCAAACTGAAGTTGTAACTTTGGTAACGTAGTGCTTCACACAACAATTTTAGTTGGAAACCAGTGGAACAGTGAATACCGCACACAGCAAACAACTAGATTTATAAATACCCCATGTATCACATATATGTGTATACGTACACTTAAACCCACCTCTAAACACACACAATATTATTATTATTGCTATTATTACTGATATTATTATTCTTGTATTTAGAATAATAATAGATAATGAAGCAACTTTAAGGACCTGGAAAATTTTGTCATCTGAAAAATTACTCTACACACAATATATTGGCATTTAAGAGTTTCTTACTACTTTTTTAAAAATCACCTTTTACTCTAAGTAATCTGCAGCATCTCCTTTGGTTAGATGAAGACAGGCATTTCATAAAACATGTCAATTTAAAGCACCACTCTATTTCTATTCTTTACATTTTTCAATTGAATTTTAATGCCTGAAGAATAAACTGAGATTTTACCCAAACATACTTAGGGTATGGCATGGACAGCCACAGAGCAGCTTCTCCCTTCTATCTGTCCCATTTTTCTATCCCAAAAAAGGTTAACTGCTTAAATGTCATAACCCTAATGACTATTGTGAGGTGAAATGCTCTGTATCCTGTGTCAGATTCGTATGTCTGGAAAGGCCTCAGATAAACATGTAGAGTTTAAATCAGAATTAAGTTCTGACATGGTTACAAATGCATACAGGCAGCGGGAGACAAATTCATGCCTTAACTCCTGATAAAAGACATAAATATAAATGTCTATATCCCTTCTAATGTATCTTCAAACAGTGTTGGGTTCCAAATACGATATATAAAATAAGCATAAAAGTAGGTTCAGACCTGTATGTGGTCCAATAAAAGATCATTAAACTCACTCAAAAAAATTCCTTGGCAACTAAGCGAATGCACCCTAGGGGATAAACTCAATAAACAGTCTAACCTATCATGTGACCATTCTACTGTAAAAACGTGCAGTTTCTTTACATGAACACTTGTTTTTGCAATTCTGTAATGATTCGCTCACGATGCCAGGCCTCTGCAATTTGCTTAGCAAGAGACCAATCGGTATGTCGGTATGTTTTGGTACCCAAATAAAATTGGCCATCTCAGATGCCATGTTGCAAAAGTATCTCAGCAGAAGCAACATCTACCATATACTTGGATATGTCTGAAAATTTTAAATTACTTATTTGTTAAATATGCTCCTTCTTATAATTTCATTAATAATAATAATAATGATACTATTATTTCAGTAATAAAGATCTCTTTAATTATATTAATAATAACAAGAATCTGAACACTGATATTGCTTAAAAGTAAAATTATTTGTCCTCAAGAGACATAATACACGTGGCAATTGTGCTGTCCTTCCCTGACTTAGAAAAGATCACTTTGTTGTTATCTTTAGAAATGGCTTAACAGACATAGTGGTTGCTTCCTTAACACTACATTCTTCTCTTTTTAAGTTCAGCAAGCATTTTGGCCAGCTAACATATAAAATTCACAGTACCATTTAAGGAAACCTCATATTCTTCCACTGAAGCTCTATACATAGAAACTGCAGATGGTTATTTATATGGAAAATTACTTCCCAGTGGACTGAATCAAAGATCTGCTTTTGTCCAGTAATAAGTAGTTATGGACTGCAGGTATTATGATCCTACGTTAGTCACTTTTTCAACTTAAAAATTTTTTTTTCACCTCACTCTTCTGCTTCAGTAAATAGGATTATCATCTACACAGAAGAAATGTTCTTTCTTTCCTTTTGGTTTGATGAGTAAAGGATAGGATGTGCTGCTTGTGAAAAAAATATTACAGCAAATTTGAGGTAGTGTCAAACCATCAGTCACAAACACTGTCTTCAGGGGCAGTATTTTACATATCTTCTGATCAAGGAAAAGCATTTCCATACAGTCTGACTTACTCCCAATAAGCCTGTTTCAACACAGACACGCTCGTGCATAAACCAAGCGTGGATGTTGATCTTTACAATTCTTCCTTACATCAACAGTCCCTTTAGTTCTCAACTGTCCACAACAAACTGTGACACACAGATCAGGGAGTCAATTAATCCTGCCTCTCCGCTCTCCTTTGTCAACACCTATGAAAACCACACGTAAAAAGTGACTTATTCTATATCTGTAATAAGTCTTGCTAAGCTAGAATAGTTATGTTCAAAAAAGGAAGCCAGTGCAACGCTTTCTATCAAGGGAAATAATTATTTTATGTACAACTGAGATCTGGGTATTATTCTTTGATTCCTGATACGGAATTAAAATTTGCAGGTCTTTCTACTTTCTACGTGGTGATTTATTAAAAAAAGATGCTCCACTTTCTATTCCTGCTCAAGTTGCCTTAGATCCACCACTTAGCACCTTAATGACCAATTGTACTTCTTCCTTTACAACTCATCTGTCAACACCACCTCAGAGATGTCACATATATTATGACTTCCGAATTTCTGGCTGAGAATGCTTGGATGAGCTCTCCTATCAAACCGGCTTGTGCCGCTGCTTTTTTTCTGGCAACCTGCTGAGACATGGGCAAGCACTTCATCATTATAAACACTGAAGTATTTCACTACTACTTTCCTATCCAGCGGGCAGAAAAGCTAGGAGGAGGACACAGAGAGGAGCCTGCAGTGCGGTGCAGACCTAGAATCTCGTTAACTATTCTCCTTACCCTTCAGCTGACACAATTTAAAACTGGTTGATGAAGTTTCACAAGCTAAAGCTTGGTTGACTTTCTCTCTCATTGGATATAGTTTAAAGGCGTATCTTGAAAGTTCAGCATCCAAAAGAAGCTTGTAAAATATAAAAAGGCACCTGTTTAATTTTTGTCCAAAGCCGAATTTTCATCTAAAAGAGTTTATGCAGTAAGACTGCCTAATTCTGCCCTTATAATACACACCACCTGCACACACAGTGAGAAACCATGACCGTTTTCCAGATATAGTTTAGGTGGTCAAGTATTATAGCTCAGCTTTCTATGAATTTTATCTTCTTTGAGCTAAAGGAAGCCATAGGTTTTTTATAGCTTTCCTTCACCCTGCTGTTTCTCTTTGCCAGTAAGGCCTATTTAAAACCCCCTTGTTGCATGTAACAGAAGGAATAGAACCTGTTGTTTGGCTGTGCTAAAAGCTGGATTTTTTTCTTCCATTTTCTTTATCAATTCAAGCACGTACTGTACCTTACAGAAGTGTTTCCTTGGGCCCATTATGGACAAATTTGATATTTTGCTATCTTGCCCTACTCGCGACATGAGAAAAGAGTTCAAAAAAGATATTTCATAACAGTTTACCATTTTTCAAATGCACACACGAATAATCTGTAATAAGAGCATATTTTTAGATTTACTGGTTTAGGTACTGATGTATTAAAATATGTTTAAGATAGGTATGAATGCCTTTAGGTTGCATCATGGGACCTAATTTCTTTAGCTGGAAAAAATCAAGTGATAACATCAATACATTGACTACAAACAGAAAATGAGGTAATTACGAGAGCTTACTGGAACTTTCCAAAAGTAACTCAGCCAAGATTGCCAAAAGATTTGAAGCGCCCTGCATGTGCTCAGCAAATCTAGGGCAGAAAAAGAGACCACATGGGGAGCTATGTAAGACAACTGAAATCTGATGGGCTTAGCAGCTGTGAAACTCAGATTCTACTGTTATTTGCTTGGTTCCAGAGATGAGCTTACTGCCATGCAGAAAAAGTTAACCATTCTTAGGATCTTATACTACTATGAGTGGTGTAAAAAGTTACTAAATGAACTAAACAGACCATGTTCATCATTCTGATTTCGATATTTTTTTCATATTTTGGCATATTTCACACTCTCTGCCTCCTAATGCAACACTACCACTCCTGCATTCCTCTGAATTTATTGTCTTTGTAAAGCCCTACATGCTGGAGTTAAGCATTTAGGGAGAAATGTTTAGTGCAGGTAACAGCTGAATCACAGCAACTTAACAAATTACTTTTGGTCTGCTGACAGTTTTAAACTGTCCCCCCTGTCATTCTGCCACATACACAACAGAAAACATGCTACCATCTCACCTCTTCCAAACTTCCAGGCTTTTTTTGCAAGCTCTAATTTGATACTGATACATAAAAAACAGCATGGAAAGAGGTACAGAGGCAGGCAGGAAAAGGAAAAAGCAACAAATGAGGCATTGAAGTTTACAGAAGTGGAAGAAAAGATAAGAAGGGGTATAAAAGCTAAAAGTATCATTTTGTAAGTAACTTCGGCACCCATTTCTCCCTATTAAAAGGTCTTTACGAACCTAAGTCCAAGCGGTCAGATGTTCAAGGTCAGGATCTAGGCTAGAGATGCACAAGTACTGAAAGTAAAACTGGGAAGACTGAAGTGTTCCATATTAGGGGTGACAGAAAGTCAGTGAATGTACCGGAAAAGAAGGCTAACATGGTAAAATGACAGTCATCTTTTCTGGCAGTCTGGATGTGAAAAGATGAGCTTTAAGTAGGGGAGAAGAACATTAAAGAAATTAGGACATGAGAAGCGTATGATTTAACTTGGCCATTTATTCTCTTTATTCTTGTAAGTATTTTACTTCCAGTTCCTCCAGGCTAATTACTCTCTCCTTTTTGGCATCATACACTGTTAATAAAGACAACTATCAGATCCCTCTTAGTTATCACTTCATCAAGCTTTGTATATTTAACACATTCTTAGCAGATTAGACCCTTTAGCCCTCTAATTTGTGCTATTCCTAGCTGAACGCTCTCTAATACATCAGCAACGTCATGGAATTAAACAGAGTTTTCCATCAATAGTCTCTGTAAAGCCAAAATATTTTCTCCGGACCATTGTAAAATATTTCCTGTACACCTATAACCAAACAAACCATCAGGCTTCCACTATAACATCAATATGCACACTCCGTAGTCCTTTCTCATGTTTACAATTCCAAACAAACTCTAAAATCTAAGCTGAACTAAAGGTTGCACACAAAAACGCCAACAGAAGTTCCATATTAGTATTTACTTCTCTGCCTGACAGTCGCAGTTCAGAAGACAATGCGTTGACTCCTAATGAATATTTCTTCAAATTTCTGTTGAGGTCTGAAAGTCATCCTTGTAGTTCTTCTTTCCTTGTATCACCATGCATACAAGAGGTTTCTTAAAACTGTTGAGATTCCCTGGTACAGCTGTGGGATTTCCTTTCTGCCCAAAGGAACTGCAATAAAGTAATTAATGGCATTCAGCTTCCCATTACGGACACCTAAAGATAGGCGCAGTGCTTAAATGCAGGCAGCAACATGTGAGGTAGGTACCGAAGCTCTAGTTACAAGACACTGAAGAAGTGGATAATAAAATCTGTCATCAGGAGAATGACAGGATAGGTATACTCACTCTCCAAGTCCATTAACCGCGTTGACCAGGTCTTCATTGTTTAACATGGGCACTTAGACACCCAGCTACCCATTGCCACCTGCAGTCAGGCACCTAAATGTATGGGTCCAAAACCTGGAGTTTCACCCTAAACCAATGGTGGGACTCAGTTTCCTCGTTATCTGAGGTGTTTCTAGATGATAGCGCTGGCTGAAAAAAAAGAGGATCTGAAACAGACACTTGTGCTGCTACGTCAGCAACTGGAAATCATGATCTTGGGATGTCTAGTTGCCTACATTTAGGTAACTGAATCCCACTCTGCGCGTCTTTTTAGAGATTGAGAAATGCACTAAGGTATAACGTAGCCCTATAGTAGGAAGCTATGGATATATCCACAAAACTCATTACACACTCATCTCCTACATAGATGCTAATCCTGTTTAAATCACAGAGATATTAGGCATCTAAAACTCTCAAAAAGTCTAACCTCTCCTCATCTGTCTTGTTGCTTATAGGGATTCTTGAAATACAACAATTGCTATTTTGTTTTAAAGGCAACTTATAAACAAAAAAACATTTTCATGAACTGGTTTACTGCACTGACCATTAAAAAAATGTTGTGGTACTACAGAAACCAGGGACCTGAGCTGATGGGGCAAGAAGCCTCAGTAACCACCCTTACCACAGAAGCTGGCATGGTGGGGATTCATGATAAGGATAAAACATGAAGCTCAGCCAGAGATGGTGGGAGTTCTGTGATTTATTTCAGTGGAATCAAGGTCTGTTCACAGTTTTGTTTTGGTTTGTTTGTGTTTTTTTTTTAAATGCCCATAAAAGGACACGTTACTGATGTAAAAATAAATAAACAAAAAACCCAGTAAGTCAGCACAGATCAACAAATATAAGCAAGCATGAAAGTGGATTTCAAAAAGAATAGAAACTGATTGCAGTAACTGCTGTCTTATAAGTAACAGTTCAAAGCAGCCCTGCAAGGAAGCACATTCCCCAGCTCTAACTTACCATCTCCCCAGTTGCTTCCACTGACTTCACAGTCTGCTTCCCCCTTACATAAGAAAATTCCTGATGACAAACTAATTTGGAGAAACGGAGTGGTAAATGTCTGGGAAGTCGTATGCAGAACATACAGATACCATAATAATTTTGTTCTTTGACTTTATACAAATAAATTGCTACAACCAGAACACACAAACAGTAAAGTTTGGTTTTATTTGCAGAAGTATGAGCTAAAGCAAAAATGCCAAGTAATGAATGTTACTAGTCTGCATTGAAGAATCTATCCCTTGAAGCTATTGACCATACAGAATCCCCTAACTACACCATTTCTGAAGTCTATTCCAGCTAAAAAGGGTTGACAGATCTAATTAAAAACAAAGGGAAACCTGACAAACAAATTCCTCGTTACTGTTTCTGTTACAGCAGTACCCAAGGGTTTCAACGGGGATCAGACTCCAGCACCGTGCAACAAACTGCTACAATCCAGTCACATTAAGCGTTCATATAAAAGGACAAGCTGCAGAAAACAGAAAACAAACATTTTTCAAAAAATGTAGTAAATTAATTCTGTCTGTTGCATCTTTGTCCACATCCAAGCGCTTGAACCAGACTGCTGTCTCACTACTGCTCTACTTTCCCTTGGATTATCACCACCTCATAGAAAAACTCAAAAGGTTCCCTCTTCCTCCCAAACACCAAATACATAGCAGAAACCTATCAAATAGCTGCCAGTGCAGTGAAACTATCTAAAATGCAACAAGTTCCATCACGCCATATGCTTGCTCTTAATTTTGTTATTTCTCCTTTCAGAGGAATCACACACAAAGTTTATCCCGAGAGGGCTCAGGGAGCCGCTGCGCAGAGTCTGCATCACCACCCCTGAGACAACCCTACTGCTCTCTCCCTTAGTCTGGGAGAATGATTTGGTATTTCTCCCAAGCTTATTTGGGAATATGAAGGAAGCAGAGATTAACATACATATATGTATTTTTTTTTTTATTTTTTTTTAACTCAGGTTGCATAAATGATTTCATTTTTTTCTATCAGCAAGCAAGTTCTCATTAAACATGGCTGCCCTGTTAAAAAATTAAGAATTTCCCTCACTTTAAACCAGTATGAACTAGTTTTATTAGCCAGGTGGGTTTTTCTGTGTTCTTTTCCCAGAGAAAAATTCATAAGAGATCTTTTGGCCTTCTGAGAATATTTAAATTGTTTATTCAGTATTTTTGCTTGAAACAAGAAGATGCTTAACAACAGTGTGAGAAATACATCCACTTACAAGTTGGCAAACCTAAACAATACTAGAACTCCCCCTTTCCGAAAAAAATATTTCCCTTTATGCTTAGACATAATGCCTACCTCGGAGTCACATAGGGGCCCTATGTTGTTAAAGATAGTTATAACCTGAATAATTTCTCCTGGTTTAGCACGATGCTGAGGATCAGGATTCCTGGGTTCTTTCTCAATCTCTGCAACAAAACACAATTGGCTCTTTCCTCCTCTGTCTTGCTATCACAGTTTGTAAAGCTGAAATCTTACAAGCTGATAAAGTTCATGTGACTATGTTCACAATGTGCTTTGAAATACTTACACAAAAAGTGATATACAAGTGCAAAACTATCATTATTATTCAACTACTTATGTCCTCTGCACCCAAGCAAAATGAAGCAGGCAATTTATATATTGCAAGCAATCTTTTAAATAGGTTTCCATGTTTATGCTACTTGAATTCAACATCAATGGAGCAGGATAAAATAGAGCACTTAGCTCATTCCTGTGGTCCTAATTTATTTTCACCTAGCTGTTTTTTTGTTTTCGCATCAAGTTCTAACAAGAATGAAGTACATGGATTTTTCCAGCTGACTGACACTCTATAATGTAAAACATTTTGTTCATAGAGAAAACATACTTAACTCCAGAGGTCTCAAATAATAATTTTAAAATTTTAAACATAGTTTTTATAACTGTTGTAGAAAAACAGTGATGGGAAAGATCAATTGTTACTCTTTCTTAAGCTACTTCTATGGGTAATTTGGTGATTTTTCTTAGTTCTTTCAAGATTGCTTCCTTTCTAACTTAGGCACTTTGCCCACTGAATCATGAAGATTCTCAAACTTCCAGTGACAGATGAAGATAACAGACATACTGATTTTGGAAAAATTTAGTGCTGCTTTTAATGCCGAGATTCGACAGTAAGCTTTTTCCAAAAGTTTTAATTTGAACTTGACAGATATCTACCTCTGTGAACCCAGAGTATTAAATTTAATGTTTTAGGACTAAGACAAAAGAAAAAGAAGACCTGTATTATCTGAATATCAAAGAGTAAAACCTACTACCCCAAACTCCAGCAAATGCCATCATTCATTACAAGCTCCAATATACTGCTGTACATATGTAAATATGTCAGCAAAAGATTAGAAGTTAGCAATATTAGATTTTACAGATTTATACAGATAAATACAAATTCCCATTCACTATGGAATGGGGGTGATCTGTACATGTGGAAAGCAAGTCTGGAGAAATCATTACAATTTTAGAGAAGCTGAAATAAGATGCCTCATAAGGAGAAAGGAGAAAAAGAAAAGGTTTGCTTTTAAATATCCAGATGACACAAATCAGCTTTTGCTCCATATTGCAATGGATTCTAGGTGGGTAAAAAATTGAAGTAAGGATGCATTGCATTGTGTAATTTAGCAACTCTGCTGGAAGCCATAGAATAACTAGGTACAAAACAGCCAGTACTTAATAAGTTTCAATTTTAATTCTGATTGGGTAGCAAAATATGATACCAGGGTACCTAGTACTAAAGCAGCTGCTTAAAATTGATGTCTCGCTATAAAATACAATTAAATGCACACCCCAACAGAGGTCTCTGTTAAGCTAGAAAAAAATAACCCAGAGGTATAAAAATGAAAAAAAATCTTTTTCTTCCTCTCAGTTTTGCTTTAAAGATCAGTTATAATAAATCCTTCATGTAATTTACTAAAGACAAGGGTATCTAAGTTTCTGTATTTAAGGAGCCGTACTGCTTAACAGTATATTGGGAAAGCACATGTTGCTTTTAAAACATATAACTCTGTTTTCACAGTAATTAATATGTGCCCTTTTTGACATATAACGTAGAAATACAGTCAGTCTCAAAGACAAATCTTCAAATTCTCAATACCTGACTTACATGCAATATTTATCACACTTATGTGATGAGAGGAGATAAATTTTCTAATATAAAAAAGGTGAAAATGTTTTTTTTCCAATTTGAGGACCTTAAAACACTTATTAAAGATAAAAGCAGGTTATTTGGCTATATTGGACTTTGCAAGATGCAGTACGTGCAACAGAATGAAATAGAAATTTCAGTGATAGAAAATCATCCTCTTCCTCTGTTGATAGTATAATAACCTTTTAAATCATGTTTGACATTTGTAAGTTGAGTGAGCTGGCAGCCCTGTAAAATCTATGTGGTAATATATGTAGTAAACCCTTTCTGGAGCAGTAATCTCATTGCTTTGTCTAATGGCTCTCACTTCATGTGGCCTACTTGTCCCCAAGAGACTTATTTGACTCTGCCTTTCCTGAGCCACTGGTTGCTAAGGTTCCTTATTACGAAGAAAGCAGGAAAGTGCCCGAAGGCAATGACTACTCTGCTAGTGGTACAACCACCAGCAACCTTCTGCTGAGGCCTTTTTTCCTCCCGTTCTTCCTAAAAAAAAGCCCCCATAAAATATGCACATGTGTTATAAAGGGATTGCTTTGTGTCTCAAGAAAAAAAAAAAGGGGAAAGGAAAAGAAAAAAACCCCAATATGACAGTGCTCTTTACGCTGCTCCGATTGCTAATCTGACAAGCTCCATCTGGTAGGCAGACCTTTTATCTTCTCATCACCCTAAATCTCTGAAGGAAAGTGGACACTAGTGGCATATGTGCATTGTTGGTTCCTACGCTTAATGAGGTACACAATTCATAGGTCTAACTACAGAAACATTATTTAAACTTGGATAAGGAAGAAGCATGAGGGCATAACGCAGGCACTACATATTTTTCCCCCTCTTTCAGCAATCATTCACCTGGACAAATACTGTATCGTAAGGAAGACCAAACTGTATTATAAGTCTTCATTTAATTCATACATCTATACCTGACTTAGATAAGGAGGTTAAAGCAGATTTATCAAAATGTTTTCTTGGCAGTGACCCAACTATCTACCTTACATAGCTGACCATTTCATACATTTATTAATCGTTCTGTGCAGTGAACTATGGAGACTTTTTTTTTTTTTATACTTTAAGCTTGAGATCTAAAGATACAAACCAGTTCCCACACTGAATAACATCACAAGAAGGCTGTAAGATACACTACTGTAAACTTTGTCATGTACTCAAGGTTAGATGGTTATATTACTACCTACCAAGATAGAGCATTTAAATTCAATTCGAATAAGGTTTCCTTCATTTGGGACAAGAGCCTATCAGGTAGGAGTTACATACATATGCTCCCAGTTGTCTCATGTATTCTGCAGATACTGTGTGATATCTTTCAGATTTGGTCTTTTGATACCTAAAAGAAATTTCTTTCAGACCATCAATAATTCTTTTTTGTATGTACTACTACGTATCTAACTGCAATGGTAAAGTCAATTTTCTATATCAAATTGTTATCACAACTGGCTGACCATTCCCTGTATGCTTAGTCTTACGCTTCACAGCAGCTTGAGTTAAAGCATACCTGAATATTTTTGACCATCCACACTTATTCCCCAAAAATTTAATCTATTTCAAGAGCTAAAATGATGTTTCTGAAGCTCCTCCTTTTTAATTGGTATAAAATACAGTTATCAAAACACACTTATGCTTTCAAAACACCACACACCCTAATGTCCAGCAAGTGTAAATTATTGTTTACCTCGTAACACAGAAAGGTGTTTCAGTTTTTTAAAAAGTGTTTGCAGCTGCCCAATGCTGAGATCTTGCTCCAGTCTGCTATGTCAGGTGGATGTGGCAAGGAGGAGCTGGGCACACCAGGTCTCCAACAAACCTGGAAAGGAGACTGCCTTTCAGTCCTAATAAACTGATGAAGTTTCAACTGCAAGAATATTTCTCACTACAGTAATACTAATTGCATGGCTTCTGTCCTTCCATGAAACCTCCCCTATATCCCTCCTATGATATCTGTTACATTCATTGTCACTTTTAGCCAATGAATATCATAACATTAATATTCTAAATTGCAAACTATCGTTTAAGTATTTTCTCCACTACTAAGCAGCAATGTCCTCTGCACATAGACCTGAGGGAACTCCAGCCAGATCCTAAGCCCTGTGCAATCAGCGGATGGATTACACTGGATTGCTCTTTAAAGATATAAAAATCATACTGCAAATCAGTTCCTACAGTTCTTGCAGCAGCAAAGTCCTCAGCAGCCTCCCAGGGCCCGCGGTGAGCCCTCTCCTCCCAGAGGTCACAGGCTTCCTGCCTCCGCATCCTGCTTCACCAAAGCCTGTGGAAATCTCCCATCTTTGCAGTCACAGACCAAAACAAAAAAAAGAGGTTTTAATTACTCATTAAAGACAGAAGGAATAGGCTTCGTAGTACAACACTTGTAATTTCCCTTCTTAATACTCCCCACTTGCCTTTTTGTTTCATTTTTGCCCTCTTTATATTCCCTCCTACACTACATTTAGCTCTCTACTGCTCTCTGGTTTTTTTTCTTGCTCTCTTACTTTCCTCTGCTTATCCTTTCCTTAACCTCTATCTTCTACCTTGCAGTCTCCTTTATGCTCACTCTCTCCTTCCTCTGCTGTCTCCTGTGCAAGAACAGCACAGGCTATTCCGGAATTCTCTGCACCATTGTAGCTTCTCATTCATGCCATTATTTTAAATCTTCTCTGCTGTCACTTGTGTTGTTTTCCCCTCAAACACTTGGTATTTTTCAGTTTCTTACATTTTGTTTCCTCTGCAGATAGCTCTATGCAATTCCCAAATTATCTGATGTTGATAATTTTTCATACAAAGCACCTAATACCAGTGTCCCAGAAAAAAGGAGTTGGATGGTGATGCCAATGCCACTGCCAGGGCAGGGAAACAACTAATAGCTAACAGCCATTGCTCAGATTCATTTCCCCCAGAAATTGTGGAGAATCTGGAAAGATCATCCAAAAGCATGAAGGATATTTCTCAAAGTGCCTCAGCATAAAGGATATTTCTCAAAGTGCCTCAAGGCTCACAAAAAGACCACAAAATCCAGTAACACAGCTAGCGCAGCACAAACATATAATGCAAGGCAGAGGTCATCATCTTTCTCTAGAAGTTTTAATATTTTAAGCTACTATTGGTATTAAATCAAAATATTTTGTTTTTCCAAAAGAAAGCTGCTGATGTTTCTGCTCCCAGAGACTCGGGGAATGCATTCCCATTGCCCTTCGCCTCCAAACGTCAGCCCACCAAGTCAAGACTCCAGAAACACAGACTGCACCCAGTTCGAGCCTGGATTTTGAAACATATGAGCTCCCTGCTGCAAACTGTGAGCCTCAACAGTGCCTGTCACAAGGCCCTCAGGGCTTCCAGGCTTCTACTTTTTTCAGCCATAGAAGCTGCTGACTTGTTGATACGCCAGCAAGCAGCACAGCAGATACCGCAGGGCCACGGACACGGTGATTTCGGTACCCCAGCAGCCCTCAGGCAAGGGCAGAGAACTAGGGCAGACTCTCACTGAAGTGAGTGTTTCTTGAAAATCAAAGTGCTTCTGGATGTCCTGATGAAAACCTTCTGCCATAATATTCCCAACTAACTCTACTTGCAATTTAAGAAGAGAAGTCAGAGAGAAGGTGGCAGAGGAAAAAAAGTGTTGTCACTTGCATTTTACATAGTCCCTGCTTTCTGCATTACTTTGCCAGGATGGCAAATACATTAAATAATTCCTTCTCCTCCCTAATTACATACCCAATAAACTACTTGAGGTTTCATATGCCAAAGATACTGCACTCTGAATGATCCATGACTCTTCCCACTATAGCTGTTTCAAAGGATAACATCCTCGTACTCAGGTTGTTTCTCATACATTATTCATAATACTGTCCTTTGACAGAGACCTGGCACTTAGCAACTGAACAAAAAGTAAAATAAAGATAGGTAACTTCCACCTCGACATATTTGTCTCTAATGCAAACATGAATAATGAAGAAAGGCAATATATGAGGCAAATAAGATCCTAATATAATGGGTCTTTTGTTCTCTGTCAGAACCATTCAATACCTTTTGCCTTTGCAGGAACGCAAATGAAAATGTGTTTTCAAGACCTAATGTATTCGATTTGATACTGGCTATAAAACTGCCAAACTATCTGTCATGACCAACAGGCTGTGCATTACCCTGCCCGGGAAATGCCTCACATATCCGAGAGCTTCTGTCCCTGCACATCAGCACAATGAGGTAATTGTCCACCATCTGACTGTATCCTGACTGAGTCATGCCACCTGTCCCTTCCCTGGTCTCTGGCCGCAGTAAACACTGCATTCCACCAAACTCCTGGAGGAAAAAAACCAAACTCAACTTCTAAAATGCTTACCAGAACCCAGCCCTATTTCATTAAATGTATAAATACTTAACGCTTGAGAATAAACAATTCAAACTTTGTCCATCTACCTGCTCTGTTAGTTCATCTCATTTTCGTCTCCAAAGCTTTGTACACGGTCTTCTTCCAGACCTTTACAAGATGCAAAAGTATTATGTTGCCAGGGATTTGTTAGAGAAGAGCTGAGGCACAGCCTGAGCATAGCCACAGTGCTTGTGTGGACAGTTTTATGACTTGCAAGGTCCCCATTCCTAACTGGAAGCAACAAATCCCAAAACAGGAGGGTCAGTTTCTTTTTGGCTTATTTGAGACAAAGCATTTAGTTTAACAGCACTTTTCTTCTGGTCTGAAGGGGAGACGGGGGAGTCTGTGACTCTGCAAGCTTGCTTAGCGCACCAAGCTATAAACAACTCTGGTTTACAGCTTCCTTGCAAGAATGTTAGGGTTTTTGGGAAGGCATTGTCATTTCATCAGTTTATCAGAATGAGATTAAAAGTACTGTTAATATTTTGGGGTTTGGTGGCTACATTATTTTGAGACAAATGTTTTTGAGACAAACCATATCTGTTGTATTCAGGTGTGTTTTAATGCATAAAACTCCTTTTAGTTTGTTTTTCCTGATGATTTTTTCCCCTTATAATACTGAGATCAAGTATGTGACTAAAAAACTGGCCAAGCATGAAATTGTTTCTCAGTATTGCAGGAGATGGTTCAAATGGCAGCAAAATCAGGACAATTGTGAAGATTTTTTTTAAGTGATGCTCAGAAATGTGAGAGCGCTAAACCACAAAGATAACACATACAAATTTATGTGATGCTTGCTTGATAAACTGATAATATTAATAAACACTGTCTAATCGGGGCCAATGTTTAGCTTTGGCAATACCTGTAGCCATAGCCACAGGTGCAAGGACTGGTGTAGATGTTGCGCCTTATGGCGACTGCCACTGACAAGCAATTAGAGTTCATTATGACGGTGCTTATCCTATACTAATTAATGTTTCTGTTGCGCTGTTTTCTTGTTTGACCGTGTGACAGCCACAGGCCTGATGGCCTCTGTGAATAATCAGCAGAGGAATTGCTAGCTGTGGTAGGATTTCTACAAAACTCATTCAAACAGAAGTGATCCTATCTTCTTCCACACAGTGTAAACAAGACTGAACTTCCACAGGAGTTCCTGTGAAAGAATACATAGGAGGACTAAAAGAGAATGATCTTGAACTTGTTCATACCATAAAATTTGCTGCATTTCTGCCTACAAAGGCAAGTTATAGTGATCAATGCAAAATAAAAAGATCACACATTACTTAAGCAGATTCCATTACATTTATGATATCACCCAGACTCTCTTCTAAACAGTGAATATAAATTATGCTGATTAACATCACAGTCTGAGGTGATTTGAGGAGGAAATGGATTATGATCTGCAAGGGATGAACAGAGACATCAAAGCACTTAGTTACCACATCTGAACTGCAGTCATCTTTTAGAATGACATTCCAAAGTACTGACAGGATAGTGAAATCTGGGCAAGTTGCTGTCTGAAAGACTGAAAATCCCTCTTTCTCAAGAGGAAAATAACATACTTCCCCTGTATTTTCTGCCTTCCAACCTCTCCAATCACATCTACATTCGCAAAGGGATTGCGTAGTTGTTTAGAATCTTAAATTTCCTCCAACTGCATAGAGGCATTTTTAAATTTGTATTATTACTTTAGATGCTAAGAATCAGGGGAAAACAGAAGTGTTATCCTATTTAGAGATGGGTATTTCACCAAATTCTGTGTATGTCAGACATTTAAGAGACACGCATCATCTTAGCATCTACTTTGACAAACACTGGATAATGCTAATGAAACGTAGCCAAATGCAAATGACAAATTTTACCCATTATAAAAACAATCAGCTACCCAGTGATTACATCTCAATCACTTTTCACATAAAGGAAGATGGAAAGGCAGTAATAGTTCACTAAAGATTATTTTATCTTCTTGTCCTTAGGAGAAGGAGGAAAAACAGTATGGGAGATTGTGGCTTATAGAGGAGAGCTGTAAACTGTAAAATGGCAAATATTTCCCATTAAAGTAGAAACACAAACTTTTACTACAGTTAGCACTCCACCTAGTATCCTAGAAGGTATGAGTAGTTCACACAAGCAAAAAGGAATTACTTCTGAGGGTAGAGTTATGTCACAGGCTGCTGCAGCCAGGGTATGCCTAAACACCAGGTACAAACACTGTGTTGTAAATCCATAGTGTAACAGTCCCACCAGTCTCTCAAGGACAAGGATGCCTCTGAACAGTCATGTCTTACAAACAGTTCTGTGTTTAATGAAAGGAATGGTTTTTGATCTTTCTTTATGATTTGTATATGCCTTCATTTTCTTTTCCAGTGAAGGTGGAAATCCCTGTGTAGGCAATGTTACCCTAATGAAACTAACATGTTTTTTTCTGCGTTTAAAGATCTCTCTAGGCTATTAAAGTTTTCTTCCTTATTTCATTTTCCCCCTCTCCCCTTTCAAATAGTGATAAAATGTACAACAAAACCCCCTCAAACAATTAAAAACAAAGAACATTTTATCTAACACTTCCTACACTGTTAAGTATTTCATATACACTGTCAGTATTTAGTGTACTATTTCTTCTTCTTTGGTATTCCTATTCTTTGGTATTGCAAGGAAAAAAAGCAGCATTGTTCAAATACTCATCACTGAAGACTTCAGTAAATATTTAGTCTATTACGCTTAGAGTTCCATGTATGAAGGTCAAACGAAACCGCTTGGAAGGACACAGTGAAATCATACATTTTAAACTTTGGAGAACTCAAATCTGACACAGCACAGCTGTATTTCCATTTTCCTCATCTTCGTTGAATCTTTGTCTTTCATTTTTCTCTTTCTTCCTAAAGTGAGAAAGTGACTCAGTCTGTAGACTAAATTGCTGTGCTATCCACAGACATGTCAATCCTTTCACATCTTAATGTTCTTTACCAAAGTGGAGATCTAGACGAGCATACCACTACCTGATTGCAAAAAAGAAAGACTGATTGATATTCTTAATGCATCTCACACTAAATATTAATAAAGATTTAAATTTCAGAGCTGGGTTTTTCATGCCCCTTCTCCACTGTTTTCTTTCCTTTTGATTTCCATTTTCAAACATTCCAAGCATTTGCACAGAAAATGTTTTAAATAAAAATTATGAGAATTAGAGTTTTGCCTAATTTCCTTTTCCATTTTTTGTCCTTTCTAGTAGATATAGATAATTTTCACTGTTTTTTCAAATTCTGATATATTTCACAATGAAGAAATAAGTTTACCTCTACTTTCTTTTAACTGAAGTTGAGATACTCATTCACTCTCCCTCTATATGGAAAGGACTTTACGAAGCAATCAACATCTAATCAAGCTGCAGAATTAGAAATTATTTTTTGAAAGTAAGAATGTGCATCTCAGTCCTCCTCTTAGAACTCATCTAGCAGGCACTGTAACATGGTACTAAAATAGATTAAAAAATTAGCAGAGTTTTTCTGTTTATAATGGTTTTAGGAAATGAAGATGATGAAAGTGAAATTTACACTGAAAGTCAGTCCAGAGGTAACTTAATAGCAAGTTTCAGCTATAATCCATGTTTAACCATGGAAGGAACTTTTGATGAGTCAATCTTCTAGAAGAACATGTAGCAATGTCAACACTCAAAAGAGGGGAAACGTTACTATTTCTCCTCTGTTATATCCCCAATATCTGATGTTTAGTTCTGAACAAAAACACCTCCCCCACCTCATACAAATAATAATACTTTTTCTTGGAATGACTGGACTTAGAATGTCAATGATAACTCTGCAATAAGGTTACTTTAGTTCAAGACTTTGGTTTCCTGGGCCCTCTGATGAACAAGACCGTACTAATCACAAAGCCACTTAATGCAGCACAGATTTTCATCTTTTCTGTTGAAAAGTGAATAAAACTAAGATTTTTGTAAAATTGACAGTGTAGATTATTATTACGTTAGCTATGCTCATACAGCATCCTGCCACACTACTCAGTCTAATCAGGAGGACTAATTCTGCACCTCCATGAGCTCCAGGCCCACACAGCCAAATTAAAAAAAAAAAACACTAACACTCTGCCCTCAGTTATTAGACATGCATGAAACATAAGGGATTATAAATCTTCTGATGACACAAAGATTGTTTCAAATGTACTGCAGTCACTGCTTATGAAAACGTCATCTATGAATCCTGCTCCCAAAGACAAGGATATGTTTTTAAAAGTATGCAGGATACAAGAAAAAAAGAGCAGTGACATTTTTGTAAATTGTATGCTTTGATTGTCAATGACTTAGAAAGCAGTTTATTTTTAAAACAAACATTCTCAAAACCTTTGATGGCATATTCATCAATCCATCTGCTTCACTGTAAATTCTTTGAAATGCAGGTGGCTTGTAACGTCATGTTACAGCAATTAATGAAGTTTTTGAATCTCTCTTGCTCTTTCATTCTCTGCTGAATGGTGAAAAGGGGTTATCATCTTTAATTTTCCATCCAAACAGTATACACAATTAGATATTTTCATACATTTTCATATTTCTTTCAATAAATACATGCATTACATGTTTTAATATAAAGCTACTGAATGCAATCCAACTACATCTTAGAATGATTCAAAAAAAAAATGATTAAAATGTAGATGCTGCTGTACTCCAGAAATAAAAAATGACTAAACAAATAAGAAATAACCCATGACCCTAACTATGTAACAGATAAACTACAAAACTCAGTAAGTTCCTGAAATAAGCCTTATGTTTCACACCGTTCTATAATAAGCTGGCTATTGGATACGTGTTTGACTCCTCTCCCAGCTGGAATTAGACCTGCCTAACTCTTTCTCACAGGTTTTATGCAATTGATCAAGATTTTCCAACAGCTCAGATAACAGCTATTTTTTGAAGAGCAGGTTCAGAGCTCTGTCTGATGCAGCGATGGTCCTAGAACATGGCATCCCCGAAAGTGTGAAACATTTGTGACTGTACATACATTGCGTGAGTAATTCTATACATTCATCCTGACAGTATTTGATCAGCAGGTTAGGATTTTTTTTTTAAATATATGCTGGAACATGTTATCACAATCAAAATTAAATTTTATGACTCAAAGGAGAGGCCAAGAATAACTGAAAAGGTTTTAGAAGCTCTGAATGCCTGCATTTGTGCTCTGTGCAGGTTTAAGACAACTGAATGAGTAGTCCACAGTGAAACTATTGTCTTTGATTTGCTGGTGGGGAGGGGAAGGGTGAAGGGGATGAAAAGAATAGCATCCCTGAATTCTTCTCACTGTCAATTCCACAGCAACTCCTCTTTAAAAATAACTGGAAATCCTGGGGTGGTCTAGTGGAAAGCAAGCAAATGGGAACATGCTCTTTAATGTGACAGTTGTGCAAATCAAATTCTAGACAGATGGGCTTTAAGTCTCTAAATTACAAAGAATAAACCTGCTGTTCACAGTTGCCTTGTAATGCTGGTACATTTTAAGTTTTAAAATATGATTTCGCTGCTTTAGTCTCTTGGTTCTTGTGTTTTCCTTAACCTCAACTATTTTTCAGCTAGGACGGGATACAGAAGAGGACTTTAAAGCACAAAAGTACACTGTCTAAACATATTCTTAATCCAAACCAGTACAATATAAATGACCAATACAGGACACTGAAATGAATAAATATATTCTCAAATGTGTTATTATTTGTTCTGTGAGAGGGCTTTGAATATTCTGTCGTCCTCTGTTACACATTGACGGATTAAAGAGTGAAACAGCTACTCACTGTGCTAAGAAAGTACTGGGAAATTAAGCTAACCTGAAAGCAGCCCTGCTCTTCCTGTCCCAGATTTAACTTCCCTACATCGAGAGGATGACTAGCAGTCACGTCTCAACACCCACATCAATCTATCTTGTGTAGAAGAATCCCTCAGCAGAACCTGTTACTCTGCTTACACTTGCCCAAGTATACTAGAAGCTTATTTTGTGGTTCTGGTTTTTTTCCCCCAGTTAACTGTGGGAATAAAACTGCTATACCTTCAGGCCAGTCCGTGGTAAGACACTGAAAGACTATCAGTTCTCCAGCAATGTCTGCTGCCTCACTGGCTTCATACACTGGATTAAACCAGAACCCAGGCAAACGAATACCTGCAGTTTACTCACTAAATAAATCCAGGCTCCTCGCTACCTTTAAGCCCTTGCCAGGAAACTCTTCTGTCTAGATGGAGACTGGAGCTACTGCATTCCCACCAGCTCTGGCAAGATTCAGGACTCCCGCCCTCGTGGAGACCGTGCAATCGATCACAATCCACAACCTTGACTCTTCCTGGACTCTCAAGGCTCCTTGGTTCATGCACTCCCTTGTGCTATGTTCAAGTAGAATGAAGACACTAGCAAGGGCACTGACTGCCTTCACCAAATTTGGGGTTCTTTTGTGGAAGACAGCAGTCAAAAAACCTTTCCTCCATTAATACAGCTCCTCTGTTATGTGCTCAGATGCAGTTAGGACTCCACAGGAAATATGATAACAAAGCCCTCAAGGATTCCCTATTCTTCTTGCATTGGGAATTATATGGCCAGAAAATACATAACTAATTCTGAACCAAGGGAACTCAGGAAAGTCTCATTGGATCGCAGCATATCACATGGGGCTAAAGCCATTTGCCAAAGGTGACCATGGACATCTCTTTGTAAAACCAACCTCTTTGCTGAAGTGTAGAAGGTAAGTAAATTCCACCCACATCATCAAAGGTTCAAAGAAGGACATTAATGCTAAGAGAAGATGGGAATGAGGAAGACAATGGACTGTAAACCAGGGTTTATACGGCAATACTTCCAAACTATGTACTGATACTGAACCACAAATGGAACTTAGTTAAATTTACAGGCGTTTAAGGAGGTTTTAGGCACTTGGGTTGAATACATACTTTTTACATTCCATGGTCCTTTCCCATAACACAACATTCACTTTTTACCAGACTCAAAGTCTACAACCAGTGAGAAAGTGGCAGACAAAGACAGTGGAATTTTGCAGTTTGGAAAACTGTATTTTTATCCCAATAGAAAATCTAATTTACAGAATTGAATCCTTGTATTAATCTCTTGCAAAGTCACAGCAATCTCTTTCTCATGCTTGTGGAATCTGATTTACAACTTACGCAAGAACCAAATACCAGTTTTGTCAGCATCAGAGTGTTTGAATTATTGGATTAAGAATGAGTAAAGTAATTTAATCATAGTGCATCTTGATTTACAAGAAATGTTGGCATACATGGTATGGTTCAACCACAGAACAGAGCCAAGTGTTACCATTTGCTATACATATATGGCTAGTAAGAATACGGTGTATTGAATATTAAATCTGGTTACATGTAGTGATTGTATGTATGAATTATCTGTTTTATAAACTTATACTTAATCATGCATATCCTGTTTGGACTCCAGTTTGCTTAAGAAGGTCATTAAAAATGGTAATGCAGAAAAATTTGAAAGTAAAGCAAAGAAAACAAGCCCCAGGAAGCCAACAGTATGATAATCTCTCGCAGGGAGAGCAAGAAGGGTGGAATGTGGAAGGGGGGGGGGACGGACAAGAAAAAAAAAAAAAAAAACAGAAAAGAAGCACTGTACACTGCCAACAATAATAAAATATTTTCTTTTCACAGGCAATGAATATTTTGTACACTCTTTATTTGACTTATCCAACTGTTTTTTCTAGGTTTTTTTCCAAAAATATTCCCTGGTTTTGTCTTGCAGTGCACTGCCTATTAACATTCAAATAAGATATTTTTTTAAAAAAATGGAAGAAGATACTGTGTTTTGTGTACCCAGAAAATGAAAAGCTTAAGTATGTTAGTATGTACCAATTGGTGGATGTGCTTCTTCCTGGTTTAGCATTGTCTCCTTTCCCAACCCAATATCATGGTATATTAAACTTCCCATTTCATTCTTTGTTTTGTTTTACAGTTCCAGAATAAAATCCCACTCTACCAAAACAGGTTTTTTCCCTTTCATTTCCTTCAGCTATCCCTGAGGTTACTCTCACAGCAAAATCCTGACCCCTCTGATTTCAGGCAGGCTCAGAACTATGAAGCAAGTTTTCGAATCAGGAGCAGCGTATAACATACAGAGTGACATTGCTGATTGGTACTACTGTAAAAAATTATGCCATGACACATCCGGACACAGAAACCACTTCTGTCAACCCATCACACAACTCAACAGACACCATTTCTGTATATTTCCATCACAGCCCAAACCCAAATCAGCATTTCTCTAAAGCCTCTTGGTAGTTCTCCAAGCAGTCCCAAAGGATCTAACTTCATTTGTATCAGCCTATATAGCTGTATGGATGGGTTTCTTTTTTTCCATTCAATGTTATCTCCTTTTTTGCAATTGCAGGGATTTATTGTGTGTTTTAGCTTGTTCAGCTATCCATGTTTTTCTTCACTGAGCAATTGCAAAAGATATTCTATGACACACTATGAGAAGCAAGCATGCATTAAAATGGCTGCACTAAACAAATAAACAAATCACAAAATATCTGGAAAAGCAATGTAATTATTCTTTGCAACATTTTAACCAACATTGCAGAGTATTATTTATTTGGTTTTTAAACAATTTAAATTAAAACATGTAATTATTATGAAATCTCAGAACAATATTTGCTCTGTACGTTAAAACTCAAAACAAGAAGAGGAAGCAAACTTCTATTTCTTCAAAAATAAGATGAAAAATACTTCCAAGATTTTTTTTTTTTGTCTCTTGAAATTCCATACCTCAGAAGTTCATCCACTTACAGGTAAAATCTGTGATGTTTGGGTTTTTATACGTACTCTTTAAACCATCCAACATGAGGATAGAATTTACTAAATCTGGGCAGAACTGGCCACTTTATTTGGTATCACCCAGCTAGAAGTCAGAATAATAAAAAAAAATGTTGCTACATCTTTTATCTTAAGAGAACAAAATACTTGACAAGATGCCAAAAGTGGATGAAAGCTAAACTTAACTTTTTTCATTCAGTGTTATTTATATTTTGGTATACTCTAAGCTCTTTGCACTACGTATGCAAGACCTTAACTCTGAAGGAATATTTTGCAAATGAACTCATTAGCAGGTTGTACCGGATCAGTTATATTAGAAATGGAGAAAGGTCTCAAGTTTTTATGTATCGTACTACAGACTTCCTAAGGCAGTCACAATCCCTTTCAAACTGAACACATCAACTCCATTTCCTTTAGCTGCTCTACCTACCAGTAACTCTGATCAACTTCTTAAGCGAAAGAAAGCAAGAATCTCAGCCATCAGTCACTACACACATTTCTAATAGTTATAGAAAGACACCTGATGCATCTTTCTTCTTTGGCTGATTTGTCCACGTTTCTGCACCTTCAGCAACAGAAGCCTGCACTGGAAGTCAGAAGAACCAACTCTGCAGCTAACTGCTGCTAGGAGGTTGTATGGGATGTATATGACTTTGGTTTTTTGAAACATAATGCAACAAAATGCAGTTCTACAATTTTAGCTATTTGTCATGTATACTGACTGTTTCCCTTGCATGCTGGTATGTTCAGGATTAGAAACTGATTATATGTCTGCAGCAGGAATTGTCAGACTTTCACAGGCTACAGGTCAACACACCTCTGCAACCATGAAGAGTGCCACAGTTGTGATGGCTTTGCACTAGGTAGTCCACATACATCCCCATAAAATAATCCAAATAGACCCAAAAAAAGGTGTATTTCTTCCTAGAAGTCAATAAAAGAGCATGCTCCATCATGAATGCACAGAAACATTTGCAGGAGCAACAGAAAGTAGGTATTGCACTAGATTTCATTTTCTTGCCCAAATAGGTCTATTTACTTCCAGGACTGGACTTTATTCACTAGGTCCTTCACCCTAACAATTCATCTTTTCAGGGGCCATGAAACACACTGCCTGATGCAGCCTCAACATACCATACCCATGATCTCTCCATTGCCCTGGCTTCCTATCAGGAACGGTCACACTTACCACCAGATTTGTTAAGCCCAAAAATCTTGGTGAAGATCACTTGACAACGATAAAACACGTAACATTTTTTTTCAGAGGGCTGCATATTCCTATGTGTCTGAAAAGGGAATAAGTGGACTGCTACTAAATTAATTTTGACTGATGGTTATTATTCACAAAATGAAAGCTTCCCTGGTTTGCTCTCCATTGCAATCTTGCAGCTTAACCAGATAAGTTTTGCCCGTTATTCCTTACTACATTTTAGGAAGTTTAAAATATATTCTTACTCTGTGGGCTTGACAACATCTTTTAAAACACAAAATTCAATCAGTTAAATCAACAAGGTAAGCAAAACAATTATGTAGCCTTACTAAGTTTACATTATTCATAAAATGGCTGTATAGCTCAAGTTCAACAGTTTGCATAGGTTGCCTAGCTTAGCATAAAAATGTTTTTATCTCTTCATTATAAACACTTTATAGTATGCATATGCTAAAGTCTGGAAAATACAGACAGACGCTTTGAAAGTAATTACTGTCTCCAAAATAAAATAGTCTACTGGCAAAAATAAAGTATTTTCAGGCTAAATAACTAAAATGTAGCTTCTCAAAGAATCCTAAGGCATACATTCATTCTATATGAAATTGCACTTTTGCCATCTTCACTGCAAGAGCTGTTATCACACTGGTACTCATGAAACAGAAGAGACAATTTATTTGGAAAGAGGAAAAAGATTTTACAGTTATATGCACTGTAAAATTGGCTCACATTAAGGCATAATGTGGCTCCCATTAAAAATTTGCCATTTACCAAGTGTTATGACATAATTGATATTCATGACACCATGGTATTTCTCTTTTTTTAGGATAGTAGATGATATATTTGATATATATTTGAGGTAATTGTGCAGTATCGTTACTGAAGAGCAACCACTGTAAACTGCTTTACTTAGAATAAGGAACTACTTGCCATTTTCAGAGAAGAAAAGATAAATTGGGTCCATAGCCTTGGGACCCTGTTATTAAACAGCACATTCAGCAATAGAGTGTTGTAATTTGGAAAGAGTCATAAAGGAATATGCAGAATTGCAATGCCACAATAGGTATGTAATTTGATTTTCAGTTCACGTGACTGATGAAAAATTCAGAATCAATGCTCTTCTTAGACTCAGATGCCCTCCTACTTTCCCTAATGGTACTTTTGTCTCTCACTCCTTTCCAGGAAGCCTGCTTTAATTTAGCTCCTTTGATCCAGACCTGCAATGGAATCTTCATAAGCACTTGAATGGACTGATCCTGAGATGGTTAGTGAATCAATCGCCCTTTTCTGATTCTGCTTTCTCAGCTGAACCACCATCTGAAGCAGCTGTTTGTCACCATCTTTTTCCTCTGTTGCTGTTTTAGCTTCCTTACGAGATGCTAAAGTGTATCTCATTTCCACTGGTTCAGTACAACCTCAGACACAGTCCCACTCTTTTCTTTGTTCCCCAAAGAGCAGTTAGATGGCTGAGGTACAAGAATAACAGACTTCCAAGAATGAACCATTTACATAATTTACACTTTTGGTTAATTATGAAGTATAAAGTCTTAAACACCAAGTGGCAGTGAGGTGCTTACAACATCAACAGCACATAGACACTGGAGCACAGCATTGAGGGAGCACCTCCTGAGCTACAAAGCAGACAGGAGACTAAGCTGCTCAGTTTTGAAATTTTGAGGGACAACTTGGCAGGGGTTGTTTTCTGGCCAAGTACTCTGCAAAATACTTTTTTTTTTTTTTTTTTTTCTTTTTCTTTCTTTGTGAGGAAGGCCAATTTTTTGCTTTCACTATTAATCCTGTTGGTTAGGAAGACCATTTGTACTCCATTAACATCAATACAAAAATAATGTACTGTTCCCTATGGCTTATCCTAAATATAAACAATCATTTTTTGCAGCTCCACAGAAGATGAAAGAATTCCGGTTTTAGTGCCCATTTAGAAACAAATGTCTTCAGCTAAAATAAAAGCTTTACTTTTAAGGCTATACTAACATGGTAATTATAAAATTCTGTTTTAACGCCTCAACAACTCCCACATAAAATCCAGTTGAGACATGGAGAAAAGAGTGATTTTACGCAGCACGATAGTCAGTTCATTTTGAATGTAAATGAAATCAGAAGTACCCACAGAGAAGTTTATTATTCTGAGATTTCCAACTTAATCTCAAAACTAAACAGTTTTGGATACATGCTTAGGTAAGCAAACAGACTTGCAAACTGATGAATGAGTACGTTGGAACTTTTTTCATTTTGGTAAACTAAAAACGATTGTTTTAAGTACAGCAAGTGAACTATCACCAATGAAACAACTTATCTGAATCACTTTACTATACACAAACTGCATGGCCAGTCTTAGTTTTCGGATTGAAAAAGCTTTAATTTTTCATTCAATGCGGCCTATCTACTGCTTACATAGAAAAGGCAGAGGGTGAAGATTCTCCATTCCTAATTATTTTTTAAGGGTTTCCCCCTGCCTTGAAAAACAGGCTGGTGAATTTCTCTGTGCATCAGTTTACCTGTATGTAGAAAGGGAATTTATAACAAATCTGGAAATACGCTCCTTTGTTCATTTCAAGGGAGAGAAGACACACAAACTCAGCATCACTTCAGCACCTTAGAGCTTAACTTTCACAGCTTCCTCAAGGTCACTTAAAGCACGATATCCAGAACGGACCCATCCTCTATCAGCCAAGCCATCAGGCAAACAACAGCACTGGCAAGGGAATGTTCTTTTTCATTTTATCGTGAGGTCGTATGTTGCCTCTAGCTATGACTTTCAAATGGTTTTACAGGTCACTCTTTTGAGGTGTTGAAAACACAGCAAAATAAAAATAATTGCAGAATCACAAGTGAAACCTTCACATCTTTTCTGAAAGCACAGATCATCTGGATACCAACCCTACAGAAACATTAAAAAGTTTTCCTGCTTTTCCTTTCATCATTTCTACACATTAGAAAAGACAGTGCACCCTGTTCTTTGTTATCGTAACACTTTATTCCTCTGAAGAAAATTTGTCAATATTTAGGAGGAGGGAAAAAAAAGAGAAATATCTTTAATCAACAGTTGTCCTTCCTTTCCTCCCCCCAGCCTACAAAGTTATTTAAAAGTGTTTAGATGATAGTGTAACTTAATAATGCAGAAACAGTTTGCAGAAATGGAACATTTTTCACTCAGAGTGAAATCATAGTCACCTATTCCTTCTCCTATATCAGTGTTATTATTAACCACATAAATGCTAAAAGTTAAATACTCCCTTGAGCTATCTGCAGGGAAACGTATGAGTTTACTAAATGAGAAAAAAATAAAGAACTAAACCCCAAACCTACAGACTAAGAAAGGTCATAGAAAATAATACCGCAACATTGCGTTATGTTACCTCATAAAGGCATTCAGAAGGCAAAAAAGGTCCCCACGAACCTGGGCAGAAGATTGCATGAATATATTCATTCTATGAAGAAACAATGAGGAATTGTACTGGGAAAGTAATGGGGAAACAACATTTTTGGTATGACATTATCCTGTATTCCTGAGCTTTCACTACTTGATACAGAAACTACCCACATCCATGAAACAGCTTTTGACATATAGATAATGAATTCTCTATTCTGCTTTCCAGTTGTGTTGGTTTCCACTATTTATTAAAGTCATCTGCTTTTCACGGGAACACTAAAATCAGACCAACAGAAGAAATACGAAGATAATGGGTGGATTTCTGTGGCAAACAAACTATATAAGAATAGCACATCAAGCAGTGTTTTAATCATACAGCATACCTTTGTTTGCTTTACACAGCTCTGCCGTTCCCTTAATTCTTCAGCTGCTTCTTATAAATACTCTTCTGGGTAATGCCTGACACATTAATTTCTATCAAGGGATAAGGCTCTGTTTTGAAACCGGCACACAAACAAACATACGTAGGACCCTTCTTTTATATTTCACCCAAGAAAAATATCCTGGGAGTTGACTTAATCAGGAAGGAAAACAAATTTCTCCTTATTTACACTGTGACAAGCATTGCAGTACTGATGAGTATAGCAGTAGGTGGTTTATGTGCTTTCAGTATTTAAACCAAAAGGCTAGCTGTAGCACAGGTTAAAGTATATGCAACTATAACAACTTTGCAGAACCTGCTCAGTCCCCCTGAGCTTCCCTGATTCCACTGAGACTGCTCTAACTGTTGTAAATAAAATTGCAGATTAAAATCTCTGCGCTAATCAGCAAAAAAGGAACTCTGAAATCAGAGAAAGAGATGATGATGGGTCTGTAGTCATATTCCTCTTGAAACAAACAGCAAGCAGGATCAGGCTGTGTGTACTGAATTAAAATAAAGCCTGTACACAAATGGACTAACAACTGCCCCGCCCCCGTTAATGCCCTCACAGTGGTCATGTTGCTGTCTCCCTGACATCCACCTCATTAAGTGCACTTAATAGCTCATGAGTAAGCAAATACAACACACAGGTGATGGCACTGGTAATTTGTCTATATATACGAAGATGACTTTTTCAGAAAGAAATCACGTGGTATCATTGCTGGAGCTAGAATAACCTCAAACAATCCTTATAGTCTCTTCAGTAAATGAAGTACTTGGTTTTCTTAGCTCTCATTAGCAATACAGAAGTCTTATTTTCATTACGTGTATCTCAAGTGAACTAAACCGTGTGTCCAAAATTTCATGGAGGGAGAGAAAATACAATACGATAAAGTGCTTCAGGTTATAATGGTAAAAGACTGATTTATTTGATATTACTTAGCTATTCTGCCTGTATCATAAACAAAGATTACGGTATAATAAATTAATCCTGAAGGAAGTAGCTGAAATTTACTATTTGTGTCTTTGGAGCCTTTGGTCACAGTGAAAATGCATCTGAAATATATAGAGACATAAGCTGTCCCTTTTACTATTTATGTGTGTCAACTTTCTCCTCAACACCAATTCAATTACTGTTTCTTCAGAAGAAAAGCTTGCTGTGAATAAACTATAATGGGAGATGAAGAAGAACAAAAATAAATCATAGTTCTGTAAGACAGATCTTTCTGTTATTCTGGCTGTAAAACTTTTACTAAAAAACATTTTCATACCAAAAATTTCTGCTCTGACTGAAAAAGTCCATTAAACAAAAGTGCCTGGTGCAGCCTTTGATTTTTTGATGTTTTCTAGAGCTCCAAAATCTGTACACAAGGTCCTTTTCCCTTAAAACTCATAAAATTTGATGATACGTCAGCTTTTAGACAGTACGATTCCAATGGCATCAATGAAATTACTCTAAGAGTAAAACGGCATAACTGACAACTCTCTAATTTGGCAGGAAGGTTTTTTGGTTGTTTTTTTTTTTTAATTGTTCAGCTGACCTGACTGTAAAAGTGGTTCAGGCTGTGGGACAGAACAGTTTGACCTAATCTCCTTACCTTTCCCAAAGACAAAAAAACCCAAAACCCTCAATACTTTTACGTGAAACTTTATTCTATCAGGTAACAAGTTTTTACCTGTATCAGACTTACGTTGTTTCATGATATTCCTAGCAATAAACTCAATTTCTAGACTTACACTTTACTATGTTGGAATTACACGGGGACTTTTCACTTCTATATCTGGTTAGGAGATGGGAGGCAGGTAACAGACTTCAACAAACTATGATATTAAAAATTTCAGATTAAAAACTCAGACGCGCCCAAGAGCAGCAAATTGCTCACAATTATATAGCATACCGTGGCACAAGTAGGAAGAGAATTCAGAATTCCCAGTACCTGCTTTATCTCCCTCAGATCAGTATGAGTGGCACAATTTCAGACTGTGGTCCAAACCATTGGTGTGTATCAAAGCAAATGCTGCGTACAACCCCTCATCTGGAAAAGCTGTGCAGTAGCTATTGAAAGCTGCACTGCCTTGAACTAGAATTCATTTCAGCATTTTCATTCTCTTGATTTCCATTCACCTGGGAAGAGCATGCAATACAAATAGCTATCCTAAATAAAACTTCCAAAATTAAAAAAAAAAAAAAAGTAAAACCATATTAATTTTCAACCAGTATTTCTAATGACTAACCTGAGAAACCTCAGAAAACCAAACAGTTGATAGAAACGTGGCTGACACAAAAGATAATCTGTAATTGCCTCTCAAAACCCCAAACTCATCAAGGACAGTGCATTTCACTACATGTAGCCTGGCAGTGAAAATATACTGACACCTGGAACCCAAGAGGGTAATAACTTTCAGCACTGTGCCCACTCACTCACACAATTTCTTCCAGGCAGCTTTCTACAACTTTTTTTACGATCAGTGGGAACAAATGTCTTTCTCTGCCTTCCAATATTTCACATCGGCCTGTTCCAGACTTATTGTTGACACTGACATTTTTCAGAAATACCACTGTAATGTGATAGATGATCTATCTGCATGATACTGGAACGCTTCCCTATGGTTTTGTCCAGTTTGTTTTAGCTGGGAAACAGTAAGTTCCTTATATTGTTCTACCCTGCTTGTGTGTTTTGAAAGGTACTCAATGATTTTGGCGGCTAATGCTAAGGAAATAAAGCCTACTCAGTCTGAACAAAGGTGGTCACTGCAGAAACATAACAGTGCAGTATGCAATTGCACCTGGGATACTTGAGTTGAAATGCAGATCAAATTCTGGCCAAAGATACATAAAATGCACATTGAATTATAAGCTAGCCCAAGTCATTCAGAACATATACTGAAACCCATATACAGATCTTCTATGGGAACTAATGTATGTAGGAAATTTGAAAACTGATGTTTTCAACTGCTTCGGGTGTTCTAGACAACGTTAAAGACCTCTGCCCTTGTAAATCCCACTGCCATCGATGTTTTCAATATCATCACTTTAATTGTGGAATAATAGCCTCAGAAGGGAATGCTTACCAGTGGCTTCTGGTTACATGGAATACTTCCAAGCCT
Source organism: Ibycter americanus (assembly GCA_035590275.1). Classification (NCBI taxonomy): domain Eukaryota; kingdom Metazoa; phylum Chordata; class Aves; order Falconiformes; family Falconidae; genus Ibycter; species Ibycter americanus. The sequence goes on along the minus strand of JAVJGI010000014.1, from coordinate 108,772,574 downwards.
GAAGACTTGTGATAAAATAATGGTGCAGAGCCCACCGTACAGAAAAAGGATCCATATGAATAAAACCACCAAACCTACGTGACTTAATACAGATGACTGAAAACAAAATGTACATGATTAATGCAAATGATTTGTGCTGAAATAACCTCGCTTTCTGACTACATCACAAACTGCTAAAGAAGCAGTTTTAAGAGAGGAAGTTATGAATTCATTCATTTGCTTCAGCTCGCCATGAGCTCGCTTTTTTTCATACCATAATAACTGGTTCAGACTCACCAAAGAACTCCAAATTGCTGGGTTTTTTTTAATTTATTTTCTACTTCCAAAGAATCATGCACAAAAGAAAAGCATCACCTGTACACAGACTTTACGCTACAGAACGATGACTACCTAAGCAAATTAAAGTTTTTATACCTTTTCTTAGAATAAAAATATATAAAAACTTAATTGAGCACTGCCACAGTGCTTATTCACACAGAATCCCATTATAAATTGTTGTTTTCCCAGAATAAACTTGGGAGAATTAGAAAAAGCTTCTCACATGAAACTACTGCACAAGGCTTTACCAATGCAAAAAAACATAGTGTCCCTTTACCTACAAATGCCTCAGCTCTCGTAAAGTCATGACCCTGCAGTCAGTGCTAAAACTCCCACTGACTTCCACCCAGCTAAACTGTCACCTCGCACTACTTTGTGGAGAAAGACAAATAGTCATTATCTATCTGGAATTTCTTTTCCTCCACGTTTTGAACTTTCTGAAAATTTTCAGCCTCTCTAGTTTCAAGTCAGCGTCTTAAAAGTTGAATCCCTGTAACAACGTTAGCTAGGTGTATGCGGTTACTCCTTAATATTTAAAAGAGCTATATCAGTATTAATCTTATACAGACTTTGCCACCGTGTCTTGCTTTTTGTAGCTTGTTCGGCTTCTTACATAAAAATTGCTTAATGGCAATAAGCAACTTTCTTACAGGAACGCTTTGTCATATAGCAGCCTATAGCTCCAAATGCAGACAACAATGCAGAACCCCACTTGCCAGTCTTGCTGAGAAGCAACTTGCAGCATCATACATTTTAAGGACAGAATATGAAATAAATTGCAGCTCTAATTTTACTGCACCTTAATACAGTAACTGTTCTTAAGAAAACCATATAAGAGAAAAACGTTGACGCATTTTAATAGATTATAGAAAGATTGTCTACTGGGATAGCTGTCTGTCAAATCTCTGTGTAACTGAAGACGTATGCCTAGGTCATGAAGAACTTAATATTAACCCTATTAGAATATAAAATGAGTAGCAGACAAAATAAGACAGCAAATTACAAACATTAGGTACTCCGCTGTATTTCACTAGTGTTATTTTAAAAATGCAACTGAACAGTAACGTAGAACCAAGTGTGCATTTAGGACACAGCTCTCAATAACAACACATACACGTTAAAGTTTGAGAATGCTCCAAGTGAATTTGGTTTATGCAGACAATGACAAGCCTGCAGGTGGTCATATTTTATGACATCTTGGTCCTTGATAACTGGCTAGGTCATGTAATATTTATTTCAATGTGTGTGAAAAATTCAATGCAAAATTATGTGCTCTTTTGTATGTAAAGGGTTAAGTTATAGCCTTTGTGAGCCATTAGTTGGAGATTTATTGGGGGAGCTAGTAAGTCTATAGTTCAATATGTGGTGATTGAACAAGGACCATAGGTGCAGAGACAGAGAGAGGAAGAGAACTCAGTCAAATGATGCCTCTGGGGCTTTGCAACATATGGCCCATCAGTCAAGGGTCAAGCCCCCTCACAAATTGCATGCACTTTACATAGCCATCTGCATCAATAAATTACTAGTCTTCCATAGCACAAGCCCTAATGCATGAGCTGAAGGGACCACCCCACTTACAAAGAAACTGCTGTATCATTATTATTATTATTATTATTATCATTATTATTTTCTTCCATGCACACTGATCCAGTCCTTCCCACAATGGCATTTTGTTGCAGACAAATGTACTAACAAGCACACCTCTGCTTGTTCTGCCTGCCCTATTTCCTTCCTAAGCAACTACGATCTCCTACCAGGTACAATGGATGAGATGTATCAAGTCAGAAGTTGAAAATACATGAATTTCAGAAGTGGGTTTTAATAATCTTATTTTTCATTTCTGCATTTTTACAGATGCTCAGTGCATAATCCTATACTGTCAGCTAACAATGTTGCAACTACTGTCTGCAGAAGGTATGTTTTGCTGAAGACAAGACCTTGACAATTCTAACTTTCACACTTCCACTTACATCACAGCCCAACTTTGTATATGTTAGATGACAACACCTGTAGACCCTGACAACATCAGTAGACTTTTGGGTGTCATCAGCTGTCCAGAACATCTTATTCTGAATCATCAAAATTATCCCTTTTCTGCTGTTATGCCACTTTCTCAACTACCTATAGGTCAAAGATAATTAAAAGTACCTAACAGGCATAGTGTACCTGTTACTCTTAAGCCAGACTATAGATAATGCTTAAATGTTGTGCGTCTTCAGATTTACTAATTTGCTTCAGCTTTTTTGAGTCATATTGGATCAAAAGTCAGCATGCATTTGCGATTTTATATTTTTAGATAATTTGATTTTATATTAGCACAAAGAGAGATGGATTGCAGCACTGAACACAGAGAAATTAACTTTTACATCTTTTTATCTAACCGCATTATATAAACAAAGCTTTTAATAACTCCTACTTGGTGAACTGTATGAAATAAGTCACTATTTTCAGTCAGATTCTCAGTAAGCAGCTTTCTACAGGACAAAAAATTCCCCACAATACCTAGTATTAATTGCCACACTATACCAAGAAGAATACTAAAGACTGAACGAACCCAGAAAATAACCTCTGTGGGCAGTTTGAGACTATACTAAACCAACACCAAGAATAAACAAAATACTTAACTTCCCTATAGTAAATCCTTAATCAGAAAGAAAACGAAATTACTTCAACCATTTACCAAATAAAGTAGAAATTAAAATACTTTACAATAGGTCTGCTCAAAGGCTGCACTTTCAGGTCCCCTTGCTGCAAGCATTTTTTCTGTCCTTCCTTTGCTCCAGTTCCTGCCCTGAATGCAGAAGACAGTGGAAAAGTAGGTGCACTATCCTAACACAGTGGTTTTCGGCATTGATTTATTGACATCTAACCTCTGAAATGGGAAGACCCACGGCAGACCCCTCCTTAGCAAATATACACCTATCGACAACAGATTGTACTTTCTTAGTTTCCTTAAAATAGTCCCGTGAACACTGTTTAAACACTGCAGCTATGCTATATATGTCTTCAAAGACCAAGCAATATAATTTGTATGTGAACTGCAGAAGTGTGACAGTGCACCACATAATACAAAAAACGGGAAGGCATTTACTTACCCTTCCCTAGTTAAGACAGCGAATGTATGAATGTGAATTGACAGATGTGAGTGAAAATTGACGGGGGGGAAGAGGATCAAGTGCTCTCATAAATTCAAGTATATATTTTTCCTGCAAAATATTTGTTTGCTGGGATAGGCAATATTTTTAAAATAAAGATGCACTTCAGCTCCACCAGGGAGGTGACAATGAGGAGCCGGGAAGTAGACCTTTGAGCTATTATTACCTTCACCCCCCCAGGTGACAGGTTCATTTTTCTTAGTAGAAGACTCTACTAAGATCTTGCAAGGTCTGATCATAACCTCATACAGAACTCGGGCCAATGACTTCAAATTACCACCAGCATGAAGACGACAAGAGAGAAGAGAGGTGATGAGTGATAAGCAGGATGTTATATGGTACAGGCCTGGATATGAAAAGAGTATTTTGTGGAAGTACAGGGAACACTTGTGTATCCCAGTGAACACAAGAGGGAAGCAAATTATGTGGCAGCCAGTCAAACGCCAACCAGTTGAAGCATCTGGATTTGTAACTCTCTTTTTATTAGGATTACGGATGTCAATTCTAATATCTTAATGCCCCTATCTATAGATGGAAACATATACATGCACGTGAATGGAGGATGCTTTCTGGATGTTATTACATCCTTCACAGGATGTTCCCTTTGATTCCTCAACACAGGTACTGTGGAAGGCTGAAGTAGTCATGAAAAGGTCATCTGTTTGCTGTGACTCTTACTGATGAAAGACTTCTTCCCGTGACAGAGGTCCTGTATGCATTACAAAAGTTAGTGAATGTAATCATAACACTTTTTCAAGATACATATTTTTCCAGCTAAAGACAGACTGTACAAAACTGAAGCAGTGCAAAGTACGGCATAGGCAGCCTCAAGGCATTACATTTCAGTAGGGCTGAGATGAAGCCAGTCAGAGAAACGGTATTTTACTGAATAACAGTAAACTCTTTGCAAATCCTACTCATACACGAGATGAAGTCTGAAATGTGTTCTTTGGCATCAGAACAACCTAAAGGAGCTGCTACGATTTATAGGGTTTCCCATAGATGAGGTAATATGTACTTATTACTTTTTTTCTGTGTGGTTGCCAAGTTCCAAGAAGAACTGTTTTCACTGTTCCTACTTAAGCTACGTTGCTGTAGAGCCTAAAAGAAGTCTGATGATCCAGTTTCTTTTACTCGTTATTTGAGAAAATAGGCAGCTTTGTGATGGCGTACTTCCTTCTTCTGTCAAGGATCCTTTTGAAAAAAAGAACACCTTCAGAATGTTTCAAAGATTTCACAAAATCTTTTGAAATCTGAAATGCAAAGATTTCAGGAAAAATCTTTGTCATCAGGACTCCGGCACCTTTTTATACATCAGACTTTCCATTTCTTCACACAGGAAATGATAAAGTAATTCCAGCTTTGAGAAGGGAGACAGTAAAAGAAGCCTCTCCACAGCAGCCTCCTAAACATAAGCCAGACAGACTTTGTCTAAGGACAGGAGAGCAGTTCATCTTACAGCCTTTGCCCTCTCTTCTGAGTGTGAAGAGAGTTTCAGATATTTTAATTGTACTTTCGGTCCGTCAGTAGGATCTGAACTGAATTAACAGGCTCAGTTCACACTTCAAAAAATATGTTCAAAAGTTTTTAACTAAAGTTTTTCCTCATGCTTTACTGGGGCTCTTACAGGATTCCCAGTTTCTTCCTTAATCTAGCCCGTTTTCACATCATCTTAGGTAACAAGCATGCCCAGGCTAGACGAGATCTTGAACACTATGCTGAACTACATCACATAGATATAATGCCAATAAGCATAGAAATGTAAAGAAAAATAAGTACCAACATGTGATAGAGAAAATGGAAATAAATAAACCTAATCACCCAGAAAGAAAAAAGTATGTTGCTGTCCTCCTTTTTAATTTTTTGTTTCCATGCGGAAGGAGAGGGTGGTCTGGGTTCAGCTCCCAGCAGCCAGCTGTTCACATCCCAAACCCTACCAATACAGCTGCCACTAATTGCCACCCTCAGCAGTCACCGCACACGAGTTGTGGACTGAATGGCTTGTTGAGTTTGCAAAATGAACTGACCTCTTTTTCACCCCGAGGAAGTGTCCTGCAGGTCAGAGTGGAAGCAGGGTGCGGAGAGGCTTGCTCAGCTGCTCTCTCTGTCACTACAAAGCACAGTTGCCTTCATCCCCATATCTCTGCAAAACGTGGCTTCTGCCTTTCTGTCACTGGGATTCAGTGCAGGGTCTGAGTAAGACCCAAGTTGCTACTCACTTCAGCTTTGGCATTTTTTTATAGTGCAGCATTAAGTTTATAAGAGGGCCTTGATCTGGGTAGCTCACCGATACATAACTTTGTATTACCTTATGTTATACAGGCAGTTTTCCAGTACTTTAAAACAGAGCTCTCCTCTGAGAAAAGTTCTCAATCACTTTTAATTGTCAATTTGGTCCAACACTCCCAATTACATCTTTTCTTGACAGAGAACACTTGCACTAAAACACTGAGGGTTTGGACATTTTACAATTCCATGTCATAGAAGCCTATTTAATTTTGAAGTGATGTATTTACATTACAACTACATTCACCAACATAGTGGGGGAAAACAGAAAGCAATTAAAACCACAGAAAATCCTCATCTACCTCTGTTTGTTTTGGGTTTGTTTCTTTTTTTAGAACCATATTAATGAACAAACTGATGAGTATTTCTTTTTATTATGTTAGAAGACCGTTTTTAAACACTACTTTTCATTAACAATTCAACATACCTTTATTTTTTTGATCAAACACTTGGTGCTAAGAAACACTGCCACCTGCTCTGGGAAAAGCTTCAGAGATACTATCAAATCATAAAGAGATAAAATAATACAATTATGTGAAGTGCTTTGAGAAAAGAGGATGGTGATTTTATTTCTGACCTATAAATGTTCTTCAGAGCAAAAAAACTACAGCAGATCATGTTTATGTAATATTTAACACACCCAGTGGCCTTCCCGAATTTCAAGACCAACTGTTCTGTTTCTTTCAAATGATGCATAAATGGAGTTTGAATCACTCTTAATTGAAAGCGATTCAATGCAAATGGCATCAAGGATGACTAGGGACTATCGTAAATGGTTTGACCCAGCAAACATCCCATGGGCTGCTCCACTGTCCAGCAAAGCCAGAAGTGAAGATAGCTAAGAGACAATAAATGAAAATGTACAAAGACCCAGATGGCACAGCTGTAAAAATACATTCCCAACACCAGCTCCTGGATTTTGCAACCACCAGCTGCCACTCCACATGTGGCTGTAAGTGTTGGCTCTGGAATGGTCAGAGGCAGAGGTCAAACAGAAGTCCCTTTGCCACTCAAAAGAGTGATGCCAAAGTTAAGCGTGGAGTAACAGATTTCTGGAAGACAGTGCTGTCCAATTTATTAACACTGGATATATAAATTCACCTGCTCGCAAACCCAAGATCCTATTTTTGCAAAGTAAGTACCGTTAAAACAAGAACAAAAAAAAAAAAAAAAAAGAAAGAAAGAAAAAAGAAAAAAAGAAAAGAAAACAAATTCCACTTAACGCTTTGCACGTGCTTTCAAAGCAGGAAGTCCCATCCTCTAGCTTCTTAAAGAAATGACAATATTTTACTGGTTTTGCGTGTCAATACCCAGGCATCTATGAGCAAGTAGGCTAGTGATTCCTTCTTGATCTGAAAAATATACTTTACTCCAAGTCTTGTGGCTTTCATCTAAGTCAGAGAGGAAAATGTACGGAAGAGAGGGAAAGATCACACACGACATGACTGAACAGGTGACAAGCCAGACCAGAGTGCTGCTTAACAGCACAACTGCGGTAGGCAAAGCCAAAGAGGAGTAAACCAAAGATTTAGCCTTTTTGGCATGATCAAACTTCATGGGTTTTTATATGTAAAAACACATGCACAATCCATATATCTAGGTGTACATTTCTACTTGCTATGCATAAAAGATAGCAGCAAGTTTATCAGACAAAATGGTTGCAAACCTTAAAAGCTGTAAATCAGGTTCATTCTTTTTAAAGAAGGGAAATACTGGGACACCCTCAACTTTGACTGAGTTCAGAATATGTTCAGTTTTACCTCACCACCTCCAGTTTTCCTCTCAGTTATATTCCAGAATTCACTGGCATCTTTCCCTTGTGTACAAAAAACGGACCAAATGAGGTAACAGAAAACAGAAGGAAAATACACAGATGTTTACAATTTGATAGATATGACAAATAGCTATTTCAAAATTCTTTATAGAAAAATACAAAAATGGTAATTCAATCATTAGGTCATGTTCAATATTTGAAATTACGCTAGTACTGCAAGAGTAAATGATTGTAAATTGAATTTAACTTAAATTCGACACTTTGCATTATTATAGTGTTGCTCCAGAGTAATTCTGCCTAAAAATAATAATAATAAAAAAAAAAATAAAAATCAGACAATAGAAATGAAAAGTTCAGCAGGGGCCACAGGTTTTTCTGGGAAAGTTCAGGCTCCTGGAGATTTCAGTCCACTCTCACTACAATACTACATTTTTTTGTGATTGAAGCTATGTCTACTGAAACTACATCCCATTTAGAAATCAAACTGGAAAAGAAATTTGAAGACCATGTCAACTGGAGTCAACTGATAGACTTCAAAAGGCTGGAATCCTGTTGTGCAGACTGAAATACCTGCAGCTTCCAGCAGATCCTCCCATTCCAGTACAATCACTTATACAATGCTCAGGAAATTGGAGGAATACTTTAGTGGATCTTATCTTCTCAGTCAACTACATTTACACCCACTGGCAATATATGCATTATTACTCTTCAGCTCTGAGAAATTATGGGATAAATTTAATCTGTTGACAATCCAGTATGAGCTTTAAGGAGGAGAAGAATCAGACACTCAAGGCAGGTGTGCATCCTGAAACTGGACAAATGAGAGAGGCAAGCAAGCCTTCCTACACAGAATAAAAGACCTCTTATTTATTACTTTAGGTAATTTATTATGCCTTTTAGTCTGAAATTCTCAGTTTTATAAAACCTCAGTAAAGCTTATTTCCTATGGGAGTCAAGACTCCCTAGTTGATTGGTATATTTATTAGTTGCTTATGAATTTTAGTAAGATCAGGATGCTATTACATAAGTGCCCTCACATTAAATATATTAAACTTTCTGAGGTTTTTTTATTGACGTAGGTAAATCATTGTCATGCCAGAAAACTGCCAGTTGAAATTGGCTTAACAATTAGAAACAGTTCTTCATTAGGTGTTGCAGAAAATCGTACTTTAAAAGGGCATAATAGTTTTTTTTAATTCTACTCAGGAACATAACAATCAATAATCATGTGGCAGGACTTCTATACAGGACAGTGATGTCATATGGTGTATAGTACAAAAGAGACAATAAAACTTTTACTAAATTGTATACATATGCCCCATATAGTTGTTCATCCTGATGCATTTATAAGAATATAATGTAAACCCAGCATAACTAAGGTGGTAGCAGTATTCTTCTTCCTGACAGCATTAGGAATTTAATTTGAAAGGCAGCAAAAGACATTAACATTTGAGGTGTTATGAAAACCTCTCTCTGATTCTTTTATCCCCTAACTTTAGTACTAATGTAGAAAACACTCCCAAAAGTTGTTACGTTGACACCTGTTCATGGCAAAAAAGGCCATGAACACATTAGAGGCGCTGTCCCTTAAATCAATCAGATCTCTTAGTCCACAGAGTCTAAACTGGGAAGATTTCCTGCATAGAGAAGGGAAATGTCGAGGCACCAGTTCAACTTCAGCTCCTTTGCTGCCAATGCCAAGATGATGCTACCTTATGTCAACATGTTCTTTGTTCATGCTGTTAGGAGACAGCTGTGACCTAACAACTTCTTTCATGCTAAAAACCAACTGGGTTATCTTCTCAAATATTTGCCTGTTCAGACCCTTTCCCTTTATTGCCCATCCCTGTACTGAAAGGGAAAGGTTGTGGTTCGATTTGTAGATCAATAAAGTTACACAACCAGAATTAAGAAGCAACAGCAGTAAATGAAACCGGGGGGGGGGGGGCGGGGAGGAAAAAAGGACAAAAGGATACATGTCACTAGAACTGTTACCCCTCAAGAATTAAAACTTTCAGCACCTGGAGAAAAGAAAAAAAGCAAATTGTTGGGCAGCAGTGTCTGATAAAGCGCAGCTGACTGGTCTGCCTGCTTCACCTAGAGAGAAGCCTCATTTCAATGAGGAAATTACAATTTTTTATACAGCTTTCTTAGCATGTAACCCAGCCTTTATTTATTCAGTGCAGTCTTCCCAGTACTACTGAAGATTTACTCTGTAGCTTAGTAATTTCTGCTAATAAACATCTATTCTTTTGCATCCTAGGGGAAAGAAGGAGGGAATCAGAAAGTACGTACTCATTGAAGTCAAACACTGTTGCTTTTTGAGTAATACACACAAGACAGTTCTTTCCACAGTGTCCATGCAAGAACTAACATTTATCTAGATGCTTCCAACTGCAAATATTCTGGATGCTTTATCCCACAAATTATAGGAGCAACCATGGCAAGCTTTAAAGCCTGCATCATGTCCTTGCCATGTTAATAAAATCTTTATTCTTGTGTAATTCCTCTAGTTCAGGCAAGTTGTTTCCACTATGAAGCAGACAGCTGCATAGGGAATTCTTCTGGAACCTGCTGCTCCACAAGAATTTAAGAGCACTCTTCCCCTTCTCCTGTAATCCCTTTACAATGACATACCTTTGGAGTAAAGCAGGACATTTTTCTGCTTCTCTTTGTATCTATTTGTACCCTACGATATCGTTATAATGGCCTGACAAGTAGAGGATACAAAACTTGAGCAGCAGAGCTCACGGTTTGTTGATTTTGTGTTGCACAAACACTAGGTTTTAAGCTTCTCGCAAGATTTCTTTAGAAGTTCAAGATCATTAGAGAAACATGGTTGGAAGGGGAAGGAAGCATCCTTCACTGCAACAGCTGAAAATGCTGGAAAAATAAATACACACAAAAACATAGTCCTGACCTGATGAAAATCATTAAAAAAACCCTTAATTTACTTCATATGTTTATTCTATGACTATAACACCACTGCTTCAACTATTAAGATCGTAAAATCCTTAGTTCTTGCATTAGCTTGCTGATGTCCATAGCAGGCTTTCTGCTAACTCAGATATGCTCTCATCTGATCAAAGGAAAATGTATTTCCGCTTCTATTTCTCTGGCCCTTTCTTCTCCTCAGAATCCCTGTTCTTTTGAAGATCTGGCCTCAGCCAGCTGCTGGTGCTGTATACTCACAGAGAAAATAAGGAGAGGAAAAAAGAGGGAATGGCGGGAGAGAAAGAGGAAGGCATCCCCTATGGGAAGGAATCCCACTTCCCTGCAGGAAAGTAATTTTCCTCTTGCCCGTAATTCCAATTGCAGAACACTAGGGATGCACCTAATCTACCTTTCTGTTGCTAGAAGTATGAAATGATTACAGAAGTGTGGCTGAAATGAACAGCGATGAATTACCATTTTGTCAAAAAGGCTTAGGATGTCCAGAACCAACTACTTCTTTCACAAGGAAGGAGAATAAAAGGACAGAAATCATTCCATCAGCAGATGTGGGGTTTTTTCCTTCCCTTTAAATGAAAGGCCCAGGCAAACAAGACATATTCTGTGTCATGGTTTGTCACTCACGACCAGCAGCTGGTGATTAAAAAACCTTATGGCTTTCAACCTGCTTCCCTGTAAAGCATGATGACATTCACCCCAATGTGCTGCAAACCTGAAACAATCAGACGGAGCCTTGAGGTGGGCGAGTAAATGGACATGCAATAGCTGAAAATAAACATCTGGGGAAAAAAAAAAATTAAATCTCAGGTTTGCATAGGCTTTATACTAATATTTAAATTAAGGTCCCTGCTGTGATGGTCATCTATTGTTTTGCTGTTTTTCATGCTGCTTCTGGCAGACTCACGTTTAGGCCCCACAGATCTCTCCTTATGTGGGAAAACAAGCAAGAAACAAAAAGCAAGCAACAAAAACATTTCCATGACTCTCCAGCCATGGACTAATTTGCTCTTAGAAGAGAAAGAGACTGTCTCCCAAGGCTGAGCAGCACAACCATCTGCTCAGGTTGTGAGTGATGAGCTAACTGAGCTCAGCAGCAGGCAGCCATACGGTTATTTAACTTTGCCTTGACCACCAGCAGGAGGTCCAGCACACTACAGAGGGTCAGAGGTGACAGGAGGACTGACACCTGGACAAGGCAGTCAGCTGGAAACATTTCCACTTGAGAAGGGCAGAAAAAGGAGGGTTTAGAAACCAGATCTCTCTGAAGGAGGAAACTGTTTGAGCGAGCCCCTTCTGCCTTACCCCATCTCCCAGCTATACAGCGCTTTTCCTTAGGCTGGCACTCACTTTACAGGGAGGGAGTCATGCCACGGAGGGAAAAGGGAGATCATATAGCAGCCAGGGGCACATAAAGCGGATGCTTACCAGGGGTCCCCAATTAGAAAAGCTGCTTGAAGACCTGACCCAGATGACCTCTGTAGGGTAGGTCAGCAGGCAGGTACACATTAAGGTGATGGATGCTCATGGTACTTGCCTGCTATGACAATGCTCCCTAAACAGACCTTTCTTAAAAGGTCACAAGCTTATTTTTTCCATGATTCCCATTAAGTGAGTATCATTTTCCCATCTCTTACTAGTGTATTACTCCCAAGCCAGGTGTAGCCTACCATCAGTTCTACAGCAAATCATTTGCTGAGCCAAATATACTTGTAAGTATTCATGTTACTAAACCAGACAATGAAGAAATATTCCTGTGTCACAGAAGGAAGGAGAAACACCGCAGAATGTCAGAGAATTAATCCACTTCCCCTTCAAAAGGCCAACAAAGCTGTCTGAAAACTACTTTTAAATTTGCTGTGAAAATGCTAAGACTATTTATAGTTTGTTTTTAAATAATAATCCTCTCTGACAACAACAAAACCCAAGAGATGAGTTAAAAAAAAAAATAGTCATAATACTTTAAACAGAATGTTTGTCATCCAAAATTATCTGACTAGATGAAATGGCTAATCAAATCATCTCCAGAGACATTAATGGGTAACTCACCTGGTTTACATTAAGCTGTTCTTAAGTGTTTCGATGATCAGCAGCACAACACTATGCAATCTGCCCAATGTATTTTCTCAATCCACAAAAAAATGCAATTGTTCCTTCAGCTGCTCTGTATAGATATTATATTCCTAATCATTTGAGGCAATATCGTCATATTCCATGATACAGTAAACCTGGCCTTAGTAAGTTTCATGCTGGAGGAAGCATCACCATTTCTAGTTAGTTGCACAAACCCCTTATCATGTCTTATAATAAATTCAGTCGAATTTATACTCAGCCTTGATTCAAATCAAATAGGCACCGCAAAATAATTCAGCTTAACAGAGAGGGGTATTAATGAACACTGAACCATAACCCCACTTACTATGTTTTATTAAGCCTTTACTCTTTCTACCAAGACTGTCAGTGGAAGTACCACCACCTTCCACTTGTAGACGCTTGAAAAGCTTTGGTAAGACTACTTGTTCCTACCAGGTCACCTGAAAGTCATTATGAAGAGGAGAAGGATACAGGCAGATCTGACACATTGAAGAACATGAAAAGATGCTAGATTAAATGCCAAACTTAATTAAGGGATGCTGCTTCTTAAGGAATTTGCGTTAATTTCTTAGACAAGATTTTTTTTTCCCTGATGGTAAGCTAATGAGAAATAAAGTTAACCAAGATAAATGAATGTTACAACAAATACTGCAAAAGAAGACTTCTAATTTATATCAATTTCAGGCATGCACAGAGTCCCCAGTTCAGGCAATGCCCAGACCTCAAAATCCTACCTTGCTGAATAGAAAACTTTTTTTCTACCACTGGAATGAAGAGGTTGAAGGAATATTTGATTAGATCTCCCTTGGGGAGGTTTGGGGTTTTTTAAAATGTTTGTCTAAGCTGTAGCAGTTCTACTATTACTGTATTTTACTCACTGTTTTGGTCAACATCCAGGGAATGCCACCATCAGACTGCACCACACAAAGGCTGCTGATCCCACGGCCGTCCGACCACCGAGCCACTGAGGTGCGTTTGCTTATTACTTGGAAGAGCTAGTAATCATCGCATAGACATAGATCTTCAGAGATTTAAGCTAAGTGAGTCAGTGTGTTAATTGTATGCTAAGGGAGAACACACAAGAAATGGAAAGTAGTAGTTTATTGCTTTCCCAAGTTTCTCAGGTAATTAGAGCAGCTTCTGGAGATACATGGCACTGTACCAGAATCTATCATCACAATGGGCTTCACTGTAAAACGCGCAGAATTAATTTTTTAATGAAAACCCTCTACTGAGTGTCAGAGCCAAATTCACCTGATAAATGTCACTGAGCAACGTCATTACTGGCTCATCAACACAGGGTGTTTAAAGCAGATGGTAGAGCAATGCATCTTCAGCACTACAGCCTGTTAATATCAACCACCTCCCATAAAAAAATTAAAATTGGCCCCCTGTCAGTCAAACATGACAGTACTTTGGATCTCTCCCTCATGATATTCTTTAGCCTTGAGGCAGATATGACAGGCGCCTTATTAAATTCCAAAAATAAAATGTAGCACAAGAAGGCAGTGCATTCCAATGAGACAGCAGACTTGTTAAAATGCAACATGCATAAAACTTACTTCATTTCATTTTAGCTATCATCAGTTTCATCTTTTAAAAAACCCAAATAGCAACTTCAGAAATGTGGTGTTTGTTGTATATAAATTAAAACAACGTGTCATGCTTTATATTTCAAAGTCGTTAAAAGTCTTTATAGGGGTTGCACAGATATTTTTGTTATTTTTATGAAAATAAAAGCTGGGGTTTCTATTAACTGTTCCATGTTCAGTGCTTGTGTTGCATCATCATTGATCCCAATCTGCACAGAAGTCATGGAAGCTAACTATCCTGTTACACAGGAGCATCACTAAGTCAGGAAGATTTCTGTACAAGTGTGGGAACTGGTCTATACCTATCAAGTTCTCCTACTATATAAAACAGGAAAAAAAAGCTAATCTCATTTTAAAACCTTCCTAGTTGAATGGAAAGACTGTTGAGAAAACACAGTCAAAGAACTCACCAGTAAAGACAACACTTACTATAATACTTTCAAATTTAACTGCCACCCATAATATATACAAATTCTGATATGGGTTAGGATTATCAAGGCATATTAGGGCAGCTGCCACTGAACCATACTAAAATTCAGACCTACAAATCACATAGGTTGTTCTGAAATTCCCTAACATAAGTTGGAATCCTGGGTTGCTGTAAAATCAATTCAATCAGATTTTGCCACTAAGGTCAACAAAATCAGCATTTGCCTTATAGTCTTACATACATTTCTTAAATAACACAAGACTATAAGGACTGCTCCTACCATCTCAGGTACAATATATACTGCCTGAATGCTCATAATAAACACATGAGCAGTGGGACAATTCCACCAGAAATTTACCACCCTTTCATGTAGCTCAAGTCATGCATTTGTTGAAATGTTGGTAGGATTCAGGCTGAAGCTGCATATAGCTGGGCCATCCTCACTTGGGAGATTTTGTTTCCTTCCCAGGGCTTATTAAAGGTTACCACATTCCTTTGCAAATATCCAGAGAAAGCTCATACATGCCTAACTAAACGTCCTGTACCATCATTTTCTGTATCTTAATATTCCACATCCTCCATACTCAAAAAAAGGCATGATATTCACACCAATGTCATGTCTTGCTTCCTTCTTCAAAACTGTGTACAAATACATACCTGTAGTGAACAGTCTCTGTTCTAGTTTGTGCCACACTTGATTTTTAAAGTCAAGTGAGGTTTAGATGGTCAGGAACTTAGTGACAAAAGACTCTATTCATTCTCAGGCCTTTGCATGTACTGTACAGCTTCCTCATGTCTGCAACACACTTTACCCCCCTTTTTCTGCTGCTTTGCCTCCTAGACATGAACTCCTATGGCTTTGCAAAACACATGCCAAAATCTTCTTTCACTTTTGAAATAAAACGGGACTGATTTAAAACAAATGCTTTCATTTTGACAACACATTTGCACAAACAAACTGTGTCAATGTTGATGTGGCAATAACAGAGCAAGACAACTGAGTTCTGCACTTCTCAGGAACTGCCCTCAAAATGTCAGTGATCACAACTCTTGCCAACACACTCTGCAAATGAAACAGCAATGGGTTCATCTTTTTCAGCACAAGTCTTTTATGTCTGCCTTCCATGTACAGTGGTTGGTTTCAAATGCTGAGTGTACCCTCATCTGAATCCTATTTTAGGAACTGTAACCGAAGTGTTACATGATGCATAGAATGACATTTTCTACTGCCAAAAGCATGCTCTAGAAGCAAAACAGAGCAGGAGGAGGGGTAAAGGGAATCTATTCCCACAAGGCCTAAATGTTGTTATCTCTGACTGCCAAATACATGACATCTTGCTGCCACTTCAAAGCATTTCTTTAGTCCCTTGTATGATGTTTCTTTTTTCCTGAAGCAAATGCCACTTCTTCCAAATTCTACTTAACCTGTGTATGTTTAACACCCTGAGAGGCTGTGCCAAAAGCAAACCATAATGCAATACATGCGCCATCACTTATATATATATACACACACACACACACACATATATATACATCTCCTAGAATCACAGACAAATTTCTGGAGGTGAGCTGGTGATACCCTCTTCTCAGAGCAGGGGTAACTTCAAAGCAGGAGACATTTTGCTCATGACCTTTTCCAGATGGGTTTTGACTACCCCGGGAATGGAGATTCCACCATCCCTGGCGCATCAGTGCCCAGGCCACAAATCACCACTCTCACCATGAAGGATTTTTTACCTTATCTGGTTGAAACATTCCTTGCTGCGACCTGTGGCCATTACCTCCAGCCCTTTTCCTGCACACCTCAAAGGTGAGCTGGACTGTATTCTCTGCAGTCATCCACCAGCCAGTCAAAGACAATAATTAGATTCCCCCTTAGTCTTCTACTCTCAAGGATGATCAGGAGTGGGTGGTAATTATCTCCCTCAGCCTTTTCACTATACTCTTGCCCTGAAGCCTAGCATGTGCTTAAGCTTCACTAAAACAGGAGCCCAGCATGTGTATATACACACACACACACACTCATAAAGCAAAAGTGTTGAGAGGATCAATAAAGAACTTAAATGGAAAGGCTTATGTTTAAAACATTAAGTAAAACAACTCTACAAATTACTCCACAGTATATAACAGGTTTTTTTAAAATATCTGTGTTTATCATAAGATCTCCTGGTAGTAAAGGAAGGTAGCTTAGCGGTATATGAAGGCTTTAGATTAATAGATCCATACTTAAAAACATATCATTACAACCTGCATTCACATCAGAGCAAATAAGCAATCTAAATGTACAGTATCTTCCCAACAGTACTTTTGCTTGACTATTAACATATGTATTAGGGCCAAAGGAACCTTTAGATAGCGAATAGATATTACCATCCATATGCAAACATGAATGATACCACAGTCATCCAATGAGGCTAAACAGTAGTTTGATGGACATACCTAACTGATTAGGTTGAAGGATCATCTGCAAAGGAATTTGGGGATCTGATTGATCTAAAATACTCTGTGTTGTTGGTATCTAGTACTGTAGGCTGAAAAGTCACCTATAGTTGCTTTGCAACTATAGCAAGTCTCCCAGCACCAAGGCAACAATGGCTTGTCATTTGGGAGCCATAATAACACAGCTTTCCTCCAGGAAATCATTCATATTCCTTTGTACTCCATAAATCTTTTGAGCTGTCCATTGAACAAGCCTTCTGCAATTCTGTTTTGCCTTCACTACACTTTGGTTTTCAGTAACTTTAAAGATTTTTGTTTGTTTCTCAGTATTAAAGTACCTGGTTTTAATTAGCTGTCACACCAGCATTGTCTTTGCATGCTTTTATGCACCCACATCACACTACATATGATTTATATTTTTTTAATGTAGATAATGATAAGTAGGACGGATTTGTCTAATGGGGAAAAAAGAAAGGCACAAATCTGACATAAATTGTCACAGAAATCATTTGACATTCACCCTTTTCAGAGGAAAAGGACAAAAACTAAAATCATTAGTCTCCTGTACGTGTGAGTACAAGCAAAAGAACATATTAAATGTAAAGACATGTTGCTACTCAGGGAGTGAAATACTAATGAGATGCTGTAACTTAAGTGTGAAACTATCAGTACCAAAAGCTGTTAAACCTCTGACTGGAATCAAAACTACAATTATCACCATCCTGAATAGACAGATATGTGAGCTGAGAGATGAAGCTGGGAAGAGTTTCTTATTTCCTTTCTCTCTTCAATAGGCTAAACTATTTTAAAATAGCACACAAGCTGCATGTAATCTTTGTTTGCTTCATCTTTCTAAAATGTAAGGAAAATCCTATTGTAGAACCTGATGTCTTACATCTATGTGGATGGGACCATGTGGTTTATACCAATGTTCATGTCTACCAGGTAGAGAAGGCAGAAATCCCCTTTTCATAAAGAGAGGTGCAGAGAAGGGGACTTATCCCAAATTCATGTCAAAGCTAAGAATTAAAATTAGACCTCTTGAAAATACCCCAGTATCTTAACCTCAAGATTCTTATTCTTCCCTAAACAAATTCTCCAGCTATTAAACATTCCAGCAGCTAACTGGATTACCACATCAGCAATCAATCACATCTATAAGGTATTAAATTTACTTGGAAACTTGATGGCTGACTTCAGTCTAGAGGGACAAGGATCAAATTAAAATTCCTACTATGTTGTGTGGAGCATTGTATTTTGTTTTTTGTACCAAATTGCATTTGATTTCTTGTTTTGACATGTTACTTGGCATATTAATAAAATAGAAACATTACGCTGTTTAAAGTCATGATCTCATTTTCCCCAAATTTGTCTTGAAGCACTTTTTGAGAAGAAAATAAGGTATTCTTGTTCACTTACTAATTTTGATACTTGGTTTTTTCCTACTTGAGTGGAATTTACTGCAATAAGTCAGCAGACAAAAAACACTATAAAACAAGTTTTCCCCAAAATACAACAGTTAGCATTCCTATTTCTTATTTCAGTTCGTAATCTCAAATGCCACCATGGGTTAATATCGCAGTTCTGTTTCATAACTGACAAGGGTTACATGCAATTAACCACAAGCTCGTTTAAGATGAGGAGGCCAATATTTCAATTGCACATCAAAACTAAATATGAATAAGTAATGAGAAATTAAGCAGAAGGGCATATTGGGGAGCCACCACCAGAAAACCAGGCATTTGAATTGAACAATCTGATGCTTGATATCTCAGTAGAAGTCCAACAGCTGGTAAGACCAAGTCCTGTGCCCACAGAGTTTCCAGCAGTAAAGGTGAGAGCTGCCCTGACCTCCAGAAAAACTGCTGCAGCTGACTGAGCGCACCACTGGGAACATCCCTTCCAACCCTCCTCTATCATCTGCCCAGATTTCTGGGTCTCTGTGAAAAGGTTCTGCCCTTAGAGAAGGCTCTTCAGCCAGGTGATTTTGGACCTTGGACATGTTTCCACGGAATGTATCACTCCAGGTCAACTGATCAGTGCTAATCACCAGTTACTGAAGACATTACAAAAGGTTATCTGAAAACAGCAGGATTTAAGTACCTAAGCAGCTTACATTAGCAATACTAAGTTTTAGCACACCATAAAAATTATTTTCACTGAAGGACAAAACAAAGATTTCACCTTCAAAAGCAACTGCTGTGGGTGTTTCTGAATTAATTAACTTTTTCTTGTTGCCGTTAAAGATGCATCATACAAAACAGATAAAATTTTCAACCATAGGAAAAATATGTGATGTCTAAGAAGTTTAAATCTTCAAACAGGTCATCACACCTTTCCTGAAAACAAAAGGGTAAGGCAATAAGAGTAGATGGATGATGCACAAGTGAATGCCCACAGAGCCTTTCTCCTGAAATGGTCAAAATACTCCGGGGACACAAGCTGAAGAACCTGTGAGACTAATAGAAGCTGTAGCCTATGCTTCTGGTCTCCAGTTTTTGCTGGTGAGCACGGAAGTCAGCAGGGCCCTTGGCTGCACTCTGGTTACTCCCAAAGGGCACAACTCAGTCTTGTGGCACAACTACCACACTCAGTCCTCGTGGTACCCCTGCCATCAAAGTCTTCCACTGTACTGAAAATACTAAAGGGAAGAAAATCTCCTTGCACCTTTCAGCTACTGTTTCCAGCCCTGGATAAGGACACACTATAGCCCTTCCTCCTTTAGTTCCGGTAAAGAATAAGACAAATACTTCGAAAGAAATCTTATCCTTCCACTATTAAACACTGACATAATTTTACGTGAAACGTGTCCTGGTGAACTAGTAAAACAAACACATAAAAAGAAGGTTTCTAACAATGTAGATGTGTATAATAAATGAATACAAAAATAAAACTATACAACCAACCTAACAGCTTTAAAATATTCCCACGCTCTTAAACAACATTATCACTCATCACACAGTAACTCAGGGGCGCGTGAACTAATGTGAAACCACAGAAGCGCACAGCGTCCACCTGCAATCACACAACTTTATCTCCTTGTTTCCCAGGAGTGCCTTATGTCATATAAAGTACTTGTTAAAACTTCATTATGAGCTTTGAGAAAATACTATCATTATATCAGTGTGTACTCCTGTAGTGCTACAGGAAAAATGTTCTCTCATATTTGTTTCATGAAACACAGAAGTTGATGCCTTCACCAATCAAGTTCAATCAATAACATCATTCTTACAGAACAAAACTGTAAGAAGCGTTTTGCTTTGTTGCTGGTGGGGGTTTTTTTTCTTTAATTCCAAAAAGAAATGTTCACATACTTACTGAATGGATACAATGGCATTTTTCAACTACCAAACCAAGGAAAAGTAAAAAAATAGGTATTTCATTTAATCACTTACAGCAAGATCTCATAAAATGTACGCATCTGTCTCCAAACATATGTAACCTGTACTGTTAAAATCACTGAACAAGACTTTAACAAGACAAAACAGCTAAAAACTGGGATGACTGTGGTGTTTATATCAATGTTGATATCACACAACTAAACACTTAGATAGCCTGTTCAAACTATTCTCAATTTAAAGCCCTACAGTTTACAAGGTATGCTCAATGTTGACATTAATTGAATCTTTACCATATTATGTGCAAGTTGTCCACCAGCTATGCATCTTTTGAAATAAATTCACTATATTTAATCCCAGGAAGGATACTTCATGGGCAAAACAGTCACATAGGTCACCATAAAAGCTAGAGAAAGATAAAAAGATAGCAAAAAATGCAATTTAAAATATAATATTAAAACCACATACATCCTGTCTGTTTCCATGTCACATCATCTCATATTCTTCCTGGAAGAAACACAATTTTAATTGGCAAGATAAACACTATCTACGTGCATTGTTCATTTCAAGCAAATCTCTTAAGAAAAATACTTCCTATACATCTAGTCCAACTGACTCGCCTACTATATGCCTTTTAATCATATACGCATTATGTTATCCTGCAGTAAATGTTTGCGCAAGAAGGATCTCACCATCAGCAAACTAATACAAGGCACCCTTTTCTACATTACTACTTAGGGTATCAGACTGCTTTCTACCAGGGTCCTAATTTCACCTCATTTTATCATGAACAACCCCAGGGGGTCCTGAGATGGTAACACTAACAGAGCCCCTGAGGGTAGAAAGGGAATGAGAGGGTCAGGTTTGATTTCAGCTGGCAACATTAGATGTTGCTTCCCAATGAATCCTGACATGGTACCCAAATGAAGGATGAATGCTCCTCAAAGTAAGCACAGACAAAGCAATATTAAATATTTAATTTCCAGAGGCAAAGGGCGAAGTCCCAGAGCTCTAGGGAAGCTAATGGACCTCAAGCTAGATAAGCCGATTTTAAGTAGCAAATACCCATGCAGAATCTACAGCAAACTCAAAGGTTTTATTGGGGGCGGGAGATACTTTACTATGAAATTCTATCCGTGTACAGATATTCAAGATTACATGAAATTAAGAAATATGAAAATCAGTCCTAATTCTCCACTGACACAGTCCTTTAGTCTCTCAAGTCAGGGTGGATTAACAGTTAGCACTAAGCTTACAGGAGTAATTTCAGTACACTCTGGAGCATTATGCTATTGCCATTCATTTCAAATAGGAGTAAAGATTTTACATATACTTCACAATTTTAAGAAAACCAGAGATAGCCTGTTCGTTTTATTCAAAAGCCTCCACAGGAACAGCAAAAGGAGCATTGAAGTCCTTTATCCTATCTTTATCAGTGAATTTCCCTCAGGATTGGAGGCAGTTCACCTGTTTTTCTCCTGTTTAACACACACACATACAGATCTTTATTTTCTCCTTTTTGTTATCAAACAAATAGCCATAAAGATTAATATTTTGGCGTATTGCTGGCGTAGTGATGGCACCATCATCTGTCAGGGATTCGGTTCAACAGAAACACGTGATGTGCTTTGCACAGTGCCTAACACCCGCCATCAGCTTAGGAACTTTGAGTCAGATTTGGACAGTTTTATCAGGTCACATCTCTGAATGAAACCAGAGGTTCAGAATATCTATATGGGTGACCTGACAGTGAATGGGAAACAAGCTCTGCAGTGCAAGAGGGCTAGCAGAAACTCTCCCTTAAGCATGGTAGAAATTCTGAGAAGAATAAAACAAGAGTTTGTTTCGACACAATTTCCACAAACAAAATTGTAAGAGCAAGCTGACTACTTTCAACCAATGCTACATTTTCACCTCACCCCACCCCTATTTCCCACTTTTACTTAACATCTGCATGAAAACTTCTGATTCAGAGACACCACGGCAGAGCTTAAGGGTAAGAGAAGGCTTCAGGCTCTTCTTGCCTCCACGGGACTGCCTGCCTGGCCAGGCTTGCCCAGTGGAGACAGCACAGCCGAGAAAGTGCCGTGCTGTCTCCAGATTAATCATGTGTGATATTCAGAAAGCGCAAGCAGATGCTACTTTTATCCAGCTGAGGATTGCTGAGGTAACCATTATTTATCATGTTTTGATATTTATACTTTATCCAATAATTATTTTCCTGTTATGACAGGAGCTAACTTATCATTTTCCATATGGCCAGAAAGGTGTTAGACCTTCGCTAATTATAGATAAAGCTATATTAATGGCTGCTAAGCAACAATATCATCTGTGATGCTGAACAGCAGCCTATAAGCCATGAAGTCTTCCCTCCCATAGCAGGTGGATAAATAGAAGCTTTCAATAAACAAGTTCCTGTGCACTAAAATACTGAAATTTGTTTAGAGAATGAGAATGCTCTTGTCCTGGTTCACAGAGCTGATATTATTTATTTATTTTATGCCTATAAAGTTTCTGTGTTTGTCCCAGTCATATTAGGTAGTCACTGTACAAAACTTTCTTCTATCCTACACCATCACAGCTAGAAGAGCACTTCTGTGCATTCTTATAACAATGAAGACAGTGCTACAGCTGGCCCGTAACATTAATGCCTGATCACCATTTGCATCAGAAGAAGAAATACTGAAGCATAAATATTAAGATGACCTTTTCGTACATACACAAAAAGGACACGCAGCTGCTGAGGGAGGAAGTCTGTCTGCATTTTTGCATAAGCCTTAACAAGAGCACTTTTCCAGGCCTTCGCCATCTTCCTCTCCATTTCTTCCTTACAGGCTCCATCCTGTGATCGCACCCCTTACTGTCAGAGCCCAGACAAGTATTTCTCCAAAGCCCATTAATTCTCCTCCTTAGCAGGACTGAAGACCCAGCATTGTACGAGATGAGACCCCCACCTTCTCCAGGAACCCCACACGCCAACGTGCTCACCCTGCTCGCCTGGCCGCTGGAACTGAGGGGAAGCATCGCATGATGGGAACCACTGGGAGTTACAGGCATTTGTTTTAAATCATCCTTGGACAACAGCTGCCTAGTAGAGTAGCAATTGATGGCACTGCTAATAGGACGATCCAGTTTCTGAAAGTAACTGGTTTGCCAGATAACTGGCAAAACACAATGCAACTAGCATACTCTTATACTGATGCCCACAGTAGCGATCATTAAGGTCTTCAGTCAAATAAAAAGGAGTATGGCACTGAAGGAAAGAGTTTTCACTACTTACTCTTTGTGCTGCAGGCTGCTCCCACCAAACACGGTTCGGAGTTACTCTGTGCGACAAGGGCCGTGGCACTAGCTAACAACTAAAAACTGTGAACTCTCCTACATTCTGGAAATTGCTGTGGAATTTCCTTGATGTTTACCTTGCCAAAAGATTTAAAATGTTCTCCATACTGAGATTTGGGAAGTTATTATTTCAGGATGTTTACCTACTACCTGCAACAGACTTCAAGATTTTCTTCACAGCAAGAGTAACTCAGGCGAACAGACCTCTGCGTTGGGTGTCACATGAGCGGCAAGTGGCCATGACTTCTTCCATGAGCCTGGATCAATGCACCAGAGAGAGGGAGCTCTGAGCAGCTGGGCTCCCTGTCACTCAGTGGGTAGATGCACGTATAGCAGTGGGAGACAGGGAGAGACACAGCTTTTCTCTAAACTGGACCTGTCTTATGCATCACCAGCTGATCAGCAGAGGAGCCAGGTCAGCTCTTCTGACACAGGGGCAGAAACCATCAAGGCAAAAATTATTCTCCCAAAGCCTAATTATTTCCCAAAAGTCTAATCTCAACTGTCGTTTCTAGGCCTGGTTTTATCATCTGTAAAGCAGTGGTATCATCTGAATGGCCCTTTCGTCTTCACTCACCTCTGACTTTCAATCATTAGCCCTAAAGAAGCTTCACTGGCTCCCATGCAGTCACATCAGTGCATAATTTTTTTCTTACCTAGAACAATATGAAGTTAGTTTTCTCTTCCAAAAATTGAGAATAAACAGGGGGTCCAGAAGTACTAAATATTTTTCATTATCAAATTCTTCTCTAGCTGTTATCTTTGAGGTCAAATATAATATCAAATTTAAAGAAAGAATCTATTTTATATGGTATACTGCAGCAACAACTGTACCTCCCTCTTGCTTTCATTTTCCATTATAGTTTCAAAGTAAATGTTTTTAATTATATTTTCTATTCAGAATTATTTTAATCAATTTTTTTTTTTTATGGTACTCATGCACAATGTAATGAGGTATAGATTTTTGGGCACCTTTATGTAAAAGGGGCCCCGCAGTTCTATGGCACTCAAAGCTCCTGTAGTAAAAAGAACACCAAACATTCACCACTAACAGATCAGATGCAAGATGCAATGCAACTGAGCTGAAGTTGCGTAATTGCACATGAATGACATGTTCATAAAATAGATACTGATGCGCTCACTGCTTCCCACCAGTACTCTATCCTAACCTCTCTCCAGATGTGTACATTTATTCCACTACAGCAGCAAATATACAACCAGATTGTACCCCGTTTAGCTGTAATGAAAGCAGCAGCTTCTCTGCTGAATACAATGGTTTGCTAGGCATGAAGTGCATTTCAAAATTTACATACATAATTTCAACGTATTGTACAGTAATGCAGAAAAATCCAGCTGTGCCTTTGGGCATTCCTGGTTGTTCTATGTTAGAAAGTGCAGGGCCTGACAGGTCACTTCAGGAAAGTGAGTTTCTCATTGCACCAGAACTCCTGCTTCATTTTGTTCACTGGACATGCATAGTTTGGCCAGCCACAGTCCTGCTCATGTATTAACCGAAAACAATACATAGAAATGTATAAGCGTGCTCTACCATGACATTTAACGCTGTTCTTTTCCCATGATTAGTTCTTCCTCTTCTGCTACAACTGTATTGTTCTAACCCAAAAACCCATTAGCTCAAATTTATATCTAGTAGGTAAAAGAAGTAGTATTCACGTATTTAAAAAGTCTGTTAGGATTTGCCTCAAGGAATCTCAGAAAAATGTAAACTAATATAAAATTCATACACCCCGATCTGCACCTTTCAGCTTTGTACAGTCCCACGCACCCAATTCTATCTCTAATATCCTTTTAATATCATTTCCCTCTCTGCCTTCGGCAAGCCCTATAGCATTCACCTTTGTCCTCAGAGAAATCTAGGTTAACATTACATTTGTGTAGCAGGTTCTACATTTTTTATTTTATTGGAAAAGCAGTCTAGCATGAAAGAATGAAGGCACAACCTTAGAATTACCTGAATCAGTGGAGAGAGATACTTCCAATCACCAGGGGAAAAATCACTTAATACAGTTCAGTCCTCTTATGAGACAATCTATTTGCCAGACAAAGCAATTATTTCATTTGGATAGCCTCTGCGTTGCACTATAAAGCTACAGGCTGAAGCAAGGTTAAACATTCACACATTTTTTTGAGTATTGGGTAGTAACTAACCTACTGAAATCTGTCATAACTTTTCTTACAGAGAAAAACAATGTATAAATGGATAACCTACAAAACTTAAATTATTTTTTAAATTGTCCTGTAAATTTATAAAAAGATTAAACCATGCCACGCTTATCATAAAATGGCAGAAAATCAAGATTAACATACTTTTCCACAGTATGAAGCCTTTGCTACACTGTTATATTCCTCTTTACATAAATTTCTTCCAATCCCAAGAAAACATAGCAAAACCCATTTACCTCGAGATGCACATCCAGTGTTAATCTATATTTCAAATGGAGCATCAGCCGTAATGGTACTTGAAGTGAATTTTTCTTGAGATGCGCAACATCTAAAGCCATATATGTTTCTCTTTGGTTTAGAAATAAACACTAATGAATTTATGTTTCAACTGATTGTTTCAGAGAACTGAAGGGCTAAGTTTCTTCAGAGATGAGAAATAAATCAGTCTTCATGACAGCTCATGCCTATGTCCCTCATGGGTGTAACAAAAGTGCTTAGGTAATTCTCATAGGTTTTTGCAAACATCCTACATATCAACCCAAATTACACACACACTTTTAAAACAACAAATCCATGCAGACTCTAAATGCTGAAAGAATTGTTCATGTACATCTGGATACTCTAGTGTGAACACTAGACACCATAAAACTTTACGCAAGATGCTCCCTACCTGCTTTCCAAGTCACAAAAGATTATCATCTCTTGCTTGTGCATCTTCGCCTAATATTTTATAAATGTACAAGCTCAGTTCTTGCACTGGCAGTGACCACAGATCAGCGTTGACAGGAAAAGCTGCACTGTTTTAAACCACTCTGCTTCAGATACAAACAGCTGCTTGTTATAGACTTATACACTTAAGTGCACGTGTGTGTGCGTGCACCTGTGCAGAGAGGTGTTCATTTAAAGAACCAAGTTAATACACAAAGGAAACAAATA
Organism: Ibycter americanus; assembly: GCA_035590275.1. Classification (NCBI taxonomy): domain Eukaryota; kingdom Metazoa; phylum Chordata; class Aves; order Falconiformes; family Falconidae; genus Ibycter; species Ibycter americanus. The sequence goes on along the minus strand of JAVJGI010000014.1, from coordinate 108,745,737 downwards.
CGGTTTATAAAGATGACAAAAGGACTCAACACCACCCCCCAGTATCTATACTCCATGAAAGAAAACAGAATATAACTTCTTTAAAACTCTCAAACTCTGTAGATTACATCGTTTGATATGTTTCCTGTAGAACTTCTCATTTCATCTTGGTATATGTTTAAAACACAGAGGCAAGTGCAAGTGTAAGTGTAAGTAAAACTGAAATGAAAGCTGTAGTTCCAGTTCCTTTTCAATCTATCCCATAAAAATTAATTAGCTGAATTTGAAGTAAGCAAACCCTACTAAAGACAGTGTTAGTCCCAGCAGAGCAATGCTCTAGAGGAACAGAACTCCACTGCATCCCTTGTCTTAGTGCTACCATGGGAGTACTAGGATGCAAGTCTGCTGCTTGTGAATACAGTACACTGATGCATCCAGCTCGCCTAACACCATGGCAATTCTCTGCAGACAGGCTCTAGCAAGAACTGAGACCTTCTGCAATACCTGGGGGAAAGGAAGAAAGCCACTCTCAGACAACAGGGTCTGTTCCAGGCTGCAAGAATGGGCGCAGCCTTTATTTCCAGCTCATCAAAACCAGACAGCAGGTTTGATTGCACCCTGCCTCTCCTCCTACACAAGGAAAAGAGGGGTAAGAGGCTTTGGGTGGGGGAGGAACTTAAGATGCACCCCAGTACAATCTGAGAGTACAGCTGGGAGGCAGGAAGGTTTTGATCCTGAGGATAAGGACTGTGGATATCCTGCCACAAGGGCTAGCAGATGGTGTTTTACAGGACCAGCCAATGCACTCAGATTGAAACACTTCCTCTAAGCAGATTTTTTTTTTAAATTTAGCAATCAATACTATATGTTTTGTATATGCATGTGTATATACATGCACAAATATATGTTCATACAGACACTAATTTTCAGTTCAAAGCGAACTTCACTTTTACAGTCCAGTGGTACTGCTTTCTCCTTGTAATTATGGGCTTATAAATACAAGTGCTGACCCAATCTTTCCTTTAGTATGGTGAACATCCTCCTATGATAATGAAATGAGTACAACATAAAGACTTATCTGGATATTACAATTCTAGGTGTACGCACTTAGCCTGCAATGAGGGATTGAATTTAAATGTTTATAGCTTTCCAAACACTATTATGCGCTTGCAAATGTTAATTCAGTTTCAATGAAAGAGTCAATTTTTTTTTAACAATATAGAATGCATTTTAATACACTGTTACACACAATAGGCTGACAGTGAATGGACTCATAATTGATTTAGAAGCACGTTCTACCATCCTGCTACCTCTATCTCTTTAGTAAATCATTTTTTAATCGGGCTAGTCTAAGATGACCCATACAGAGCTTTATTTAATTTATTATGGAATTTATATGTAAGGTTGACTAGTAATGCATGGCTACAGCAGCATTAAACAAATTGTACGGTGAATAACAACGAGGAAAAAGAGAACAAGAATTCAAATAGCCTAAGTATATTGCTGAGGTTAAGACAGGTTCCAAATGAGCAATGTTATTCAAGTGCTTCAGAACGGGAAAGAGGAAAAGGCCTCTGACACCATTACAGTTTGTTCAAAAAAAAAAAAAAAAAAAAAAAAAAAAAAAAAAAAAAAAAAAAAAAAAAAAAGCCCAAGTTTGAGTCAATTACTAAAGGAAAGATAAGGGAGAGAAAAATCTCACAAAATGCATTACTTGGGTCTTATTCCTACTAATGTAGAGGATAATACTACTAAAACAAGAAAGAAAGGCTGAATAATCACTCCAAAGTTCTCTTTTTCTGTGTGCCTAAGAAACTCACTGAAAATATTAACAAGGACGAGGGACTGAATCAATGCTATGAGACTTTTCCTGTCACCTAGTAAGTGCAGGATAAAGCCTAGGAAAGATTCAGAATAGGGACTACCAATCCACAGTGAGCATTTCATAAATTGTTTCCAGAATATTTTAACTCAAGATGTCTAAATATGTGTATCTATTTAGAACACACACACACATGCATATCAACTTACATATATTATTTTCACCAGTTTTCAAAAAAATTATAAAGATCTGCCATCTTTACCTTGGAGGAGATGGGGAGCATCTGCTTGGGTGTCATTCAGTTTGTACACGACCTGCTACTGAATGGGGGGAGCTGCCACTGCCATCATTGCCACATGCACAAGGACAGGGGAAAGTGCACCCATAGAATTTGAAAACCCATTAGAGTTTGCATGCAGGGTTCAGCAAGGAAACAAACAGGCTGGTGCAACTGCCATAGCTAAATACAGTTCTCTTCCTGTGATTTTTGTACAGGCATGCTAAATTTGCAGACTACTGATGTAAACACGATCCCTACAGTTTTGTTTGGGTTTTTTTTTTTTTCAGATATGTAAAATCATTGCCTTGAAGACCTTATGAAAATGAACACAGAATATGGACAAAAGAAAGTATCTTCTAACAATGAAGAGCACCTGCTCTGCAAGCTAGATGGTTCAAAAGATCTGTAATAGGATGGGAGCCCTTCCCCAGTGACCACTGGCTTGAAACCACCTCCAGGTCATTATTGAGTTGCCATCATTCACAACTGGTTTGGTAGTCAACTTGAAATGAGCCGGTACTCTCAGCCCAAGGTCCACATCATAAATTGGCAACACTGATAGAGTCTTGGCAGCGAGGTCAAGGATTGAATGGGCACGGAGACGAATCTCTAAAGGTGATCTCTCTAGGTCAGGGTTCAGACATATTTGTAAGAGAAGCATGCCTTGCCACTGTCTCCTGCCGCAGAAAAATAAAAGAATTCATCTTCAACTGCTGTCACAATCCAGCACCTTTCCCAAGGATTAAGTGCCTATTAAAAAAATACATTCATCAGCAGGAAGACAAGCCTGTACCTTTTAAATCACACCTGTCATTATAGCAATTCTTTCCATTGTAAAGTTAAGAACAAACAGAAAAACAACACAATGAATATAGTCAATCTTATTTCAGCCTTAGAAAACCAAACTGCAGAGCATATACAAAATTCTAATTTTACAGATTCTGCAAGGGGCCTCCCTCCTGTAATTATGGCAGAGAAATCCATAAACATGGCAAGACTGGGCGAGGCCAATTCTGCTAACGCAAAATACTTGCACAGATGGCAAATGACTGATTTCAGAAGGCCCTTCGGAAACCGCTTTCCACTTTAGTTTGTCCACGAGAAAAAAAATGGATCAAATCAAAAGACATTATTAATTTTATTTGACACAGGCTGTAATTTCCACTGAAAGGGGTATGTTAACATGGCAGGTAAACTGCCACAGCTTGACTGAAACCCAGAGCCTTTTTTGCATGAAATACAAATTGCATGCAATGCTATCCCAAGAAGTTTTTGTTCCATGGGAGTCCAGCAGCAATTCAATCACTAAACTACTTTAGCTGGCTGACAGAGGATTATCTCAGAGCATGGCACAGCTGGCAGTGCTAGCCACTTGCCACGCGCTTGCAGGCCCTCTTGGCTGAGAAAGTATGTGAGTGAAGTGCTGCTCTGACTACCACTGTCAAAATGATCTCCAGGCGCCTCTGAAGGAACGGTGATGGTAATTCCTCCAACACCAGAAGCCAAACTACATCTACAGAGACTTCAGGTTCTTGCAGCCCTCCAGACTGAAGTTCAGGAAGGGGTCCAGGCACTTCCTTCACGGTGTGTCTTGCACAAGCTGCACCATTAACGCTTGTAGCCAAGTTACCTCATTACATTCTCTTAGCCTTAAGACCAAGATTGCATTGTAAAAGATTAATGTCATATCCTGTTTTGGGCCAAAAAAATAAAACGTATGAATAAATGAAGCTACCTAATACAAATATTACGGCCTTATAATCTTCACACTTCCAAAGACTTGAATATATAAAAAGTGCAACACAATCAATGTAGCTGCAAGTATAAGTAGACTTCTCTGATAATCTGCAATATGCAAAAGAGAAGGTCAGCAATATATTACGCTTGATGCTATTTTGACAGGGTGGATTACCTAAACAACAGTTCATGCATATTTAAACAGAAATAACAGAATTGTCTGGGATCTGCAGCTTCAAGTGGTCAAAACACCAGGTGTCTGCAGTGCAACGGACCTTCCTATTCAGGAAAAGAAAATAAATGGGGACTCAAGTGACTTATCGATGAGATCAGTGCCAATTCTACAACAGATTAAGTTTTGATTGTACTACACTTCAGTTCTGGAACACCCAGCTAGATAAAGAATGAAAAGAAAAAAATTAAACAAGAAGAAAATCAGTGACAATAAAAAAATAATACTGATGAACTATGTTACAGAAATAGATGAACAATCCATATTACCTTTTTCTTTAATAAAACTTTTCCAAACTGCAGGAACAAACCCTGAGCCACATATAATTGGTGTGCAGAAAGAGAAAAGTCTGAGACCAAGGATCTCAGCAAAAGGGGCAAAATACAGACAACCAACTACATAATCCAAATCATGTGAATCCCTCCACACCTAATCCAATATCCTGTGTAACCCCCCCAGATCCCTTGTCACTGAGAATGTTAGAAGAGAAAAGCAGATCCAGGCAGGCCCTGATAGCTTTCCCCAGCTCACAGAGAAATTCAATGAATGTTTCTGCAGAATCTGCAGGAACAACTTACTACTACTGTGGCAACAGCTTGGAGGCATCCATCAAGGATCAAGATCCCTCATGCAAGAGACTACACACATGCATAAAACATAAAGCTCACTCTGGCTCCAATCTCTTTACATTTACTCAGCTATGACATCTTGAAGATACATGAATCTCTCTGAAGAGTGTAATCCCTTAACAGTATCCCTGGTAGCAAAATGACGATAGAAAGCGTGCTATTTAGAAGCCAGAGATAGCAAAAGGTCCAAAGTGAAGAAGCCTTTGACAAACACACATTTCATTTTGGGTATAGCAGTTCAGCATTTTATAACAGGGCAGCAGTAGATATAAAACCAGATAAAAACCAGGGGAAATGAGTGAAACTCCTCAAAGGATAACTTAAAAGTATTTGTCCTTGCTCCCCTTCCGGCAAGCCAGAAGCATAGGTAGGCTCTTGGCTCTGAATGTGACTTGAGACATTTATTAATCAAAATACGTTAAGAACTTCCTCATCATTCAAGTTGCAGAGTTATTTATACTTCAACCAGATTATGTGCCTTTTAGCCATTTAAAATAAAAATGCTGGTGTTTAAACAAGTATTCTCATTACAGATGTAATAAAACTCTGGAATATTATTGAAAGTTATGCAATAATTTGTCTCTTAGGAAAGATGAATGGCTAAGTTGGGTGCCCAGGACTTAAAATTCATTAATACCTTAACAGTGAAACAGATACTAATCTCTCTTCATCAGCTCACCAAAATTAGCCAAGGCAAGTTAGAAAATGTTTGAGACATTATTTGATTTCACATGAATATGCCTGAAGTATTACTCTTCTAAAAACCTATTATAAACAACAGGGAAAGGGGAAAATAATTTGAAAAATTACTTTGACATTGTCCTTTAATCATGTATTGTATCCAGGAAAAATTATTCTAATGCACCCCTTACATGAGTAAGTCGTTGCAGTATACAAATAGCATACACTCCAGAATACTATGCAGAATATCTGATGATGCAATGCATTATACAAGAACTGAATTATATGTAAAAGACACGATGATGATGGAGTGAGATGCTTTTAAAAAAACAATATATTTAAATAAAAACAAAATCCCCATAGGGTTAGGTTATTCTCTATAGCAAGTTAAAATACTAACCCATTTAGGGAATGAACATGTTAAAAAGATCTCTAAACTATCATTTTATTATTGTTTACTAATTCAAATGTTTTTTTCTACTTATTCAGCTTTTACTGTGATGTCTGAAGGGAACAGAAATGAAAATTTTAGTCCTTTGTCAGAATTATAAACACCTCTTGAAAAAAACCTGCAGAATTTTGAGAAGTTTGAAGATGTACCCAATTATCAAATACCCTAAGCACAACAAATTGAAGGAAATCTATTTTTGTATGTAATAAAAGAATACAGAATAGAAGAATTCTTCTACATTAACACAAATTTGGGATTTCATGGCCACTAAATAATCCTCATTCTTTCCTTCTATTAGCCTGTATGGGATTGAAAAACGATTTATGTCCTCTAGTGCCTGGACTGCAAAAGGACTGTCATGATGGGAATTTCAGGCAGTGGAGAGTCCACTTCCATTGGCATTTAGAAGCTGAAGAAATCTAACTTCTGTTCTTCACATGAAATGTAAAAATAATCATTAGAACTCAATGGTGTGCACACCAGGTATTGCTTACACAATTGTTATCACTTAGGAATTGGTTGTGACATTCTGGTCGTGACATTGACCAGAATGACAAAATAGCATAATTTATTTATTTTCTTGACTTGCTGCTGCATGGCATCTCAGTTCTCCAGTTCTCATTCAAAACTCAATATTTGATTATTTAGCCACTGTATCAGGAACTAAATGCAAGACTTCAAGTCTGAAGAGGGTCTCAAGTGATTGTCCCAAACGAAAAGATGAAGACAACTGCTGCAAGTTGACCCCACCACCTCAAGGTACTGCACCTTGACGACTTTGTTGTCAAACTTTAGAAGTGTGAGATTTGGAAAAATTTATTTTCTTTTTGACCCTGCTTTACAAGCATAGCTGGTATTCCTTTTCAATGCTGTTACAAACTTCTATATAGTGCTAAAATTATGTGCTGGCAAACATGGCAGGTGTTTATTTTTAAATATAAAATAATTCCAGATGACTGAAGATACTGACATAGGGCAGGGAACAAAGCAGTGAGGCCTTCACCATTCACAAGCAAATGTAAGATTGATTGCCCATTTAAACCTGAATTATAAGTAGCTTCAGTCCATTAATATTAATTAGGTCAAGACTAATAGGCTCTCATGAGTGGACTGTTTAGCAGGTCAGAGGCAATGAAAAAGTGGTAAACAATTCACCGTATATTGAAGTTTGCAGGCACATGGCAAATGTCTCTACCACTGTTAACTAAGCACCTCACTCAAAGTCAGATTGCTAAAAAGTGATCAGACTATTTGATTACTCAGATAATATGTGAAACACCAAAATCATATTTAAATAAAATAGTTTCAATTAAAACGCTTCAAATGCCGGCCAGAGAGCAGTTTCAGTGCCTCTGAGAAGGTCAGGCTGGGTGCATTGGGGCAGGAGAAGCTGGGGAGCGTAGGTGTGACCTTGCACGTCCCTGCAGCCCGCTCAGGCAGAACGCTCCAGCTTGTCCTGCTAAGTGCCTCCTCAGGGGAAGGACACTCGCAGCTCACTCTTCACATGGATTCATTCATTGCTTGGCCTGTCGTCCGTTACCATACTAGATGTTCCTAGGGCAGTATAGCTTGGAAGGTGGGCATGTATCCAATTAAGGAGAACACTTACTGCATAAAGATCAAGTTCAATTTTTTTCTAATCGGATGATGACACATTCTGATCAAGAGAAAAGAGATTTCTTTTGCTGTAAATTTAAAGAGCAGTCATACAAAGAGTGAGGACTTTATTGGTAAGCCAATATCTTGACAAAAGATTGCAATAATGTTGGTGTGCATTAAAAATCACGTTATTACTGCTTTGCTTTATTCTCATAAGTGGAGAGAATTTAAACCTCTCCTTTAATCATTTTGATCACAGGGCATTTGCACATGTCTGAACATAACAGTATTTGGAAAAGCACTCTGCATTCATATTTCTTTTCTTATTTGTATTGCTCACAAAAGACAACACAGGCTCCTTCCATGGACTAAATATCTATTATTGTGCTATGTCACAAAACTCTTCCTGTTGCTACTATTAAACTCAAAACTGCACAGAAGAACTGCTCAACGCATCCCTACCACTTAAGTTCCACTTGAAATCTCAAAATAGCATTCAAGTGGAAGGAAAGTACAACAAAGGCCAAGGGTGGGCTTTTTACAGAAGGATCAATTTCAACCATTGGCAAGAATAACAGGATTTCATCTGTAAGAGTATGGTTCATATTGGGAATCCTTTTTATTTTTAATTTACCTGTGATTTTGATTGGTTTTACTTCAGGATTCCCAACCTGCTATTCTCCCCTTTTTCTCTAGGGGCATAATTTTCCAGAGGCACTGATCATCTCCCTGTTGCAAACCAAATACTTAAGAGATGCCTCAATCCAGAGAGGCAAAAATTGAGGTTCCTCCAAAAGATCAGACAATTCTGAAAACTTTGCCTGCATAGTTTTATTTCAAGCTGATTCCCCCCCCCCACCCCCCCATAATGTATTAATTCAGCCTGCAGACTTAATGTAAGAGTAGCTGTGAAAGAAGGATACTTCCTCTTTAAAAAAAATAAAAATAAAAAAAAAATAAAATTGTCTGGTCTGAGATAGAACAGTCATAAACCTAGTAATTCAGAAAAGAGGGGAAAAAAACCTTTTATTTAAAATACGTACAGAGCTGGTGAAGGAAACATTTTGTTATTGTCTATACACAACTGACTAAATTCTGCCTTCCACCCTGCACCACTGCTTGCCTGCCTTCAAGCTACCTATCAATGCTTGGCACAGCTCAAGACCAGAAAGGAGGTGAAAGTGAAGGTGCAGGTGTTGGTCCTCAGGCTCATGTGAACGAAATGAGTTCATCCCTGGCATATGCTACATTTAAGCCAGCTGAATAATGCAGAGTCAGAAAAGTTTTGAAAAATCTAATCTCTACCCAGGGGTGGGGGGCAAGGCAACACAAAGACTAAAGATGCAGATCTTGCAAGACACTGAGGCACTCTGTTTCCTTAGATCTTCCAAGGAAGCATGGTCATAAATCAAAACCACAGTGTAAGAACAATCACTCAAAAAGGGCAGCTTGTGTGGCGCACAACTTTACACAGTCCTGGTGTGTACTGAGTCCTGCTCAATACCAAAACTGAACAGACAGCACAGGGAGGTCTTCTAACAAGCTGGTGGGAAGCTGTGCCACCCTTCCACCTCACAGGTTTGGTGCCACAGGCAGCAGTTTTCTGCAGTTCTCTCTGTTCTTTGCAGTTCCACACCTGCAAAACACACTCTTCGTCACACAGCCTGAACATACCACTGCCTCCCACATTTTCTTTCTCAGCATGACTATCTTAAAAAAATTTCTTCTGTAGCACTGACAATTTGGTTCCAGCAGCCACACTGTATGCATACCAAAAAGTTGCAATTGTGTATTGACCCTTCATTCTTCTCAGCCATGTCAAGACAAACATAAACTTTATGAGATGCACGGCCTTGGGCCTGCATACTGAGTGTTATGGTCATATAAAGACACAGCTTGAAAGATAGCAGCTTTAACACAACCAATATCTACCTACTGAACATCTAAAAACATAATTAAAACATCTGTTATGACACAATGTTTGCTGACACAATGGAAAATTACTATACCCTATCACTCACTGTGCTAGAAATCGCTGCATTCCATTACCAGCTTCTGTTGTTCTACTGCAGACACACCAGAATAGATTAAAAAACAACAAATTTGCATGACATATTAACATGTTATGCACAAATGGGACTCCACAAAATCCAGGCATCAGCATGTCAATGATACAGGGGACAAAAGGTAATTATTACTTTTTTTCTGTTTCTTTGGTCTTAAATTGCCTAAGTCACGGAAAAGCAACTTTCTGAGGAAATCTATCTGTTCCAAATATCATACATTATGATGTACGTGTACAGCCAGGAGGAAATCTGCCATTTCCTCTAGAGTCACTATCTCTAATACAGTCACAGAGCATCTCTCTGTCTACACCCCACAGACAGCAAAAGTGCTTCCTCTAATCATGCAGATTATGAAGCTGGTTTAAGACTACATGAGGCAAGAACTGCTGGCATGAGGTCCTGGCACATCCCCACCTTCATGCCCACTGCTCTGAGTAATTAGGCTACCTAGATGTTACATTCTCTCTTCTGGAAAGATAGTTTCAACTGAATGCTGTGGCTGATAATGTCCTCAGCACTTTGCAACACTCACAATTGGGCTGAAGTGCTGCTTATGCAAAGGAATGAAAGTTATGGTTCCAGCAGGCAAAAAACCCCACACACATGACAAGAGCTACACGCTTGCTCTACTATAGGAAAAAGGTTATTCTTTTCACCACAAAATAGTGATGTTTTAGAAGAAAAGAACACAAAACAAGTTCTCTCTGATGTTCAACACTTCCAATGCACTGAACAGTACTTAAGGATGACTTCAGGGGTTGTGTTGCATCCTTTCCTGATACTGGCTCTGTCGGCCAAAAGGCACAATTGTGATGAGCTAGCACCTCACAATACAGCTCTGATATTCTGATTCTAGCGGTACAGACCATGTCACAGTTCCCTAAGAGATTTCAGTCAAGTCAGCCTAGCAAAGACCTAAACTGTTCAAGCTAAGGCAGTTCATTTTGCCTCCAACAAGTTCGCACACGGTCACAGAATCAGTTCCACCAGAAGATCCAAGCTAATGGAGATTTCCTGATGAGGAGGTACCATGGAGCACTTGGGGCAATCTGCTGTGGCCCCTCCAGCAGCAAAGAATGTGCAGGCGAAGCCCCAGAGCCTGCCACAGCCTCTAAGCGTCACTGGGGGACTGCAAAATCACACCTCACTCCTCAAGAAAAGAATGGTCGACCAGCATCACAGAATGAGACAAAACTGCTTTATACAAGCACGCAAGAGTATCACTGGTATTTGTACCACCTCCCTTTAACCATGCAAAACAAATAACAAGCGCAGAACACTACAGAGGGCCTAGGGAGAACCCGCTGTCTGTTGTAGAACTGGAAAGAAGGCACAGAAAGTTCAGGCTTGCTTAAAGAGATTATAATACATCAAATGAAATAACATTTAATCCAACTTAACTTACAAATTTAATCTTAACATGCTCCAAAACAAACACTGTAGTCATCAGTTCTTTACTGTTTCAAGCAGCATCACACACAAAGCAACTCAAACAGGCCTCCTAACAGCAAAATATTTTAGCACATACTTAATTTTAAGTGTATCAGAGTACAATTTGACCTTGTATTTTCTCTGCCCACAGTGCCAGACCAAAGTTCCCGTTTCACCTTCTCCCAGCAATGCCCTCCTGTCACCCATGCTGCAGTTTCCTGGCTTCCCTAGTTTTGCCAGTGGAACTGTTTGGGGACATGATGAAGCTGTGCTCTGAACTGCCAACATAATCCAGCAGAAAAGTAATAACCAACCAACCAAGACCCACGTTATAGTCTTTTAGCCATCAGCAACAGGGTCTTTTTAAAGTAGCTTTACCACTAAAGAAACAGTGCAGTCTCTATATACAATCAATGCAGCTTCCAGCCCACGAAATGTTAACCTCCTCTTGAGGGAAGTGTTTTGTTTTTTTTCTTAAGGGCCATGCTAGACTGAGACCACAGCACAATATCTCACCCATTTTATTATAAACATACCACTCTCACTCTAAAATTAGCCTTGAAGTATTTGTTGTCACAGGGTCACAGATATTTTGATAAACTTTCCTTTCATCATATACGTAGTCAATCACCCTTTGCATATGTAATGCAGGGCAGCCAAAAACTGCCACAAGCATGATGACAGACCAGTCTTCAGGCTCCCTTATTTGTAACTTCCTAAAGCCTAACTCCTTTAAGAAGGGCTTAGCTCTGCTTATCTGATCGACTAGCAGGACTGCAGAATTTGTTAGATGACTGAGCTCATTCCTTCCCAACCAGCAACTGAAGTTAAGGTTTAATACATGCAGTCTGCTTCTCAACACTCAACAAAAGATCATTTCACTTCATTATACAGTATCGTAAGTGCAAAAGGATTATTACGCATCAGTTATTTTGTAGTCCCTATTTGTATTAAAACACTATGAAGAAAAGCTATTTCCATTTTTAGAAGGGAAATCTTTCCTCAGAGTATTTTTCTTAAGGACATTAAAGGCAAATGCACATTAACAAGGCTTTTCCCCCTACCTGCCCCCTACAACCTCTCCTGAAGGTTCACAAGAAATATGTTATAAACTGACCAGTACACTACTTCTGCTCTAGTAAGATGGACATGTAATCAACAGAAGCAAATTGGTGTAAACTACTATGAGGTAGAAGTGCTGTATGCTGCAGAAAATGCATTTATTCCAGTTCACTATATGCAGTCAAAACTAGAGGGAAAATCCAGATGATCAGTAATTTCACAGTTGGCTGAATTCTTTCCTCTTTGATATTATTTGTAAAATCTTTTCTTGGCCTCTGGATGTGTGAGCAAAGTAGTATTTCATTCATTTACTTGTGGGTAGGAGAAATTAAAATAGCTCACTTTATTGAAGATGCTGAATAGACAAGAAATACACATAACATTCTCTGAATTGAATTACCAAGATGTCATAAACTATGTTAAAAAGTATTCAACCATCTACAAATGCTAGAACAATATAAACAAGGAGCAAAACCTAAGAGAGTGGTTTAATAAACCCAACAGTGTAGAACATGAATATTCTTTTATCTGAGCTAACAATATCTGGATTTGACAGAGGAAAACGAAATAAAATCCTGGAAAAAACTCTACATATAGTTTATATATATGAGAAACTCTCAATATAGTTTATCAGGATACCTGTTATGCAAACAACAATTATTTCCATAAAAGGTATTTCTGGGATTCTGAAAAGAAATTGTAGCGGTTTAACCCCAGCCAGCAACTAAGTACCACACAGCTGCCCACTCACTCCCCACCCACCTCCCCCCGGACTGGGGAGAAGAATCGGCAAAAAAGTAAAACTTGTAGGTTGAGATAAGAACAATGTAATAATTGAAATAAAATAGAATATAATAATAGTAACAACAACAATTGCAATGAAAAGGACAGAGAGGAAGAGAGAAATAAATTCCAAAAGGAAAAAAACCCTAACAAGCGATACACAACACAATTGCTCACCACCTGCTGACCGAAGCCCTGCCAGTCCCTGAGCAGCCATCAGCAGGCCTCGGCCAATGCCCCCCGCTCCCCCCCCCATTTATATACTCAGAATGACGTCCCATGGTATGGAATATCCTTTTGGCTGGTTCAAGTCACCTGTCCTAGCTGTGTCCCCTCCCAGTTTCTTCTGACCCTCCAGCCCTCTCACTAGCAGGGCCTGAGAAACTGAAAAGCCCTTGGCTTAGTATATAAACATTACTTAGCAACAACTAAAAATGTCACTGTGTTGTCAACATTATTGTCATACTAAACCCAAAACACAGCATTGTACCAGCTACTGAAAATAAGATTAACTCCATTCCAGCCGAAACCAGGACAGAAATGTATTGCTTACATTGATACCTAACAGCCAAGTATTCTTACCTTCTTTATTCTACTGTGGGGTTCCCTGAATGGTCATGACACAAAGCTAAACAATCCAAAGAAGTACAGAAGAATGTGCTTTCACTTTTAAAAACGTGAATAGTCCCACATGTAATTGAGTTATGGTTCTCCTGGTAAAATCCACAGTTGTAGTAAAGCCTTCATGGAGGGCTTATCATCCCATACGGCTTCAGATCTGTGAAGACAGTTGCCACAGCAGCAGCACAGGTAAAGGCACTGAAATTTACCGGTTAGCAGAAAAAGTTTGCAGCCCAGGTGAGTTCAGTGGAAACCGATTATCCAAGTCCATCTTATCCTTACAGAAATCTGACTGTTAGGTTGCCTCTACATTCACGTTTTCCCTTAGAGCAGTAGGGCATTTGTGAAGCAAATTCCCTGACAGTTCCTCCCCAGCACGCACCGATTCTGGTCACAAAGCCGGTTTGGTGCTCCTCAATTAGCTTGTTTTCAATGAGGTTGTTTGAGGCTAAGAAAGTGCAGCAGGGAATTGCTTCTCACCCCTCAATTCCTATCAACAGCTGTCCCAGTTTTTGAGGAAACCAGCCTTGTGTTTTGTTTTGTTTTGTGTTGGTCGTGTGTTTTTTGTTGGTTTTTTTTTTTTTTTTTGGGGGGGTGGGGGTGGGGGAGTGGTGTATCATACCCTCA
>JAVJGI010000014.1:108714212-108731727 GCA_035590275.1 Ibycter americanus | reverse complement strand
CCCCCGCGGTGTGTTGGGTGGGCGTTGTCTAGTGAACCACTTCTTCAATGCATTATGCCTAAATGAATGGCCAAGACTGGCACTCTCAGCAGTTCTTCCCAACAGAAAGTGGTTACTCCTGTAGCATAAACAGCTTTCTAAGAAAACATGACCTGGAAGTTGAACTTGCTTACAAGAGGACTAAATCAATGCTCAAAAAGAGCAACAGCTTCATGTTCTGAAAAGCTGCCACTAGGCTTCATTTGCACATCTTGTAATAAAAACAAAGTAGAACACTGCCTGACGTATTTACAAACCTTTTACTGGGGGCAAGGCATTTAACAATGAGAGCACTTTATGAGCTGCCAATTAAACATACCTACTTTCTCCAACACAAACTCTGAGTAGAAGAACCCCAGAAAACAATGCCAGGAGGATGGGTGGCCCCCCCAGCAGTGCAGACATTTGGAAAGCTTCCTGCCAACAATGGATACAGTCTTGAAAAGGGCTCTTTTCCAGCAGTGATAAATTCCTCCAAGAACCTATAGCGATGTGATCTTTTAGAAGAGGGATATGCTCAGTGAGGTGAAGAAGAAAAACCATGGGGGGAAATCTCAGGGCTTTGCAATAGGGACAAGCTGCTTACAAACACACTAACTCTGTAATTTCTATAATGTCTGTAAAATCTGTAATTTCACTTGAGGCTATGATTTACACAGATCATCAGCCTTTAACTCTCAGCTGGACTTACTCCATACAAACAAACTATAACTATTCAAAGACAAAGACTGAATAAGGTATCAAGCTGGGCATATGTCTTACTTTCAAACAATAGAAATGAAGCCTTCCAATAAATAGATAAATAAGTAGCTAAATAGAAAGAAAGGCAGGCAGATGATTTCAATAGGCAGACAAAGATCTCTGCAAAGGGAATTATTTTCTCCTTGTAGCACGATCATTTAGCCTGATCTTGACTTTACAGGATGGGTGTTACATTATGGCTCCAAATTCACCCCCCTTTTTGGCTTTTTTTTATTGCAAAACAACCAGCAAAAAATTGCAAAAAGAGACAGAAGAATTTCTCATAACAGCGTTTGACTCAATAATAGCTATAATAACATGCCATGCTGTCAAAGGAAACCATCGCATTCCTATACAAATCCACGCAGTGCCTGAAGGGATCTGCCCACGTGTCTGCCGCTTTCCTATTAGTGCCCTAGAGCTATCCAAGCAAGCTGCCAGCAAAGGCTCTAACTATATTTGATTAGTTTCAGGCCTTCATTTTTAGCGAGTCATCACCCTCTTAACAGCAGATGATGCCCTCTAGTTGGAATCAATGTGAGTGACCAGCTCACAATAGGCCGGATTAATGATGAAAAATGTGTAGTCAGCCTGGAGGGTTTTGGACATTTATCACCCACTGGGTCTGCCAAGCGGTGGGCTGCCCCTGACTCATCAGGACAACACCCACCCTGCGTTAAGGAGTGGGCACTAGCACTGCAATCCTGGCTTAGTGAGCCTTGGGTGAGAGATGAAGCCAGAGCACGTTTCCATCAGGCAGTTAAACGCAGTCTGAAACGTCTTTCCTTCTTATCACCTATCTTGCAGACAGTGTACAGCGACTACAGTGAATCTTCCCAACTACAAAATATTCCTACGTAAAGTCTCAGTTGGAAAGTGGAGAATTTCTTATTCAGATAGAAACCCCAGACAATAGGCTGTGTTCAAAACTGTGCTGCAAAATTTCTCTTTGCTAATTCATCCAAAGGAAGCGACTTTTTGACAGGCAAGTGAAAACTCGTTGCAATTTCATCAACATAATGAAAGGTGGGCAAGTAGATTTTTGTGTCTGGTTCATAAACATTCACGTAAATTTTATATACCAGAAGAGTAATGCCTCACTAAAACAACAGAATCTGCATCACAGCTTATAAACATCTTTCTCTAAATTTCTGAGGTTATGAAGGGCTGTCTACAGTATGCAACAGCATAACTCACATTAAAATAGAAATGTGCACTGAAGCTCCAGTCACCAGGTGAATGCTGCCCCAAAAGTTATCCTTTCAGTTGTCATACAAAGGGTGGTGAGATTTATGAACACGGTAGGCAGAAACCGTAGAGGTGCTGGCAAAACACATGCATTTTCAGAAACATAGCATCACAGGGAAATGAAACACTGCCAAAATATATACATCAGAAGCTTCGACTAGAGACCCAATTAGGAAGAATAACCATATGCTGAACTTTAAAAGATTAAATCATAGACCTGAAATAAGGCAGGAGGTGGATGAGCTATGTTCTAGTATGTAAAAACAGACTTAATCATATGGTTAAAAGCTTTACAGTCGAGGCCTAATACCTCTCTATCTATTCTGCATCGATTTATTTTCACAATCTTCAGAGAATATTCTGTCAACAACAACAAAAAAAGACTTCACAAAATGGACTTGTTAGCACAACTGACAGGCTTGCTCAGGGCTCTTCTCATTTTTACAAGGAAATGATGACTCCATCCTCCATTACGAAAATTTAAGTGCAACCATATGGAATTTCTTCGAAAATTCATAACTTTAAGGGAGCACACAGCCCTGGGAAAACAAAGCAAGGTTTCCTTGTAAGGAATTTACAATCCATTCAGTTTTCCGTGCTTGACAGGAAAACAAATTATTATCTCAATTGACTTTTTAATAAAAAAAGGTATATTTAAAAATGATACAAAAGCCTGCACATTAAATATGAAATGTCTGTAATCTTGCTTTCCATAGCAATCAGATCTGATGAAGTGCTTTGGTTTGGCAAATGTCCTAAAGACCCTAGAAACACAGTCATTATGTTTTGAACATTTCAAGAAGATCTCTTCATATTTAATGAAGTTATTTTCTCTGCTACTATGAGAGATACAGTAAATTCCTAAATCATAAATTAAGGATCAAATCGCTAATCACGCTTATTTAAAAAAAAAGTGACTTGCAAGATTAGTAACATTATTACATTACAAAAGAGCTCGTTCAACCTAACAACATAAAAATCTTTAATAGCTACCTTACACCTCCTCTACTATTCACAGCAGTCTTTCTCATGACAGCCATTCTAAATGCAAAAATGAGAGGCATGCCCATTGTTTTGGTTGAAATTGCAGCCTTACCTCATGCCAAACAAGGAGCAAATCCCCCCACGCTGCAATGGGATCAGACTTGGGATCAGATCAGGCTCTTTCAACAATCGCTCTCTGCAGGCCTCCCCTTCCAGGGCAGCCACACATTGACATGCAAATACAAGAAGGGTCGTGTGGTACAGAAAACACATGCTGTGTGAAAACACTTCGGTAGATTCGATGTATTGGAGTATAATTCTTTACAAACTGTTACATCATCTCCAATCCAGCGGTCCTAGTAAATCATCCTTTTTGTTTAGCTCACGCCCACATTTTAAAATGAAGAATAATCATCTTCAAAACTAGCGCAGCCATCAATCCCACATGGAACACATAAGGTAAAATATTTTTAAATTATTTCCTAAAAGAGGGAAACAGGAAAAAATTGCTGAAAAATAAAATGGATCATCTACAATTTTCTCTCCTCTGTCCACTTCTGATTGAATTTTGTGTTCATTTCATACTATTTGTTCTCAAATAAATCTTACATAATACACTTTGCTAACTTCGCTAAACCACCTTGTCATCTGTGAAAATTCCTCATTATTTTTTTTTTCAAATCACTGCTAAGTTCATTAGCATCACCTCCATTTAAGCATAGATCTCTGTCATTTCCATGTCTTTGCTTTGAATCATCAGGTCATCATCTTTCAAAAAGTGAAATGCCATTTAAAACTTCTACTGTCTCTGTTTAGCACATTTTATCAGTCACTTTCATTGCTACCACACTGAAAGACATTTAAAGATCCATTGTAATTCCTATTATCTGGAACAAGGATTCTTAAAAACCATGTTTTCTGTTTGTTTCAAAAGCTTAGTATTAAACCCTTATAGACAGAATTTTGGGGTTTTCTCAGGTGTTTTATTTTTGTTCCTTAAATGTAAGTGGTCATTGTCTGGATCTCCTGAGATTCATCTGAGTACATGGAATTGTCAGAAACATGCAAAAATCATGCGTTTCCATAACAAAGCTTTATAAATTCTCTTTATTCCCTGTTTTAGCTTTTCGGTCCACATTTTCTTATTTTTCTTTGCTACATAGTTACTCTGTATTTAGACATATCTAGTATTAAAAGACACAAAGCTCTGTTAATCCTTGATTTTACTGAGGACAAGATCACGATGGGGAGATGGCAGTAGTACGGCTGCGATTAGCCTTTCATGTCTGGAGGCCGACGTTCCTGTCTGTCTGAGGTCATGAGTTAAGAGATTTGTGATCTTGCCTTAATTCCTAGTGGACATTTAGCCACATCATGAACCAACTACACAATTAGCAATTTCCGCCAAAGTTGAGACGCAGGACTGAAACGTGGTAGTTTACAAGTCAGGGTTAAGGCGCATGAGCTGAGCCATTTTGCAGTAGTTTAAGTGCTTTTCCATCATATAAACTTTTTAGGCTTGTAGCATGTGTGTGTAAGGAAAGAAGTAAATTATGTTCTTCCTTAACAAAAACCTCTTCCAAAGGTGTGAAAATGTATTACAACTCTATTTCTTATCTAGAAATAAACATGGTAAAGTTGCATTGCAAAGGCTCTCATTTTCTGGAACTCAATCGTTTTTTTCCCCAAGCACTGTTGGTTAAAATTCTGGCACTACTGAAATTAATAAAGGTAGCATCTTCATTCCGTGTACACTTTACCATAAAAGAAAAAGAATTGATTTTTTTTTTTTTTTTTTTTTTTAAATAGCAAAATACGAAGTGGCATGCACAATGCTGAAGATGGGGCATTTTCACCTGAAAAGCACAATTTAGCTTTATGGCAAAGTACAATGGTTCTGATCAAAAAATGTTTTCCAGTTTTAGCTATTACAATTCACAGTGATTAAGTTTATTCCACTGTAAACTTGTTTATTTCTTCCCAGTGAAAGAATGCTTTTGTCAGCATTCTCATCCTCTGTCAAAAGGCAACAAATTTGGGTATCTTTTTTTTTTTCCAGTAAAACTCCAAGTATATTAGGGGTTAGTAGCACTGTGTAAAGGGCACCCTTAATTAACATCACAACATCAGAAAAAGTGTTAAGTGAAGTCCTGAATCTAAAATGAAAAGCATCACGGCTTTGGATTTATCAGCTCTGGTGAAAAAACACAGGAAGAGTCCTGGGAAAGCACCAACTTGGTTATATAGTTTCCCTTCACAAATGGACCCCTTAGCTCTCCAGCAGAGCCTCAGCCTGCAACACCACTGGACTCAGCCAACTAGAAGATGCATGACGGCCAGACGGGGCAGAACCTGAGCGTACAAGTCAGTTCTGTCAAGGGACCTGAAAATGAGTTGTGGCCACAGAAATAAAGAGGAGATGCTGAGAGAGCAGAGGAGCAATAAAAGAAAGCCTATGCTCTTTCAAGGATGAAAGATATTGTTTCCTCTAATACTAGAAAGAAAAAAAAAAATTTATCTGGTTTAGCACATGGGACCGTGAATCCAGATATGTCCCACACTATTGCTTTTGTTCTAATTCTTTCTTTTCCTTTGTTTTTTTCTTCATACATATTCAAATTATTAAGGTTACAATGTTATGAACAGTGTCAAGTTGACATGCACAAAAAAGAACGCCATGCTTCCTAGAAAGGAATGCTGAAGGTTAACTAATGCTTGTAACTCTGCACCTAACCTATACTTGTTCCAAGCACAAAAATGAAATTTATTCCTCATCTCACCCGCACCTACCAATGAAGTAAGGGACAAGCATTGCAGTTACACACCTCTATAAAGAATACATCCTTAGCTTTTCAGAGTTCCGTTGTTTGGTTTGTTTGTTTTTTTTTTTTTTTACTGCCCTTCAAAAAGGGACTGAAACATTTCTATAATCAACTTTACCCTGGAGCAGGCAAAGAGGACAGCTATCTTTTCTAGGATATCAATATATCTGAGGAACAAAGCATTACTTTTTTTTTAATAATAAATACCATACACCTCTAGGCAGGACCACCTTACAGCTTTCAAATCCTTTGCAGAGGGATGGGTATTCCAGGAACTGTGGCAAAATAAAATTATTTTCTTCTTGTCAGTTCTCTCTTATCCCTCCTCAACTTACCCCTGCAGCACAGTGCCTACATAATGGCTGAAAACAGACGTGACTGTTTTTGTCTCCCTTTTCCATGATTCCTTCCAATAGGTTTCAGGCAGGTCAAAGACTAAAGCACGTTTGACAATAATGCTCTTTCTTTCTATTCAGATTTGTGCCCTTTGTGGATGGCCTTGTGTGCTATAGCAAGCGTAGCCGTGTATACCTGCCGCACTCTGAGTAGAAATTATGACAGTCTGTCTGAGAAGCAGATAGAATTCTTGCCCCCCCCACTCCCAGATGAATCGTGAGATAAAAGCTTAAAGAAAAAAAGAGGCTAGTAGGTCAGGTTTTGTGTACTTTGCTTTCAGAATGATTATCCTTGTCTTAAGAAATTTCTGGTTGAATAAGCTACAAATCACAGCTCTTTAAGAGAAGCATTGTATGGCTGGGTAGTCACGCTCCTTAATATGGAACTTCACCTGCTGCAAATGAAACATAAAAGTAGCTTTCAGAGCTGTACAATGACATACTTCTCCAGTTTCTAGGATACTTCATCTCATTTTAAGTTTATCGTGAAAGTGCATCCGTGTTAAGTTACTAAACTTTTGCATTTATACTACTTCTCTAGAAACGTGTAAAGTGTTTTCTGTAATATAAATGAAAGATAACAGCTTGGAGCTCCTTTAAGCAAGCTTTGTATTACATGGTCTGATTTTGTTACAAAACCATTGTGGAAATATTGTGAGGAACAGTCAGCAAAATGGACAAGTCAATTCTAACTTCAAACCTGTGTTCTTACATTCAAAATACTAGGAGTCACCAGTCCTTGAAAACATGTCATGCTAACTTGGAAAACATATCTGAACTATTATTTTCAGCTATTTTATTACAAAGTAGTAAATCAATCAAGAAATGGAGAAGCAAAATCCTGAAAAATTCACACTGCACAGATGAATTCTGCATTTGCTTATGACAGTTATTGGCTTTCTGAAACAATTTGCACATCCAGGAAGAAATAATAGTGACAAGCAGCCCTGAAGCCTTGCAGTAAGAGAAGGAAACAGCCTGTGAGCAACCTTTTTCTGTGTATAAGGTCACTTGCTGATCTAATAGCAAAGATCATGGAATTACTTGCAGCAACAGTAATACTGGTAGCTCTTTTTGCTGCTGGTCTACAGGATCTAAAAAAAATATTTTGTTACAAGGAAGAGAGCAACAAAGTAAAGAAAATGCCTATAGCTAAGATGGATTTCTAAAAACATGAAAAGTAAAAAATGCAAAGCCTAAGGCTCGCAATACAGCCACATCCCCCTTTTCACAGCTCCTCAAAAAAATAGTAACATGAATTGTGTGGGCACGATTATTTTATTATTTCTTTAATATACTCTTAATAAAATCAGTTATGTGAAAAGCCCTCTTGCAATGGGGCACTGTATCTGCCAAGGCTCTGAAGAACTGCCTGCATTTATATTTTTTCTTACAGAAAGCTCCATGAAAATACCAAGCGGGCTTGTAAAACCAAAGCCCAAGTTTCATTGGATTTGCTGCCAGAACAGGTAATTTTTAAAAACCAGCAAAAACTTGATGACAAAGTAAGCAGGCTAGATATAAAATGAGGTTTCAAACAGTGTCCCCTATCAAAACTGTCATTTTTGTTTAGCATTGCCCTGCGTGATCCACAGCTCAATGACTGCCTCAGTTACAGTAAAGCCTACACCTAGCAGTAGGGCAAACCCTTTTTAGACAGCCTTTGGCTGTCCGTGACTGCTGAGCTCTGGCCAGCTCCCAGCGTGAGCTCCTGCCCTTTTATTCAGTGCCTACCAGGCACTTGACATCCTTCTCTCCACCTGCCCTCAGACCTCCTGCACCATGTTTTTGGGAAGGAGCAGCCACCCCCTTTACTAGGAAGTTGTGACACAGGCAAGGGCATAGCAGCCAGGACAAAGCAAACTAGGAAGCTTCCTCCACACCACTCACTCACCAACTATTAAAACTCATCGTATCTGCCACAGCTTTGTTCAGAAGGCCTTAGATTTTCATGTGGACACTGGCCAAAGTACCATTATGAGATTGATCACCTGATCACCCCAACCAAGAGCCCCCATGGAGGGAGTGCACATGGAGTTTGAGCACAAGGTCACACACTCTGTGAGGGCAGCAGCTCCAGACCAGATGCGTGAGTGGCCAAGAGCGTGGCAGTGCTGGCAAGAGGGGTGTCCTGGCAGCTCAATGTTGGTGATGGCAGTCGCTGCCAGCTGTATTGTTTTCAGTCAGTTGTCTCTATCTGCACAACTTTAGCCCGGGGAAAACAAAGGTTAAGGGCACTTGTGGCTAAGTTGTCTTTTCAGAAGGCTAAGTGTCCTGAATAGGAAAGGTGAAAGATCTTTTTCACCAAAGGAGGAAACTTTAAGTCACATCAGGTGCAAAGGCCCAACAACAAAACGTGAAACCCAAGCTCTGCTGAAATCACTGGCAACAAATCCTACATACCTCAGTTGAGCCAAGATTTTTGCCTAGAGACAAAAATTAGTAATAGTAAAAGTGATGATGATAATAATAATAATGATAAATGTTAACAATATATATTCTTCACTTTTTATGGTCAAAGATAGTAAAAAAACCCAGCAATGTTCAAATAGTGCAGAGCAAGAGATGTTCAGTACTGCCACCCAATCTGAGATCTTTAAAATCCAGACTGTTAAACTTTATCTTTTCTTTTTTCTTCTTCATTTTCTTTCCATTTTCAACCAAAGTATCCACAGGTATGATAATTAGGCTTAGTTAAAAGCTTGTGTGGAGACACTTAAATCACTTTGAACAAATTTTATTTGGACTTGACAGAAGTGATTACACATAAATCAACCTAAATCTTCACATGAGAACTGTGTCTCCAAAGGATCCACACTGAAATGCACCAGTTTGAATTAAAATCACTGAAATATTTTGTGAGTAGACAAGGTTATATGGCCCGGACACAAAAGAATTTATGATAAATTTATATGTTGTATTACTTTAGCAAGCGTTCTTAAGCCAATAATTACGATTTTCAACTTTTGCAACATTGAAGTAATTTACATTCTTTTAACTTTAGATAACCTGATATCTTCTTATACGGAAAAGTCTTTAAAATATCTACAGTGTCTTATTGTAGCTTATGACAAGAGTAATCCCATAGCTGAGCTCGAGGGGGAAATGAAAATTGGGTACGGTTTTGACAATCTTCAGCTGGCTTTTAGTCTTCCCAGTAAACTATAAAATAACACAGTTATAATACAGTTTCAATTTTAGTCCTTTGTGTAGTCATTACAGCTAGAAACAATTGCCATGCCAGAGGCTTTCTTATTTGAAGTACATACTTAATTGTTAATTAAAGAAAACATTACTAAAATTTGTAAATACAAAGTCACTCCATCTGCAGGCTCACTTCACAATAATAAGAGGCTGCTGTACAGGGACTTTCAGGTGCACTTTTTTCAGGTGAACTATCTAGCTGACACTCTCAGTACTAAATGCACATTGCACAAAATGATAAAAGTCTTCATTTGTAGATCGTATTCTCAAATGGATTTTAAAGAGTTAATGTGCTCCTAACTTTGTACTCATAATAATATGTGATACTACTTTTCTGCATCAAAAACAGACCAAATCATTATATAAACCTCTTTATCAAAGCAGGACCCAGGCAATATTAAGAAAAAGACAACTCTTAGAAATATTGTACAACTATGATTTAGTACTGTAACCAATATTATAAGCATTTCTGATAGTATTTTTGTCCTCTTTCACATTAGAATTCCCACAATATATTCATACTGGAGATGGCAATGACACAAGTCATTTTCCCCCCTCTCTGTATCAAAAGGCTTCACTAGTGAAGAAAATACAACAGTTCAGTATTTATTGTCAAGACGTTTCAAATTAATACACTATAAAACCCAATGGATATTGAAAAAAATATGCTATCTGGTATGAACTATGCAAAGTCATCACCAAAAAAATACTACAGGGTGGATTCAGGACAAGAACAAACTAGTATCTCCAGTGAACATACTACTTCTACACTTAAGCAGCTTTAGAGAGCAGATTGGTGGATGTGTTGGGTTTTTTGTTGGTTTTTTTTTTGGGGGTGGGGGTTAGCTCTTTAAGGAAAGTAAAAATAAAATCTTCACAGTTTCCAGTCTACAAAGCACTGAAAGAAAGCTAAATTGCTTGCTGATTTTAGATTTTGAAAGTAGGCTGATGTAAGCTGTGCAGGGTGAAAGAAATACACACTTTACAATTAATGCCATTGTCTCTTGAGATGCAAGTGTGTTGTCCAGTCACATGGTTGCCTCTAGAGTAATTATTCTTTACACCAATCTTAACAAACAGGATCCTAATTACCTATAGGCATTCTGAGCACAGAGTTGTTTAGAAAGATTTAATACAGTTTACTATTACAAGGTCAGAAAAAGTAGCCCTGTAGAACAGCAGTTATCTTTACATCAGGAGTAAAGCCACAGTCATAAGGGATTAAAAGAAAATTGACAGAACCTTTGCTAGAGATTGATATTGAGTAGCCATCTGGTAATTAGATTTCAAAGTTTGGTTTACATGCATCAGAAATTTTAGCAAGGTTCTTGCTCTGCAATTACTTGTAGAATTTAACTAATCCCACTACTGTTCATTTACGCGAGACACCACAAAAAACTCTCAGTGCTTCAGAGGTACCAATTTACAGAAGAAGGGAAAGGGAGGAAAGTACAAAGGCTGCACTTTCTGGTACCACTGTCAATCTCATCCAGTCTGCAATCTAGTTTTGCAACCCAAGGGGTGTGAACACAGTTGTGCATCCTTTCCCCTAACCACAGCACAGCTGCATCCAACCCAGTATCACTCAAGTTCTTTCCTTGTCTGTGGTTTTCCTCACAGCCATCAACTCTGGAGGACTGATGAATTTTCCCACAGGAAATCCCACTGCACAGCCATTGCATTGTGGCTGGTTCTGTTCGGCTCCTGCCGCTGGAGCCGTTCTGCCCTGGGCTTTGATCTTCTCAGATCTCACAGGTTTGAGCAAGAGCGTGCCTCCTCGGTTTGGATGGGAGTCCTCCAAGGAAAACACAGGTGCACCAGGAAGCGGTTTGATGATTCAAAGCTGACACAATTCCCTCCCAGGGACAGATCCAAAGCTCGTTAAACAAGGGGATTTCTTTCCCCCATGAACTTCAACAGAGACTGAATTGGAGACAATGTGGTATTCAATCTACACCTGAGGGCTGAAGCGAGGCAGCGCTGCATTTCTAGGAGACCTCAGTTTTTTTATAAAGTCCTCTTGTTATTTAATACCTTGTAGCATTTATTCTCAGAATCCAGACCAAACTCCAGTTTACCTAATTACATTCTGCCTACCTAAATAATATCCTATAGCTTCATTTAATTAAGTACACATATTTACTTCCTGTACAGGTGTTATTACAGAGTGGTCTTTCACCTTGAAGACAGCTGTACGTCAGTGGCAAGTGAATTTTAGTGACTAGTAAGAGTATTTCATAAAGTAAATGTTGTGAAAAATGTAAAAAAAGGCATATGATCTAATAATAAAACTGTCTAGTTATACATTTCTTGCCTGGTATACAACATTATTTACTGACCAGACCATACATTTCTTGCCTGGTATACAACATTATTTACTGACCAGACCTTCAGATGAACTAGCAGGTTTTATTTAGTGTTCACATCCCTTGATAAGTATGTATTTGTTGAAACACAAGCAGGCGTACAACTTAAATGTGAAACACAGTTGAAGTTTCTTCCAGAAAAAAGCAGGATACTAACCAGAGCACACTACGGCAACATGGTGAGGGTACCTACTTTTAATCGAAAAGCACACACAATTTCTTCCAACCTCCCAGGAAAATCATTAAAAATAAAGAAACGGAAAAAAGCAAAAGCCGAACATGTCAGAAGCAGCATAAGGGCACTGAGTTCAAAATGGTTGCGGCAAAAAACGAACTGCAATCCATTATGAGAAAAATAAGGTTTCCTTCAGCACTTGAATTCTTCTCTTGCCTATAGGCCCTAATAAGATACAGTTGACCAACTGTGCATGTAATTTATGATTAGCCATTCAATGAAGTCTTATTAGAAGTATCAACTGCTGTAAAGTACACAAAAATGACCCATTTGATAACATGAAAAATCTTATACCAGCAAAGTAAAGCAAGCCAGAAGAAATATCTTCATCTAAACTGATTTTTCAGTCTGTGACTTTGGAGTCTCAAGAAAATACAATGGTCCATCATACATCACTCATGGTGGCAGTGGCCTGAAAAGGTTAACAAAGACCAGTCATCCCTGCCCACCCTGAGTGGCACTTTATCAGCTGACGTTGCCATCCTTAGCTCTGAGTGTACTACAGCAAATGTTCCCTTACTTTTCCCCAGACAACAGACAGAGGCTTCTGAATACAACTTTATGTATCATTCACTCACAAGAAAACTCAACCTGGGCAGGCTATCCATCCCCCCTGTGTGGTGCCACATGTCTTCATGTACACTGTCATATTATCATTCATTACAGCAATCTTGACCTAGAAGCCTGCCTCTAAATCCAGTACCATATTACATGCACCCAGCAGACAATTCAGTGAACCCCACCTCAACCACTTTCAGGACTTTTGTACAGTGCTCGGATTTGTACAGAGGATGATCACAGCAGGACAAAATTTCCCGCATGCAAGACAAAATCTGGGGAGACATACTGTTTTGATTCTTCCTTTAAATCTACTTTGATAAATTATTCAGTGCTCAAGTACTGTTCTGGCTTAATTAATTTAATTAAATCATTACACTGAGCATCTATAAGAGCTTGAATATATCTGCATGAGTTTAATATCCCACACACTAGCTTGGGGATATTCTGTTTTGAGGAAAACATTACCCTCCAGCAAAATGGAGAACAGTATCACTGTTAACCTCACCAGCAGCATAGCAGTGCTGTTTTTCAGTCCATGGTTTCTCTGGTGTATCACTGTGCATAGGCCCTCTCTTAATTAGAGTTAGCCATCAACAGAAATAAGCTCATTCAAACCACCCACCAAGTTACCAGAACATTAGTGATGATATCCAAACTTAGATGAGCTTCTACAGTAAATGGTGAAATTAAACGCACTTTTTCTCAGAAGTCTTATCTCTGGATGGGCTTTGTAAAGGCCAGGTTGTAGTTTATACTACCTTACAGCAAACAGACACACAGAGATACAGATAATGTAAAACCCCCTATTATTCCTGCCTTCACATAAGGAAATATGCCCAGAAGCAGAAAAAATAAGACTTGTATATATTTCCTTAAATTAATTTCCTTTCTTGTTCCCACGAAACATTCCTTTTTACTACATCAGTGTCTCCAGAATAGACCAGCATTTTTGTTCTCAAGTTTCTGGACTTCAAAATCTGTCCTTTCCAGTTCTCCACCTCTGATTAGTGTTCCTAGGCTTACAACTTAAACAAGCCTTCGAAATCATTTTCATTTTGCTCTTGGTATTCTGCTCCACTCAGAGCTTCTGGAAGCCTCTCCTGGTTTACACATGTCTTCCAAAGTAATTCTGGAAAGCCCATGTTAGTCACAATTCACCCAAAACAAAAAAATAAACATCATGCTTCATGAAACATGACTATCACTGCATTTGAATGGTTTCAGCATACACAAAAATTACAAACTAATAAATGCTCACGTTACACAAACTCTTTTTCTTTTTTCAAGTTTTAGATAAATACAGGAACAGTCCCCACTGAGGGGGTAAGGTAGTTTAAGCCTGAACAGAACCCCTAGAGTGGCTATATAATGTTACAAATATTTTCAAATCCAGATTGCCTTTAGCTAAAGCAGTATCAAACACAAGGTTTTCCTTAAGGCTGAAGCCCAACTGCAAAACTTGGCCAACATTCCAACACCTTGCTGCTAAGGATGACAGAAATTTCTGTCACAAAAGTGATCTAAACTAGATATTAATTGTTCTCATCTCTAAACCTAGTCATGTGTCAGTAATATTTGTATTATACAAAATAATTCCTTTTCCTTTTTTTGGAGAGGTCAATTGTAACACACAAGAAAGGCATTCATAAGGCTCGAGACTCTGTGCCCAGAATTTGAATCCTGCATTAAAATTATCCAAGACTTCCAGTAAATTTTATGGACCGGTTTGGATACAAGCAATACAAGATGCAAGCAGGAGCTATTTTTACTATCATTTGTGTCAGCTCTTTTGACATGCAGCAAGCCTACAGAGAATGCTTGAACTTCAAGGACTCCCGACAAAACTCCAGTTATCTAACAGTTTAGTCTGTCTTTCAAAACTTTTTATTTCACCAAATCCTCTTCCTACACGTTGTTCTCCTGAACTTCATCTAATTGACTGCCCCAAGCTGGTTTCACTGTAATACACCAGTCCTGAACTGAAACACCTGATCAACATGCTAGCTCTGCCACCATTGTCAGCAGCGCAAGATATGCACCCACAAAGAAGACTGACCAAACCACATAGTGCTAATGAATCTGTACGGTTAATCAGAATTCACAGGTTGTACAGATTCCTAAACTTTCCCATGGAACAAGAGCAGAAACTTGATTCATTTGTATGCAACAGAAATTACAATATGGGAAAAAGCACTTCCTCATATGCCTAAATCTAAGGGAGGATAACTTAAGGGAGACAGGTCAACTGTAATGGAAATGGTAGGGTTCCTGAACGGATGTCTTCTGACCTCTTCTGAAGCATTTAAACCACAGTTAGGGTTAGCAATGATTTGGGGAACTGTTTGCTTTGTCTGTGGTATCGCTCTTTCCTAGTGTAATTACTTACAGTTTGGATATTTCATTGCACAGAAGATCCAAATCACCACTGGACAGAAAAAAAAAAGTATTTATGTGAATGCATGAAAAATCAAGAAGTATAAAACTTCATATTCCCTATCTCCTAAGTTAACCTATGTTTGTACCAAATCTCTTCTATGTATTTAGTTCCAGTGCCCATAGTATAGGATGGGATTTCTCTTTTAGGCACTTGAACTAACTTCCTTTCACATTTGCTGGCTTACACTTGAAGCTGTATTTGAGCTAAACGTTGTTAGCCTGTAGTCCTGATATAAGACAAATCACACAGCACCATGTATGTGCTCAATAACTTTCTACGAAAAAAGAAAAAAAAGTATTTCTTCAAATTAAATCACTGCATGAATGAATCTAAAACACTAACAGCATTGATAAAGCACTATCGATAAGAAATCTGTCAAAACAAAGAGAAAGATGCTGGCAGAAGAGCTTTGGTCCTGCAAACTACTTGCCATTGGCACACAACTGTAGCCATGTGGACCTCCAGCAGTGAGACTATACAAGCAAATAGGTGTCCCTATTCATCTAGAGCACTTTGAAGAACTGAGACTTTGCTGTAATTTGGAAAAGGAATATCGTGTTTTAGTCACAAGGTAAACATCATATATACCTTTAAAAACAAAAAAGAAAGTCACCCATCAAAGGTTTAACAGATTGCCTTGAACTACAGCTTACATAATGAATAATCTTTATCAAGTTGTAGCTTTGAACTGGGTTACAGCTAAAACAAAGCTTTACTGCTGGAAAGCCATCAGAGAGTTACGCTTTTGTGGTGCTGCATCCTTGTTACAAGTGGTTTGCTAGTAAACATAAGATTAAATGTTCGCTCTAGATCTCATCAACACTAAACACAAGGCTGAAATGTCTGTGGCTCATTTCCAGGTGGCAAATTAGAGAGTAATCTGCAGTGTTACTCCAAACAAGGCCTGATGCTTTTATCGACTGCATCACCATCTCATGCAAAACCTAATGTTCAGTCAATAGCTCTCGTTGGAGGGGAGCCACTAACTCACTGTTCCTGTCAGTATTCCTTATCTAATTACAAATGGACTGCAGCTAGAGCAAGTCCATCTCCTCAGCACAGTCCACCTCAGCTGCAACTTTTACCACATACTGACCCACACATACTGCTGTTCTGCAGCTGTCAAGGCCTGCTCCTCCTAAAAATTCCCTTCTACTACACTTTCGGCAACCTCTGTTTATGTGCAAAATACACAGTAATTCAAGCCCACCACTTCAGTAACAGCAAGGGAAAAAAAACGGTTTCAGAACCTCTGGAAACATCCCACATATGGGCAGTTCATACAAATTATAAGGAAAGGAGATACCAATCCAGTTTACAGAAGTTGAAGTAGGGCAAACTAGAGAGGTATTTATTTTGGTCTACTTTACAAATACCCTATGGTATGGATAAAGCCAGCAGGCAGAATTGCCTTATATAAAACGCCGTATTTTTAGCTGCCTCCCAGCCAAGGAAGCATGTCTCAAATTGTATAGCCTAAATCTGATTTCAAACAAGGCTGAGACTAGAAGATGGAAAAATGTATCACAGCGCTGAGCGTTCCCTTGACTAAGGTTTGAAAAACTGATCCCCCTCTCCAGGTAGAAGCTATTGCCCTGCTTTAGGGGAAAGTCTGCCTTCACACTAAGTGAAGACAAACAAGAGTCGGAATGGATAGGAGAAAGCCTCTATAAGCACAGAGCTGTTTAAAACAACCTTTTGTCCGCTCTCCACATAACTTTTGTTTTGTTTTACCACTACTGGGATCCATTTCCCTCCACTCAGGAGATACCACATTGAACTCCCTCACGAACACAGGCTCTTCAGTCTTGTCTTTCAACAAATAAACAGCAGATGCAAATTCCTTTCAAAACACAACCAGCAAGAGAAACAAATGTGTTTACAAAAGTGAGATGAGTAACTCAACCCAGCTTAAGCCAAGCGAGCTCAGTGTCTGGAGTTTTCACAGGGGAGACGGGACTCATCTGTTTGCTGTGCCCCTGACGAGACATTTCAAACCTACAGCTGGGCTGCAGTGGGGATGTAAGAACTTGCCTCACTGCTCACCAGCTAGGTCAGACCCCCACCTAGAACAGGGGAAAGATCTTCTTCTTGTGGTGGGTTGACCCTGGCTGGATGCCAGGTGCCCACCAAAGCGGCTCTGTCACTGCCCTGCTCAGCTGGGCAGGGGAGAGAAATTATAACACAAGGCTCATGGGTGGAGATAAGGACAGGGGGAGATCACTCAGCAGTTACCATCACAGGCAAAAAAGACTCAACTTGGGGAAAATTAATTAGATTTATCAAATCAGAGCAGTGTAATGAGAAATAAACCCTACATCTTAAAACACTGTCCCCTCCAACCCTCCCTTCTCCCCGGGCTCACCTTCACTCCCCATGTCTCTGCCTCCTGCCCCCGGAGCGGCGCAGGGCCGGGGCTGGGGCTGGGATCAGCCCCTCAAACGCTGTCGCTGCCGCTCCTGCGCCCCATGGGGAGGCTCCTC
>JAVJGI010000014.1:108695783-108714112 GCA_035590275.1 Ibycter americanus | reverse complement strand
GTTTAAAGCTGGTTTTCTGTGTTATACTTAACCCTCTTTGGCAAAATCAAGAATAGCATAAACGTTAAGATTTATGTATTTGAAGTGGTGGCGCTCCTTTTATTTCCTGAAATAATATGGTGCCCTTTTTGTATTACCTCAACACATGAAAGAACACATTTGTCATTTCAGTTAAAGGGTTTTAGTGTGGGGTTTTTTTGGTCTACTAGACATCAAGATTAAAAAAAAAAATAATTCTTAAATCTAAACAGGAATATCTATTTAGCTTAAATTACTTTTAAAACTTCTTTAAGTTGAATCAATAAAACTTAGCTATATATGCAAGGCCTGTATGTGTCCATATAAACCAACATCTGTAATAGGAAAAAGAGGTAAGGGGAAAGACATAATAGAAAAGAGTCAACATTAAGAAAGTCAACTTCTTTGGCACTTTGAGTTTAATATTCTACAAGTGTTAGTTAATCCTTAAAAATCCTTAGTTTATGCTCATTCTCTCATTGAATTAACTGAGATTTTTTACAAAACATCTGCCTTTCTTTAAATTTGTTTATTAAACAAATAAAAAGCTGAAAATCATCATCTCTATTGGAACTCCTACAGATTTCCTGAGGAACTTCACCTGGGTTTCCACCCAGTCAGCAGCACTAAAATCCCATCAAGAAAGTTACTTTGTATATTAAACCACTGTAATACTCCCTTTGAATAGATTGAGGTAAGACTGAGCCCAGGAATAAACACACAAAAATCCACCTCCTCCCTCCAACTCCAATCTTTCAGAAGTAAACTTGCAGCTGTACCATGAAATGACAGAATTTTAGAAATTCTGAGTGGATATGCAAGTTTCTCCTCTTTAACCAGCCCAGCCCTTGGATATGATGATGCATTTTACTGGACTCTAATACAGCCTGGCTTGCAGTGAAACAGCAAAAGGATTAAGAGCAAGCTAACAGATTATCTATGATACAGCGCTGTAGAGAACCACGGCTCAGGAAGAGGTGTTGCTAAACAGACAAATATATGGCATCTGTTTCCAGCATCTGTTTTCTTAACAATACCCTTGGCTTGTGCATAAACTCTTCTAAAACCTTGCCATTAAAATTCACATGACCTTTAAACTATGAACAACTTTTTCAAAAGTTAAATTTTCACACAGGAAACATTCCTGTTCCTTAATTAGTTCTTAGCCAAGATAGGCAACACTGATATCATGGCCAGAATCTCCCTTTCATTGCAGGCAATGAAGTGGAACATTGTAAGTATAGATAATGGAGATAAGTTATAGCAATGCCATACTACTTTATCAATCCTTACTAGAAGCGTCACTTTTAAAGCATATTTCTGCTAAGGCAATTAAATAGCGACAGTGAATAAATAATTAAAATAATAATACAGCAGAGAGTTTTATGGGAAATCACAGACATTTTTAGCTATATGTAATTCAAAGATGATTTTGTTGGTTTTGTTTTGTGAAGTTTTTTCTAAGAGAATGTTAAAAACTTATTCTCCCACCAAAATAGATAAAAATGAGTCTATAAAACCACCAGAATATAAGCTGATGCGGTAGAGTTGGATAAACTTTAGTGTTAGTAACATGTGTGGAGCTTCTGGTTTTTATTTTTGTAATAAAATCATTCTTCAGAAACAGAAAAAGTAATTTCATTTGGTTTTGTCAGAAACATGCACACATAAGTATGCGACTCAAAATAAGAACAGGTAAGGTAGGGCTCCTTACTTCAAGGGGTTGATGCTTGTCACTCAGAAGAACCAGAAAACACATATACTTCCCAACTAATCAACCCTAGAAGGTACCCCAAGTCTCTAGATTCTCATCTCCCGTCCCCTGCTGCCACTCACACCTCGGCTCCCATGCAGTAGGAAAGACAAGTCAGTATCTGTTCCTTACTGGATGGCACTAAGTAAAAATCAGCTCAATGCAAAACTTGTTTTAAACCAGCATGGAAACACAAGAGCCTAGAAGGAAGAAAACGCTGCATGGGTTTTTTGCCTCATTCTTCAGGTAGATTTTTGTTACATGAGGAAGACCCTTAGACATATTGAATAAGAGTACTGCTAAATTACATGCAATGCCCTCCATAAGTGCTTGTTTACACAGCGATACCCGGTCAGACCTGCTGCACACATCACGTGATTTGTCAGAGCAAATCCTTTGCTTTTTTCACAGAGTACCACGTTGAGCTGTATGTAACTACAAGGTACAAAGCCTCATAGAACATCATAGACTAAGCATAAATCAGAATAAAGTTCATTTACCTGCCCAGATTTACAAAAAACATCAGTCTGACCCTACCATTTATTTGCTTCTTTAAGTAGCTGAGTTTCTGTAGCCACTTGCTGTAAAGACACCGCAAGTGTTTAGCACCTACAAGAGCATTCTAAATGCAACCTAGTGCGGCTAAGAAATGGGTCACATACAGGCCTCTTCTGCTGATGAACAATTATGAAATGGCAGGTTTAGATATATTCTTGCTCCTTCCCTAGCTCCTTTGGTGGACCTTACGCAGTCCCAATGCGGTGGATTACAGAGCACCTCTTCTTTCCGCATTCCCCTTTTTTCCACGAGGCACATGAGGAAAACAATATTCCTCAGCCCTCTGTATTTAAAACTAGAGATTTTTAACACCTCAAAAGCCTCAGCACCCAACTTCCACTTTAAAATGAAGATCCTCCCTATTTCCCCTAAGCTGCTCTAAAAATCCCACCTCTGGAATGTGTGTGTGTGTGTTAATTCTAATTAATTTTTTGGCAGCAGATGAAGCAGTTCTAGGCATAGGGTTATAAAATGCAACTCTCTTTCCAAGAGAAGTAAAACAGACAGTCTCATTCACACTTTTGCCCTTTGCAAGTCACACAACCTTCAATCATTTATACGTCTTTCGCTCACCGCTTCTGTGAAATATAAACAGATGGGTTCTAAATGATTTTTCACAGAAATGGAACTTCCATTTTCAGAGCTGACTACCTGTAATATATCCTTTAGAATGCTGCTTCTGGGAGCTTAAAAGAAAAAGAGCTTGTTATATCCCCCACTTCATTTCTGCCAACCACATGCTTTTTGTTATTCAAATCCTCCCTTAAAATCATCTGCTTTCATTAGTTCTACATTAGGACCTCTCCAGTGATATCTAAACAGTCCTTCTTTTCTGTAATGAGCTTTTTAAATTATATAAATACTGTAAAATAATACCATAGATTATATTGTATTATATACTGTATAATGCAATATTTTAACGCAAAATATTGTATGAGCTTTTTTATGTTTTGTTAAGCATTAATTATATTTATAATGCTATCAATGTTTAACAGCACCTGTAATACAACCAACGAGTGTGGAGGTTTTGAAGGGAATAATTATTGTAAGATTCAAAAGAAATTGTGTGACTAGAGTGCACATTTTGTGTAGTGCTCTCTGTTGGAACAGTACACACGAGGTTATGTTCTTGTAGGTATTGTAGACCCATAGCTGCTACTACAACATAAAACAAAGATGAAGAATAACATTAAAAGGTAGATTTATCACATATCAACACAAACAACATTATTGCAGAATATATTCCTGCAACTGCTAAGAACAGCAGTCTCAAGAAAAACTGGCATAATTATTCTGTAGGATCTCACTTGACATCAGGATACCTTATTTTGGTATCTAAGCAACTACATCTACCAATTCCTGCTTACCAATACATGACTTCATCACCAATGGACAGGCTAAGACTCCAGTGTCGGCAGTTGGAAGAATGCCCCCCCATTTTCCAGCAGGTTGGGTGATGACAGGGCTGACCAGCACTTCCACGTATAGCGATAGTGACTACTAAGTAGTGATTAATAGCAAAAGTATCAGGAAGCAGAAGGAAATTCAAACAGATGCAAGAAACATAAAGATGAGTGGGAAGGAAAGAAGAAAGGGCTTTCCTAACCAAAGCCCCGTGGTAATACCTACTGCCATTCTGTGGCATTTAAAAGGCTTAACAGGGAAGTTGATGAATTCTTGACATTTATAGGACCCGACAAAAGGTAAGCTGTGAATAAGCAGCAGGTGGAAAACAGTGATGAACCCGCACTAAACCTTTGATAAGGTATATAAATAATTTGTAATGTATTTCAGAAGGTCATTCTTCCCCCTCCCAAACATACAGTTCATCCATAACAAACTAATTACTTTATCTTCTTTTATTAACCTATTGAATACATAAATTGTATTTAACATTACAGTATCTTTTCTGTGCTCATCCCTCAGGACAAACTAGACACCTTTTTTATGCTAAGAAATGCCTTTCTGAGCTCCTCTTTGCACATTTCTGCCTAAGGGCAGGGTTTTATCAACATCTGAGATGAACTTACTGCCAAATGGAGGTCTTGTTCACCTCAGTTCTAGCTGAGTTTCTCTGCCCCACATCATTCCCTCTCTTGGACCAATACAAGCACTTCTGTGACCTGTTCAGAACCAACCTGCAAAAAAAATCCAGTTTAAAAGTGATCTGGCCAAACTTCTAAATTTGGCTAACCACACACATGCACTCACCGGCTAAAGAGGATTTTTTAACTTAATTAGTTCCCCAGTCTCGAGTAACTTTCTTGCTCTACAGTTGTTCTGACATTAGAGGGGATCAGTGTAGGTCTGGGGTGATATGACAGGGAATGAGGTGGAAACGGTGGGACACCTCTGGCTGTTTATGTTTGTTGGGAAAAATAAGGCTTAAATCTCTGTACACTAAAATAGTTTGGAAGGTATCAAGTGTTACATACCAGTAAGAGTTTCAAAATTAGCACAGTTACACCAGTGAGGTCCATCCCAGTGACTACAAGATTTCAATTTCCACCTTACTCATAACTTCCACAAATTCTCCCTTTGGGAAAAAGTCTGGCTTGTTATTATAATCTTAATCAATATGTTGAGATTTTTGCAGTAAGTTCCAGTATCAGCTCCGTAACAGGAGTACATTTGGGCACAAAATCATGAAGCAAGACATAGATAACAGTTACCCAACATTAGTGCTGAACCAGTAACAACTTATTAAATTGATATCATCTGCCTCCCCCCCAAACAGCATAGAGCTCTCATCTTATACTCTGAATACAGATCCAGTAATAATAAATGCAAACCCATAGCCTCAAGGCATCTCATCTACAAACGCTTGGGAATAATACACTAAGTGCATCACCCTTCTGGAAAAATACTTCAAAGGCCTGGGAGAATTTTCCCCGTGAGGTGGAAAAACAGCCTCCCTTAACGCATTCTGCAATGTGGAACCTCCTGGTATAGTGTGGTGCCAAAATTACAGCAGGAGAAGGGAAAACAGATTGTGGAATTAAAAAAATGCATGGAAGAGTTATTTCAAGTGCCTGGATGGGTTCAACGAAAGCAGCTACAAGTTCCACAAACTACTGTGTTACATTATTAGGGACTCCACTGAGATGTGTGGGGTACATGCTCCATGCCCAACTCCTCCAAGACTTTTAAAACATGGAGCTCAGAATCAAGGCATTAGCATTTATTTTCTGACAAAGCAGTGACAGCTGAAAAAATTAATAAAAATAAGAGCAAATTACTATCAATATTCGTAACAAAGTACATCTTCACCAGTTTGAAAAATCATGTTTTTCTACCAACTGTATATAGTTAATTTGCATACAGACCTGACAGGATGGTTGCAAAGCAGGAGGGGGACGTGTGTGTAAGAAAGGGCAGAAAAAGCCATCTAGCAGTGAGGAGTAAAGTGTGCGATACAGCCCTGCCAGCACAAAGGTAAGAGGAAGGGAAGGGGGATAAGGTGCTTCAGGTGCTAGAGCAGAGACTCCCCTGCAGCCCATGGAGGGGATCATGGTGAAGCAGGTGGCTATGTCCTGAGTTAACTGCAGCTGGTGGAGAGCCCACGCAGGAGCAGGTTTATCCTGAAGGACTGCAGCCCATGGGAAGGACCCATATTGGAGCAGAGGAGGAAGCAGCAGCAGAGAGGAGTGCATGTGGGCTGACCACAGGTCCCCATCCCCCATATCCCCTGCACTGCAGAAGGAGGAAGGTAGAGGAGTTGGGAATGGAACGAGGTTGAACATGGAAAGGGAGGTAGGGGGAAGGTGTTATTTTAACATTTTGCCTTTTTTTCTCACTACCTCGATCTGTTTTAATTGGCATAAGTTAATTTTCCTCAGGCTGAGTCTGGTTTGCCCATGACAGCAATTGGTAAGCAGTCTCCTTGTCTTTGTCTTGATCCTTGAGTTTTTCCATACTATTTGTCTCTCCCTGTCCTGGAGGGGATTGAGGAAGGAGATTGAGAGAGGAGCTGGGTGGGCATCTGGCCCTTTAGCTAAGGTTAACCCACCACGGTGGTTTTTTTTACAGATATCTAAATAACCAATGACAACATACGACGTAACTGCTATACACATTCTGTGGCAGTAAGACACAGATCATGAACTTCCATAGGATGAATTAAGTCACTACAAAGAAAGAACTTACTGAAACAGAGGAACTATCACAGGCCCCTAGCTTATGATATTGGATCAGTAATTAGTAACCTACAGTAGGAGAGATTTTCTGAACCTAACAGAATGACTGCAAAGGGAACACAATCTGTTTGATCAATAATCCACTTATCAAAATCATTCACTAACATTTTTAGTTAATAATCCGTATTTTTAAATGTCCTTAAAGTCACTGTGATATAATCTGCTGTCCAGGTTTGTTGTTTTTTTTTTTTTCCTTCTCAGTTTGCTTCAAGATTGACAAAACATTTGACTGTACTCTTGTGGAAAAACAGAAGAAATTTGCTGTAAACATCTATAGGAATAAGATTCAGCTTTTATTTAATAGTGTTTAAATGAGACAGCATATTGTCTTTCTTTTAGAGTGGTAATAGGCCAACATCATAAGGAGAAAATGAGGAGGACCATGGGAGAGCATTTACCATTTCACGAAGTCACTGTGGGCTCATCTCTCCGCACACTACTCAATAACTTAATGCGAAGTCATAAAAAAATTAAAGACAAAACCACTCACTGCTATCAATGATGTTTTTAATAAAACTAACAGAAACAGGAATAAATGTATTTAGATTATTGGAATACTGATATTAGGGGCTCAGAATCTGTTCTGGAACAACTGAACAAATACACTAAACTGATTTAAGGCTACAAAAGTACAGCTGTCACACCTCAAACTCCTGCTAATTTGCCTTCTCCCAGCAGTATATTAACAAGTATAGCATGCTATTGTGTATATGATCCCTCACAGCCAGACAGGTCAGTCAAATATTTGTTTAACATTGGTACTTCTATGTCATCTAATTGATCTTCCACTAACACTTTTCCAGCATATGCCAGTACTACCAACAATCTGGACAGTTACTACAGGTGCCATTTTCCCCCAAATATTTTTTTGATAACAATACCTTATTTTTTTAACTTCTTAACACTTAAACAATTGAAGTTTAATCTCCATAAACCAGAATTACCTCAAAGACTATTCCCTTTGAAAGGAAAAATAGCCACCAGACACATCTGTGCCAAGTAAGATTTTAGAAAAGAGTTAAAGCACTGTTTGGTGGGGTTTATGGGTAATGGGAGTTCATTAAAACACACACATTATTTCAATGTCAAACAACCTTTGAAACAAAAATTTCATTCTTTTCAATTTCTTTCATTGTCTTAAAATGCAATTCTCCTTACACTGACAAACAAGCAGTCAGTATCTTAATGCTGTCAGGAGGTGGTATCAAATGCATTCAGAGCTCCATAACAAAAAGCAGAAATTGTCATAGAGCACAAAAACTCTCAGCACTAAACACAAGCACCACTTTCCCTAATAAGTGCCAATATTTCAACCTTCAGACCATTCTAATAGTAAAACTTCTTATTTGTATCTATAATAATCCAATAGTCAACTGCAAAGATTAATGGCATCTGCTTAAATGGCTTACTGGTGGGTTGCATCCCAGTTAAGAGGATAACAGTGAAGTACCAGAGTCTGAAGAACTTGCCTATCCCCCGAATTGTGAAGTTGAGATTCAATTCAAGATGATCAGAGAGGCTTACGGCACGACCAAGTTTACAGTAGGAACAAGCCAGGAAGTGCTCCAAGTTACATGAAGAGCTGAATGTCAGAACCCAAAAGCCATAACAGATAAGATTTCTAAAACCATCTGCTCAACCTTTCATGCTGCGCCACACATTAATACTGCCTCTATTCTTGTTTTGTAAGCAGCTGGATGATGATTAAGTCCCTGTACTTCAGTTCTTTATTAATAAAATTGAGCACAACTAGAAAGCACAACTGCAAGTTACCCTCAGATAAAATTAACAAATGTTATAAAATAAGTTTATGCAAATGTCCCACTCAACAGGACACATAAAAAGGAAATCATGAGAGTGAATATAATGTATTCACTCCCATGATCATAATATTATTACTCTGTGAATGAGTAATGCTTGATAAAATTATAAGTTTGTGTCACATGTAACTTCAAAACTTGCTTTTTGCCCTTATATTTTATTTCCATTTTTAGTAAAGAGGTATAAGGCTAGCAGTTGAAGGCCCACTACACTTTGCAACTGAAATCTATTACTTTGATCCCCCACCAAAACCAAGAAACGTAAAACCAAGATTTACTTTGTCAAATTTCTTTTCTCCTTATGGGACAAGTGAAATATTGGAATATAACAAAAATGTAATCAAAATTTTAAACCTTGTATAATGAAGGATGAATACCTGACAACTCATTTAATGACTATAAAGCCATCTGTGCCTCCGTACTACAATTATTTTATTACCCAAAACTAAAAGCTTGAATAAACTTTGCAAGTATTCAATTCATGAGATTACTCACTTGCTAAATATTCAATAACAAACAGAATTTTGTTTGCAGTCTGTCACAAATACCTTCACAACTAATGCTTTTGGCAAACGTAATGCCAAAGAAAATAAATGGAAATGTCACTCTAGATTTTACCAAAATGACATACAGACTTCCAGTTTCTCGCTGTGACATGACAATCATTTCAGTTACCAAAACTGAAATCAGAGGTGTTGTACCCCACAAACAGAAGAATCAAATTTATAGGTGTCTTTAAACCAGAAGATTTAGTCAAGCTTTTTTTTTTTTTTTTTTTTAAATATATATATCTTGAACAGTTATCTTTTGATCTGTTGTTTGTTTGGTAGTTTTGTTTGCTAAAATAAACATTCTTCTGATAAGCACAAGTCTTTGTTTCAGGGCAGCCATCACTGAATCCATTTCTTTCCATGGGATCTTTTGACACTAGCCTCAATTCACATTTCACACCTTCACATGGAATGGGTAAGTGTCAGTGTCTGGGTTAAAAAAACCCTTGTATGTCCATGGCAATATAAAAGGTAACTTAGAAATACCTTGTGTTGCAAAACAAAGCTGCTAAATAATTAAAGATTAGCCTGCTGTCATTGAGATGAAAAGAAAAACTCATTAACTTCCAAACCAGAGTAAATAGACTGAGTGAGTGATCTAGAACATCCATCTCTTCCCTAACTTTCTGATTTTTACAAGATTAATCCAGTGAAAAGGGAGATAATAGCAGCATGACACTTGTAACAAAATAATCTGTCACCTGAGAAACAAACAAAAAATAGATCTAAAAGCATTACATGCAGAAGGACATGTCATATTTTGCCTGTTATTATTACCAAGCCAAATAGCAAATTCAGCCTCAAGTTAACTGTTAAAAATTCCGAGAAATTCTTCATACCTGAAATGACTCTTTCTGATAAAGGAACACTGAATTATAGCCACGTCATCACTTCACTTTAATGTCTTCTACTTATCATAATTTCAACACATTTCTAGCTGAGATGTGCATGTAGGCCAATGTTACAGATCATAATGCTTCCCATGGTCTCCAATAAGTTAAAAATAGAGTTACTGCGGAGAAAATAGTATATATGCTTCCTGATAGGTTATTGTGCAGATTTGTACTGAGGGGGTGAGGAAATCAAGACTGGTATGAATGAAATGTAAATGGAATTCTTTGTGTGTTAGCACCAAAATAAAAGCAGAAAAAATATTTAAAAGAATCCTATATTGATAGTGAAGGGCATTATTCCCAGGACACTGCTCCCAGGAATAAGGTCGGAGAATGTGATGTTTACGTTAAGACCAAAGATCTGTCCACAGAGCAGTTTGTTGTTGTCAGTCAAGAGGAACTGGCATCCTTTGTCTCGTGTGTCACACACAAGTGATCACAATCAGACTAGATAGTCACATCTTGGTTCATTTGAGTATGTAGCTTTGAAGTGTGAGTGCATACAAACAGCTTGCTTAAACATTTGGTAAATATCACTTTGCCCTTACATAAGATCTCATACTGAGTTTAACTATATTATTTTTTTCTACATTCTCTTAATATGTATTTTACAAGTACATTTGAAGCCACGTGTGAAAGTAAAAGGATCTCCACAACACCCCAAATCCAGCCTCTAAAGGTAAGTCACTTTGGTAATTAAGCTACAAGTCGAAAGAAAATAGATTAAATGCCTACC
Organism: Ibycter americanus; assembly: GCA_035590275.1. Classification (NCBI taxonomy): domain Eukaryota; kingdom Metazoa; phylum Chordata; class Aves; order Falconiformes; family Falconidae; genus Ibycter; species Ibycter americanus. Next base: position 108,703,587 of record JAVJGI010000014.1, on the reverse strand, counting down.
TTGTTTTAGCTGGTTTAGACTCCAGCCAATCACTAACTGACAACAGAATTGTCCAAATTCCTAATTCAGCCTGATACAGCATTGACACTGTTGTCACACTCACTTCCTGAGAAGCTGGCTCATCTTCATCCTCTACTAGCCATGACTTCTTTTTCAGTTAGGCAGCTGTCTCTGAAAATAGTCATCTTCATGCAGGCCTGTTGACCTATATGGGTTCAGATGTGCTACAGAGAGCTTAAGAGCACTGCATTTTTCTTTCTTTTCAATACCTTAACTTCCTACAAATCTGTTAGACCTATATATAATGAAGTAATAGAAGGTATATGGTAAGGTAGAGCTTGCTACAAAACCCTCGAATGAGACTGTGGGAGGGTGAGGTTTCACTTGGACCAAATGAAAGTTTAAACCATTTACATGAATTTTGTATTTCAGAGTCATGTTATTTGTGACTGAGTACTAAAATATAAAAGAAGATCTGTCTACAGGAGTAAAACTGTATGAATGGTTAACAATAACTTCTCTTCCCCCACCCCACCTCAAGTCATCCTAGCTTAAAAGCCTTTAAATAATCACTTTATTAGAACCAAGGTGAAGAAAATTATTAACTCTATATACTTCTATATAAAAGTTAACTCTGTATATTAGTATACCTTCCAGGCCCCATCGTATCGGACAAGCACAACACAGGCTGATCAGCCTGAACTAGGAGTCCCACAAGAACAAGTGGAAAAGATTCAGCATCCCAAAGGAAGTAACCTGTTGTTAACCAGCAAGTTCACTATATTCTTGCAAACGCCTCAGCCTTCCTGAAGCCACCAGAGTCACGACAAGCACCCTGTATTCCTTTTTAGAATAGTTGTGTTGCCTCTCTTTTTTTGGTCTACTTTTTTCTCTTTTGTTTTTAATTTATTTACAGAAGATACCTGGCAGCATCTGTTGCATGTTTTTGGAGGTAGAATCCAAGTACAAGTGCATGTAACAGTTGTAGCAGCATTGTTGTCTTCAACAAGTATATGTGTCTTAAAGGCCTTTAATTGGTAATTTTAATCTTGATAAAGACTAACTCACTTGAAAGTGTTGTTTGGATTTAAAATATATCAAATAATCACACAAAATAATTTTTAGTGTTTTAAATAACCCTATCCTGGGGTCAGAGAAATATACTAGTTAGTCCTCAACCAGATGTCGTTTGCAAAGCCACACAAACAGATATCTCCTCCGTGCGCAACATCCATTCTCCTGAAACGTGAATATATTCCCTAGCAAGGTAACATGAGAAGTACAGTAAGTAACAGCGACTTTACTTAACGAAGCAATCAAACTCTTAAGTAGAGATATTTTATACATACGGGATTTATTCTGCTGCAATTTACTCCATATATTATTTTATTTTATACTCTTTCTTCACTATTTAGTTAACTGAGACAGGAACACGAAGCTCTGAGATTCTTGTAGATATCTTTCCTGGATTCCAGACCTCAGTTATCTCCAGATACAGAACAGAAAACTCTGAGCTCTCAGGCACAAACCTATAGAAATCACCTTTGTCTCCTTCTCCAGAAAGACTGTATACTGTCCCTAAAGCTGTACATTAACTGTATTCATATTATAACTCAAAAAAGCAGTTAATATTTAGTGTCCATGTGATGCTGGGAAAAGTCAATGTCTTCATCTTACAGATTGGTTACTGAAGCACAAAAAGGCTACAGAAGCCTTGCTCAAGGTCAGGGAGATAGCTGACAGAGCAGAGAACTGAAATAATGCCCATTTGCAAACTAGGATCTAGCCAAACTGGGACACGACAGACCTTCATGAAGACACTGAGAAAACTTGAAAATGTTTAGCTTTAGAAAAGGAGCTGATCTACACTTTGACACATGCCTGCGCTGGCTATCACAATAAAGAAACCCCAATAACCTAGAAAATGTGTGTTTGCTTGTTTTTAATTAAAATAAATGAAGCAAATCTTTATCTTTTTACTAAGTCTCTCTAGAAAACAGCTTATAATTGCTCAGATCAACTTTTTAAACATTAATTTCAAAGAAACCACTAAGAAGAGGTATAAAAAAATCTGCAGAGCAAACATATACAGACACATTGCTGTAATAAGGTTGTTGTGCTATTAGCTACCCTTGTTAAAATGTTAATGAGTAGCTTGCCATAGGCTTGCTGAATTGCAGTTTATTTCTGAACAGGTCAGCATTTTACAGTCCCTACTCCTCTGACCCTGTTTTAGAGTACTTTGTTCAATAGTTGAAGCTCTTTTAATGAATACCGCTTCTTTTCAGTGAAATACTATATGGGAGCATGCTGCATATGGACATATTTAAAAATGTCACAACTGGAAACAAAACAAATGGTTTTTTTTTTAGACTGGGTATGAAAATTATGATGTTGAGGATTAATTTACGCACATTCTCACATAGAAAGATACCAAAAGTAGCCATCCCAGATGCCCAATTAGTTTGAGATTTCAGCCATTAACCTTTTGGTAGAATTCCCTCTATAACAGCGGTTGGGAGTACATCTTCTTTTGCAACCAAGTGTTATTAGAAAGATATTCCAGTGCCCATACTCCTACCCTCCACAGCATTAAGAACAGTAAGTTCCAGATGTGGCCTTGAACGTTATTGAGGTACACAGTAAGAGGTGCATTGGAATAACAAAATTATGATAATAAAATTTGATTATAGTGAGGAAAAATAAGAATAATACTGAAATACAATTACCCGGGCAGCTCTAACTGGGAACTACTATGATTTGGTAGCATATACTCCTAAATAATAAATTTAAAAAAAAAAAAAAAATCGTGGTAAACTGACCAATATTTCTTAAAGTATTTTCTTTGCAGGTGATTTCTTTCCTTAAAGGTCCATTCCTGTTGTTATTTATTTCTGTTGTGGTGTTTCACAATGGACTGCATCCTTGGATGATCCTTGAATAAATTCCACTTACATTAGATCTGTACATCTGCTCAGTCTGAGAACACACCAAAGGAGCCAAAAACGTCTTTCAAAAGACAAAGACTTCTAAAATGCAGTGTTTATACATCAATAACACACACCTCCGCTTTTTTTTGTCAATTATGCACAGAAAAAAGGAAACACTAGGTTTCATGGATCCCATTCAAACAAGTCTACAGTTGTTGCTGAATTCTTCTTTAAAAAGAAAACTCAAAAATCTTCATCAAATTACTCCCCATCACCCACAAGGTCTTTTAAGCTACCTTTTTCATACATGCATGTGTATATATACACATATACACAGGTTTAACACATAGAAAGAGAATGTTAATTTATTTTTTTCTTCTTTTCTATATTGTAATTTCTAAATTTTCTTTTGTTCTCAATGCAAATGGTCATTGGTTCATCTTCTCTCACCCAGGACAGTTATGTCACATCACTTGACTAATATGCATGCATTTGCCACTAAAAGACATTTTAACTGAGAGCTGTCACATCCGTCATCTCCACTCGGGCTGGTTAAAATTTTTATCTGCCTTCTTGAATTAATTTCAGCTTGCGTGAGCCCAGCAGGGGACTTTAGAGTGGTTTAGTTAAATTCTTCATTTTGAAAAAGCATTTAGAGTCCTTCTATTTAGATTTTTCTCTTGCATCTAATTTTTGTTTCACATTACTGAAACAATGAGGTAATTATACATCCAGTGAAGGTGGGGGTGGGGGGAAGAAAAAAAAAAGCAGACGAGAGAGAGAGAGAGAAAAGAAATTATCCAATTTTGACGTTTTCCTGGGAAAGCATTTTCCCCTTGCTTTCCTGCTTTTTATGTGGTTCCCTGTTATTTTACAAATTATCTATAACCATAGTTAGATGTGATTAAGCTAAAAAGAAAATATGCAGAATGTAAAGAAAAAAATGATAGAAGAGAACACTAATTGGCTGGCCAAACAACAAGAAAAAGGAAGAGATAAACTAGAAATGGATGATTCTGTCACCAAAATATTTTATACAGATCACGTCTGTGACAAAGCTGAATGTAACCAACCCAATAACCTATTCTTAAAGCACTCCTTCAACAGTTTGCTGTTTAGGCAGCAAGCACATATAGTGGTAGATGAGGAAGTTCCAACTTAATTGAGTGGGAGGGATGTTACAGGCTGAGCAATGGTACTAAAGGACCTAAATTCACTGGAAGATGTATAAAAAACAACGGCGACCTGTGGGAGTATATACCCTGTGACCAGTACTGGACTCGATAAATGCACTGTCTTACACCGGGGATCATCAGTGCATCTGTGTATATTCTAAACATGTTAACAGACACTACAAAAGCTCACAGGAAAGGCAATCCACAAAGGCACTACAGCTACCCTGTAACAAATACTACTGTCTACACTAAAATGAGCAGATAGGACAGGGATACAATGACTCTTCCCCAGTTCTGAAGCTTACTGAACTCTGCTCAGACTAGTGGAGACTCACTGATACCTTCACAGATAAACTGTCTGCAAAAGCTCCCCCAGGCTGTGCAGCACTGGGAGTAGGGTAGGGGTGCCACAGAGGACAAACACATGGCCCTCTGAGGCATATTGCCTACGTTCATAAAAGTTGTAAAGATGGCAAAAGTTAGCTCTGGAAATTTTAAAGGCTGCCAGGATATAAACGCTTCATGAACCTCCAAAGGGAAGTAACTGGTTTTGTATGTAGTGGTTCCACCGGGAAGAGGTCACAATACAGATATACTCCCATTGAATTCCAAGAGAGTTCTACGCCCGTGCCTTTGAATTGAGTTGAATTGCTACTCCTTAAGCATACAGTCAATCTGATCAAAATACCTGTTAAACAAAAAAACCACAACAAAAAACCACTACCCTACTGAAAGACAACTATTACAGTAAATGTGTTAGTATGAGGAAACAAAAAAACCTGTGGTAAATACTGATTGAAAAAAAAAATATCTAAATGTGTTTGTGCCAAGGAAGACAGGCAAATAAAAAAAATCTAAATATTTTTAAGCTTAAAGGCCTTAAAACTTACAGACCTAACCATCTGGCAACTTTACAGCTATTATTATAAATTCTTATTTAAATGGCAGTAAAATCCACTGCTGACATGAAATTAGTCATGCAAGGGCCTGCAGATGTACTACCTTCTGCCCAGGCACTGCAACTCTGTGCACAAAGTTTGAGAGTGTTCGTGGGGGGTACAGAAAGACAACAGCTCTAAGACTTTGTTGGGCAACACAGGAGGTGGAGTCTTCCTGGAATTCATTATATATATTCAATTGCAAATGCTACTCTACTTACTACAGGACTGACCACATTTTTTCTACCATATGTGAATGCGCAAAATAGACCACAGGAATGTGTCCTGGTCTTTCTTTTTATTTCCACTTTTGTCAGATACAGCTATAAGACAAAGGACTAGAGGTGAAACACATTGGAAGAAGCTTATTAGAAACACTGGCTCATTTCCACTAGAAAAAAGCACAGGAACTTCTCTGGTGCAATAATGAATTACACAAGATAAATCCACTTTAACATGCTAAAGCACTCGCTGAAATCACATTTTATAGCATGAAAATCTTATCTTATGAAAAGGTTTTACAGGAATACTTGCAGTAACAATATGAGTTTATTAACAGGAGTTCATTTTGGAAGTCACATTTAAGACCCTTCTCCATATAAAAGAAGCAAACATTCCTATTTCATAGGAACATAAAACTTCCCATCATCTTAAATTTGTGTTGGTTCTCATCGAGATATAAAGATAGTACTAAAAAAAGAAGGGTGGGGAGAATGAAGTGATCAGTGTAATGCTTGCAATTAGATACATATTTAGTAGAAAATTCCACTGACAAGGCAAGTAAGATTTATAGCAGCTTTAAGTTCAAGGAATTTGGCAACTTTCAATTTCACCTATATTCCTGTAGTTCTATGTATCTAAGGGTCCTTTGAGTAAGAGCAATATTGCAAAAGTATCCCTGGATCCCAAAACTCACTTTCAAAGGCAACAATCATGTAGGGCCCACGTTCTCAAAGCTATTTAGATGTCTATCTGCCTCTGAGGGACTGCATGTGAAAGACCCAAGCTTTAGGAACTTAAGTCTAGCTGGCATTAACAAAGCCTAAATATGCATAGGAAATGCATCACCTGGGAACCAAAATTATTCAGGCATTTTCTGAATTATGGCAAAGATTACTTGACCTATCCACTGTACAAGGCCATACATTAGCTAGTATAGCTAATATGTAGTTATTAGAGAGCCTTATTCCATAGCACTTAGTTATTTAACTGTAGAATGGGAATTATGTTCCTAGCAGTTGCAGAGCATCACCCCCGCCTCAATAAAGCTATATCATGAGTAACAGTAGCCAAATTAGACATCACCTATACACAGTGCTTTGAGACGAAGCACGATTTTTAAAGTACAGCTGGAAGCAAGGAGGAAAGAAATGTGTGGAAGAAGCACCAGAAATGTTGCACCTGACAGAAGGTATGTGATGTCTGTGCTTAGGGGAGCACAGTCTGTTCTCTCTGAGCAGCTACAAATGAGAAAGCAAGAACGCGGCCCTGCACCTACTCTTACTGAGCTGAATTGGAATGAGCTTTTCCTGTACTTTTCTCAGGACACTGAAACAAGAAATATACAGTAGCGTGTGGAATCTATTTTCTTGTGCTTCTGCTCCCACACATTCATATAAGAGATTCTGTATGAGAAACATCTAACAAAAAAATTAAAAAGCATTTGGTGAGCAAGGTTAAATGCGACTCCTACTCATAGCAGGGAAAAATCAAGAGGACCTTCCTCTGTAACAATCGCAAACATATGCCAGCAAGACCCAGCAGACTGGATAGATTAGATTTGTTAGCACATAACAGGCTAGATTCTGTCATCCTTACTCAGGCTGAATAGCACTTTTATCAACTTATAAGGTTCTGTTTGAGAAAAGTACAGATTGTCCCACCATCCACAAAGTACACAATCTTTTCTCATCAGAGATCAAAGCTGAGAATTAAAATAAGTAGAAAAATCAGATGCCTTGCCTCAGACATTTTAGTTACTGACATGCCATGATCATCTGTCTACATCTATTAAAACTCCCAATTTTATAGTACACTGGTGGACTCTGCCAATGCTTCTTTTGCCTGCACAGCATCGTTGTGCCTTGGCTCCTCCAAGCAGCGTAATGAAAAGCGCCTGACTGTGACTTCCCTCCCTCCCTCCCCTTTTCACTTTCCTTCTCCGTCAGCTATTTGGATTCAGACATGCACAGCTCATGCATAAGCAAACAGGTGCAAGGGACGGGGTCTGCCAAACCCCAAGCAAGCACGAGGTACACATGTAGCTTGCTGATTGTGGCATGCTACTGATAGAAGGCGACAAGGCCAGACAATAGGTAGGGTCAGTAGGTGGCTCTTTGATTTTCCTGGCTCTCTACAGAACAGCAGCATGGGAGTTTGCCTATGGGGGACAAGCACTGCCTTTCCACGCAGAACATGAAAGCACTGGGGCTAGAAAACCAACAAGCATCTGGAACACGGACTCTGGACTCTGTTTCTTATCAGGAAAATTGCTAAGGCAAATCAGGACGTATTCACCCACAAGCCTTGTTGTCTGCTTATGAAAAGATGATTAACTGTGAAAACTTTGTAATAAAACAAATAGATCTGTGTGTATTATGAGTTTTTCATATAAAATGAGATCCTCCGGGAACAAAATGTCTGATGGAAAAGAGTTGGTTTATAAAGAGATTTTAACTACAAACTTACCTTATCACCACATGCTGTTACTCCTTTTTAAAAGCTTTTTTTTTTTTTTTTTTTTTTTTTTTTTTGTTTTTTT
>JAVJGI010000014.1:108641482-108695683 GCA_035590275.1 Ibycter americanus | reverse complement strand
TCAGTGCTTTAAAACTTGGGAAAAGGCAACACTGTACTATGTATCTGAAGTTTCTAATTGCCTGTCCAGTAGGAACTATTTTTTTTTTTTTTTTTTTTTTTTTGCTTTTTCTCATCCTACTAGACTTGTAGTTAAGGTATTTCAAAACACTTGAACAAACATACAGGGCTCTGCTCTCTCAGAAGCCCCCATTACGTTTAGATGCTGCTGGTCAGTAAGCCAGCATTATCTCCATCTCAAAGCACATGCCCACTTTCAGACTTGTTAGGTTGTAAGATGGCAATTTCCTTCAGACTTCAGAAAAACCCACCAAAACCACCAAAACAATTGGTATGGTAACAAGGAAAACTATCTAAAACGCTTCAATTGAAGTCCCTACAGAAACTGCACCAAGCTCACCAGTTTTGGTGCAACAGTATCAATTTACAACAAAGAGAAGTTTTACTTTTTGTTTTGTTTCGTTTTGCACACCTGTGTTTTTCACCTAATTGTTTATTTTTTTAGCCACATATTCAGGAGGTAAACACCACTTCTAACTCATTGCTCTGAATTACTTTGAAATATTTATCAAAGTTTACATGGTATCATACCACATATTCCAGTTATATTTGAAAACATCATCAATTTAAAAAGAACAGTAGAGATGCAGAGTTGACCTACCTACGTAGAGAAGGACATTCTTTGACTACTACACTCAATTAGTTCAAACTGTCCAGTCTCAGAAACTGTAAAAACCAGGACCACTTAATTCAAATATTTTAAACACAAAATAAACATGTCTACCTCACATGACAAAAAGCCTGAATGTCTGGTACATATCATGATGCGAAAGCACTCAGATTGCTCAAGGCTCAGAATTAGACAGTGAATTTAGCAGCAAGGAATTTCTGAAAGTCAAGTAGATAAGACCTTGATGTTTAAGTGCTGAACCTTATTTAACTATAAGCAACTGTATTTGACAATTCTGCCTTTAAAAGGCAGAACACTTCTTTACATGTTGAAGAGTTCTCACCACACCCGTAACATGAACCTTAAATTACCTGCCATATGGCCTGAAACAGCAAGGAAACATGATTAAAAAGTGCATCCAGTTGCTGTTGATTCTAGGAACATTTTTACCCCTGCGACTCTCACATGCAGTTTGCCTCTCAGTTGAATTCCTAAGTGCAAAGAGTCAAATGCTGATCGATTCAAGGACATTTGTGCTGACAAGTTACACAAACAGTAGACACTCCTCCCTTTTGAACCTTTCTCCAAAACACTTCTACTAGATTAACCAAATGTGGCATTTCACTTTAAAAACTTTTCTGCCAAATTTCATTTGTCAAATTATTAAAGCAAAGAATATTTCATTTTCTATCTGCTTTTAAGTATCTTCATTAGGCAGACTAGTAAGATTTAAATGACAACTATGTGCTGTAACCTCTGACAGTTTCTTACCATGACCCATTTTCTAAATGTTTCAAGACAGATTAAGGTAAAACAAAACAAACTATCAGAGAGGTAATGACAGCTCATTTTTATCAGCATGCTCCAATAAACCAAGGCATTAATAAATAATTACATCCCTCTCTCTCAAATATTGCTAGTACTGAGGGATCTGATTTAAACATGTCTGTCACAAGATGAAGCATCAAACTGCAAACCAGGTTTTATATCGCATATGGTTAAATTTATAAACTTAAATAAAACTACACATCCCTGTTACAACTCCAGTAACCTCTATGATACTCATATAGTTACCTGGAACCCTATTTACATCCTTAACTTCTTTCTCCCTTCACCTCCATCTTACTTCAAAAGCTAAATGTAATGATCATTTGAATTCTCCACTATCCAGTTTGGAGGCTGCATAGCGCTGGCTTATAAAGTTTTAAAAAACAGGTTATTCATTGTCAGCTTTACTGCAGTGACAAATATTTCTCCCTTCAGTTTGGTGATCTCAGATGTCATACAGCAAAGCAAGCATTTCTCATAAGGCAAAAAGTGACTTCAAACTCTTAATGTTTTTGCCACAGTGCAAAAACTGCTACTACGAATAATATTAAAAACAGCCCTCAAGCTGTGTATGTATAAAACCTGCAAAATCCATAGAACTTGATATACAGGTTTCCGTTGCTTACTGCCACTATCCCATATTGTCAACATTTCTCCACAAATATTATGCAGAAATAATAACGCAGATATAAAAAGACATCTAAAATATAGCACAAATTTCATCCAGAAATAAAAGCTGTCTTACAATACAGGAAGCATCTGGTGACTCTCCTGAATAATTGTCAACTTAACCAAACTATCAAATTTTTATTGAAGTGAACTTTTGATATAAATTTGCAACTTTTTTTTAAAGTTTTCATTTCTAGTGCATTCCTGTATTACCTTAGGCTTCTAAGCATTCGCGTAGAACAAAGTCTGTAACTCAACTTCATAGTTGTCTTATTTTCAAAGGGAAAAACAAAAAAGGATGTATGCAGAGCCAAGCTGACAAATTTTAGTTTCAGTTTGTAAGCTATTTAATCAGACACTGGACGAAGCTGAACTATTTTTTGAAAAGTGATCAATTAGAGCAGAAAGCCAGCAGAAGCAGCAAGCAGAAGCAGGCTATTACCAAGCACTTGAATGAAGACAACAAATACATGACTCTCCTAGCACACGAAAGGACAGTATCATTCAGAGGTGTAATGCTCAGCAGGCACTCCTGAGTGTCTCCTGAAACTTTACTATCTGTATGATTTTGTAGCATGCATAATCAGTAAACACTGACTTTGGAATACAGGGAAAACATGGTGCCATTGGCGCTACTCATGGGATTTTACCCAAGGATGCAGCAGAAATGAGCAATCATTCAGCAAGCCTGCTTGGCCTGCCTCTAATTTATCATGGCTTACATCTCATGCCTGCCAGCAGAGCTGGATTCATATGTTATTGTCCCAAACCTGTCACTTTCTGGACTGCTTTTTAATCTTCCTCCTAGAATTACATTCAGAAAGGTCACTGCTATCCAATTAGAACCTTATCAAAGATGCACATGCAGGCTGGATTCACACTTATCGAGAATGGGTCATAAATCCAGAAATTGCACATCACAAAGTACCATTACCATAATGAATAACTCACACGGAAAAAAAGTGTCAAAAAATACCTGTGTATTGCCAGGCAAGTGTTCGACTGTATTTCTCCATATACTACAGCAGGTGAATGACTGAAAGGGTTATTTATAATTATAGGAATGATGGAAATCTAAGACCATCGAATCCAATAACACCTTGTATTTTATACAAAACCTGGTATCATATACATTCCTGCAAACAGAGGCTTCCCTGCTTTTTTTCCTTAAGTCTCCAAATGTGTATTTTCAAAATGATCTGTGAGGATTGCTATCATTAATATACCGACATCTACTGCCTGATCTTCTATTTCAGTGTCTTTGAAACTTACTGAGAACAACACATGTAGTCTTTTATCAATTAATTTAATCAAGCTCAGAACTTGAAAGAGGAATTTGTTTTCAGTCTTCTGATTCAGGTGCATCAACCCATAAGTACAACCCATAACCACATCCATACATTTCTAATACTAAACTTTGTAAAAGAAGTTTTTTCTGTATGTCACTGGTAACTTGAGAAATACTGTAACGTATGATCCAGTTGAAAGGCAAATGATTTATTAAATACAGCCTAGGAACATGAAGACTGAAAGGCATTCAATACAGACCACATTTTTACATTGTTTGTGCTTCCAAGGTTTCATTCAGTTCCCTGTTTTGACACAGTTAATTTTCAGTGTTGTCCATTCCAGATTCAGAAAGCAGCACATCTTTGTTACTAAAGCCTCTACTTATTAAATAATCACCTAGAAACACCAAGAATTCTAAGTCCTCAACAGTTGTGCATGGGGACCACACTGATTTACATACAGGACCAAAGAAGTGCTCTCAAGAGGATAAGCAGATGAGAGGACTGAGTATGTTTAAGAATTCCTGTACAAGCCCTCCACTCTTTCTCCCACCACACTGCCAGCTTCATTGGTCAACATCTGGGAGGGATCCAAGCAGAAGAGGACGACTATGGAGCTGTCTCAAGTCTCCACAAAGCAATGCAAAGTCTTTGTTTTGCTGCCTTCCAGAATATCTATATTACAGCTTCACCATTTAACCATAAGCAAAAACTTAAACTTACAATCACTTAGGTTTTTTCTCTTTTTTTCCCACCCATCAGTTTATTCCTTCTCTCCTTCATTTGATTGAGGTTTTTTGTCCCTAAATTACTAAGCAACTCTTCAGGATTCCAGATACTTAAATCAATGTATCAATGAAAGCAAAGTTTTTAATCTAGTGAATCTGGAGATAAGCCTCCAAAGCAAGGTTAGAGATACACTGACAGACTTAGTCCAGACGAACTGCTTTTCCAATATGACAACCACCACTGTATTTCAAAATTAGTAACAGCCATAACTGCCTTTTCACAGCTATCTTAATTAATCCCATTTATTCACTACAGAACATATATTGCCTACAGTTATTGACCAAGTCCATTCAGTAGATAACATGGGTATTTTTGCACAATGGTGCATCATATAACAAAGACCTGAATATATTCTTGAATGTGGATTTATTGCTAGCTCAAGCTGGATCTCTTAGACATGGTATTTAACAGCAAAACAGCACACTTGGATGAAACCCTAGCCTCTTAGCTTTTTAAAAAATAAATACTGCATGTTTTGAAGTCTGATATTTTATTTATACAGCAACAACAGAATGGTGCTTATTCTTTACTTACAGTGAAAACTATGAAGCAGAAAACTACTATTAGTGATTTTCCCCTACATCTTCCATATTGTTCATATTGTTTTGGGGTTTTTTTGTTTTGTTTGTTTTTTTGGTTTTTTTTTTTAATCAGAACTAGCTTCTGAATTAGGTATGAAAATCATTTTACTTAACAACATTCAAGCAAAGACCTCTACAAGGACTTGTTTTAACTGGGGCACTTGCACTCTTCTAGAACACAAAATGTACTGGAAGCACATGTTTAATAGCCTGGATATTACTGTTCATTGCTGGAACTTACCCTAAGAAATATTTCACAACATAATATATATACTGCTGACAAAAGCAATGTATTGGAACCGATCCTGCCTTCCCAATTGTTTCTGTTTAGTTTGGACTTCCATGTGGTCACGAGGAAGTAAAGATGTACTCTGGATTTTTATTTTTATTTTTTCAATGTTGACAAGCACATCAACTGTAGCTTTATTCATTCACATAAGAGGCTATCAAATCTGCCTTGACTGGTAAGTAATTGAACTATGTTCACAGTTCTAAAAAACAGGCAAAGAAAAGTGATTTGAGAAAGGCTGCTGCTATCAAACTTCATGATGAAGTAAGAAAACTGCAGGGATTTTTAAACTCACCAGAGCAAGAAGAATGCTTTGCCCTGTGGTTGCACATGGACACTATTCAGCTACAGATTTTTGTATTTACATTATATTAGTGACTTGATGAGCAGTATAATTTAAACCGAAATGTGATTAAAACCTACTTTAAAAAAAGGGAGGAAAAAATCATAAAAACCACACTAACCATGGCATCCAAGTGTTATTAGCAAACAATTCAACTCACGAAAACTTGAGTGCCTAATGAAGAAGTCTGACTGACAGTCCTCTGTAAAAGTGCCGGTGTCCACAGCACAGGAGTTCAAATATAAGTTCTCTGGGGCAGAGATGGTCTTTTTGCTTTGCCTTTACATTGGGAAGCCATTTCTCTAGGCCTTAGTATAATCTAAATTATAGTTAAGACTAATAAAATCCAACTTTCATCAGAGAGTAATGGATATCTTCATTGGTAATCGTACAGAAAGGTCAGGAATTACAGGGTATGGAGCAAGAATTACCCAATCATACCCAGAGATGTCTCCTCTAGGTCAAGGTTAGGGTGCACTGGAAGCACTGCAGCATTTATTTTTTTCTGTCAGCAATGTCCTGCTCCTGTGATAAATTAAGGACTCAAGGCTCCAGGTCACTTTTTGAACCCTTCATCAGTTACAAATTCTCCTTAATAATAAGCAGAACTCTGTTAGCAAACATAATGATTTACAGTAATGAGGATGCTTGAACCATTTTTCCAGAATATACTGTCATTTTATTTTATAATAGCTAGTATTTACAGAGCACTTTACTAACATAAACTAATTAATTATGTCCTCAACTGTCTCTAGTCAAAATTCTGATGATGTAGTAGTATCAGAAACAATCATCAAATGTCCACTGAGACTTCTATGCTTAACTTACAATATCAGATGAGCTCATAGAAAGCAGCCCAGCAAACACAGCAGTCCCAAAAGATCTTTGTTGATTTCCACCACCTAGTTATGTTCTTCAACCATTCCTTCAAATCCTTTTTTATTCTGTTAAGCATGTGACTTATTTTAACAGTAACATTTTTTACAGTAGACTGAAGAGTACATTACCACTCTGAACTCATTGTTCAAGGGCTTGTAACTCAGCCATAGTGTTTTGCTTAGGACCATCAAGTAGCAAAGAAATTCTCAACCTTGATTCACAGTAGACTCAAGAAAAAAAAAACGAAAACCAAAACAAAACAGGAAAAAATCCCAGACACAGAAAAAACCTAACAGTCAAGGATATGCTAGAGTTACTGCTTATTGAAATCTATACTGATTATAATTTTTAGCATTCATATATGTGAAATTGTTTTCCAAAATAAATACAGCTTTCAACAAAAGAATTTTTGCATGTGTACAAAAAATGGAGGCATTCACTATTCTTTAGCATACCCCGGAGCTCTAGGGGATTAGGGCATTCTCTCTCTAAAAGCAAAATCAGTGCCTCCCAGCTATGTCTCCTGTGTTGCTTACAGACACTGTTGTCCTCCCTAGTGAAAATTCCAAGGGGAGGGGGAGGAATATTAACTGTTGATACTCATTCTAGTTGGCTACTGGATTTCTGAACAAAGGGGGGGAAATTATCAGTGAACCATTAGACTCTGTAAGAGCTACAATATAAAACCAGAACTAAGTATTAAGACAGACACTGAAGGCCAATACTACCAAAACACATTGTAATTTTCACTTTGAGATGAGGCTTACATTTTAGGTAACATTTTCAGAAAAAAAGTGTTATTTAAGTAAGGTAATGCAATAATCTCTATACTATCAAGTGCTCTTAACCATTCATTATTTCAGAAATTCTAGCAAGTAAACCATATGCTAATTCTCTTTATATCAGAAAACATTAAGGTTCCAGTGATGAGAAGAAGAGAAATATACAGCATGAAGACTGCCATATATAAAAAGTAGGTGACAACTGAGGTCATACACTGTCATTGGCAGATTTCCTAGACGGAAAATAGTTTGGCCCAGGGACATTCTGTATCCTTTAAGAGATAGTCAACCTAGGACAGAACAAGAGCCCCCTCTATATTACTCTACAATTGGGTTCCCAAGGGCCCTAACCACATTCCAACATCTCCAGATTGCCTGAGCCAAAACAATGTACAGAGAACCTGAACAAGAACATTTTATAGGTCTTAAAGAGAAAGGAGCAGTCCATAAGAAGGTTTTGTTTAAGTATATAATTTTAGGGTCAAAATAGTACTTTAAATATAAAATCTTTATTTCCAGCAACCATTGCTACTAAAATAACAACATAAATCAATCGGAGAAAGCCACAAGAAAGGAAGCTGCTGATTAATTTCATTCCTTTTTAAACTGGGAAATATCTTATCCTCATAGGTGATTATTCCACTTTCTAGTCCAAAATAACTAGGTTTTCTATGCAATTAAGCCAGCCTTATAACGCAAACGGCACTGGTATATTTCAGCAAACTGCCTTGTTTCTCTCACAGCATAAGCAGCACCACATGCTCAAAAGCAACACCAACAGGGAGCACCTTTCAAGCCAAAGTTGCACTACGCAGCCAAGACTGCTTTTACAAAAAAGAAACCAAATGGTCCAATAATCCAGAATAAAAGCTTTGAACCTGCTGTTCAGGAGGCTGATGACTATATCACATCTCACTTTTTTATGATCAACATATTTTCATAAAAAACAGGTTACATAGGCAGTGAAACATCTGACCACACGCTATTTGCATAGAAAATTAGCACCATACAAATTAAACCTGGCACATACTAAGTGGATTTGAAACTGGTAATTGATAAATCCAGAAAAAGAGATATCACTGGGGAATCATCGATGAAAAAGCAAGTTCCTAGTGGAGTCATGCTGACATTGGTTCACACCCTCAAAACAATTCAATATCTGTCAGTAATCGAGAAGAAAATATAAGGTCACTACTAATCCAATTTTCAGACAACACACATTACTGGATAATGAAGTGGTAAACAATCTATACAAATAAGCATTGCTTGGTAAACTAGGCACAGTTCAAGATTTATGGTAAGATCATATTTCAAAACAAACAAAAAACCCAACAATGATAGAATGGAAGATTATATTCCAGAGGAAAAGGGAAATAACCAAGGAAACATAAGTTGCTGATTTAACAACACAGCTAAAACTTACTAAAATTGTCTCTGGATGTAAGAGAATAGCAGCAAAGATGTTTATCCAGTGTGTAACTGCCAATCCTGTGATATTCTGCCCAATATTGCTGTCCACACTTCCGACGTGAAAACTGTCGGATTTTTTAGTGCACAAAAGGCACATAAGAATAATTTGAAGTTTGAAGATCACAATTTAGAACGTGGTACTTAAAAACTTCAAAGTGCTAAGACAAGGCATAGGTAGTAAGTAGTTAAGCAAATTGCAAGTTTTCAAGGATTTTTCCTTAGGGTGACATTCCCACTATAGGATTTCAGTATTTCATGGCTAGAAGTTGTATCTAGGAAAATTCAAATTGCAAATAAAGCTAATACAGGGAATAAGTTACTGAAATGGAAGTAATTGGCCTTTTTTTTTTTTTTTTCCTTTCATGTGCGTTAAGGAAGTAAGTTTCTCAAAATATTCTGAAACCTGAAAAATGTTAATCTCTCTATCTTACTTCCCTCAAAACTGTCTCTGGATTTCAGGCTGTAGATTTCAGGCACTCCAAAACCATCAGACTGCAATCTAACAGTGCTTGAAAGCTGTGCTTACACAGTATGAGATAGCACCTGGCGATCTGAATCCCATTTTACCACCATTCCACATAGCTACACAGGGAAAGTAAATGTCAACTGTATGAAACAGCTGCAATATTTAAAAGACATATGTCTCTGAAACACTACATGGTGCGGGCATCAGACTTTTTTCTTTTGCAGAACATTCAGTTTGTATAAATTTAAAAAGAAACGTGAACTGAAACCTAACCAGAATGGAACAAATAAAATTCATGTAGTAGTACTTTTACCTTTGAGTCATGTCAATATTAAAACAGCTTAGAGGGGACGTGATTTCCCTCACTTGAAATCTTTTTAACTCTACACAGGGATTCAATATTTATTCAGAATAACATGGAACAACTTCAGCCCCTAAAACAAGAGCGCCTGTCCTTCCAGCCACAAATTATCGATCCTGCTACAGAAGTTGTGGCTTGGGTTATGCAGGATGTCAAACTACATGATCATATTGATTTTGAAAACTTTGCCTAATTTACATAATCTGAGTAATTCAACACTGAAATGGTCATTTAGCTATCCTTGCTTGACAAGAAGGTAATTAAGTAATTTTGAAAGTAAAGCTTCTTAAGCAGATGCCCAGATATGGGTTAGGCAATACTTCTGGGGAAAAAAATAATAATAGAAAAAAAGTCTGCTATGTTTTTAACTTAATTTTTACTGCTGTTTTAACAGATAAAAATAAACAGGAAAGAGCTGAACCATGCGACTGGTTCACTTCTTCCCAAAATTCACCTGCACCTGCTATGTTATCTACAGTTTGGGAGCATCCAGAAGAAAAGCTGTCCAGGTATATTCCCAAGCAGATCTAACGTCTTGTTTTGCTGTTTGACTGTGCTCATGATAGCCCAAAGAGCCAAGCATGTTTAAACAGACATTTATGTGCCTTTATGTGACCATTCCCAAAACTATCTTGAACAGCACTGACATTTACGTAATTCCCCTCTCTACCTCTACTCGCCCTCCCCAAAAGTTACATTAATTCAAGTCAATTAATTTTTTTACTGGCAATAAGCTTAGAGAAAGCAAACAAATAGGTAACCTTGTTCAAGAAATGTTTCCAAACGATTGAAGAGGTCAACACTGCTTTACTTTTGAAATGTGGCAGCTTGACAGCTCTCCTTTCCTCTTCTCCCACCTGCTTTAATGTTGTCTAACCTCTCAGCTGTGGCCCTTGCACTGCCACCACACCACCACCGACTGCAAGTTGCTCTCCTAGTTGCAATTACAAATTACCGTCCCATCGTTTTCCTGCATTTAAGGTTGTCAGTAGACTTGTCAGAAGTACGTAATTGCTGTGCGAGACCCTCACAACTGGCTTCTGCTCTGATCTATGGAACCACTCAATTCCACAGCTGTCAGAGTGCTGACACCAACTGCAGTTAATGACACCGCATCATCTCTCTGCCTCGTTTACCTGCCGACCCCGCAAACAAATGGACGCTAGCAGGGAAGATAGGGAAGCAAGCAGCAGATACCGTATTTGTCATAATCACTATGATCCACTGAAGAAGAAAATCAATTCCTCTTAATCGAATAGAGTGACTTATTAAGGGTTATAAGTCCTGGCTGGAGAGCTGTGCTGATTTGATTACGCAGGGAGAGAAATTAGCAAAGAGCTCTTGAACTATTTTTCCTTTTGTCTTCTGGCTCAGAGTTGCTGTTAAATGACTGTCTTATGAAAATCTGAGTAAGCACGTCATTCTTTGATCAGGGAGAGCAGTAGGAAAAAGGGTACCAAAAAGGTTCCTGAAGTGTTAACAGACAGGGACGTGAACAAACACAATATGCCCATCACAGCATTTCTGATTCTTGATTGAGACAGCGCAGCAGCGGCACGTACCCGAGACAAACACCTGAGACTTTCCAGACCAGCCACCTTCAGCTCAGCAGCACCTCAGTCACTGTGCGGATTGACAAGGAATGGCTCGGATTGTGACATCCTGCAACTACAAATGAAAACTGACCCAACATCCAGCCTGCCACTGCAATCTGTCTTCACTTAAGAAATGTTTTCTAGAGTTTAGAATCCCTGTCAGTGATTCCAACGTGAGTCTTCACAAACACTGCTCAAGAGATTAGGAAGCAAGGGAGTAGAATAAAGATCGAGATGGAAAATACACATTTAAGACAAGAAGTGGCAAAACAGAGTTTCTCTCTCCAGTTAAAATAGCACATAGTAATCCTGCATTTAGAGTGTACCACTAGCTTTTAAGCATTAGATTCAGAATAAGATTTAACCAACCCTAATAGGGAACCTGAGACTGGGGGTTTTGCGTGTTCAAACTGGAGAAAAACATGCATAGAAAAAAATGCTTGGTTTGACCTTTCAAAGCAAGAATCACTGGAATTAATGGAAGTTGTGTACCAGCACTTTCCAGCACCACCTTGACTTCTACAGATGCAATAAAGCTGTGCCATAGCTTTTATTAGCAACAGTAGGCCAGGCCATCCGAGATGGATGCAAACAGGCAAAATTTAAGTGAAGTAAATGGTGGAGTCCACACACGTCAGCTAAATGACCTTGTTCACTAATCTTAAAACTATTTCAACAGCCTTCTCAATACACCAAGACCAAATAATTTTAGAGTCTAGGTATTTATTCCATATTATCATAATTCTGTGCTTCAAATTCCAAAGTGAAGAAGCCTTGGAAAATATCAGATTTTATTATTACAGTTCTTAATACAGTCTATGTGGAGTTCTAAGTGTTGTGCAAGGGTCATATTCAAGCTGAACTGGGCCTTCTTTTGTTCCCATACCACAGTATTTTGTGGTTAACATTCGTATTCCTAGATAGTAGAAAATCAGTTCTAATATTTTACACAAAGCTGTACTGATAGCTTTAATCACAATGATTTTGCTACTTACAATTAAAGAAGTATTTAAAAATAAGGACTCAGAGATTAAAAATAGAAGTTCTGCCAGTTTCTAAAATATGCTTATGCTAGTCCCCTAGAAACCCCAGAGACACAGCAGTAATATCCATGTGATGAATTACATTTATCATGCACCTTTGACCACCTCAACTGCTCTCTGCATGCTAATTCATCACTTTGGGAATTACTCAACAATTCCAGGCCCCTGAGCTTCAAATGCACACCATTAGAAAGAAGTTACAGAAGTTACAGTTATATAATATGTGTGTGTGTGTATATATATATATATACACACACACACACACACACAATATAATTGCTGGGAGTATCTTGTTCACCCAGGTTTGAACACATGTAATGCTGGTGAAATCTTCAGGGTACCTAACTGCTTAGGATCTTGGAATCTGTTAATTTGCACCTGTAAACAGTGATTTCTTGAGTGGCTATTGATGGCAAAGTGAAAGGGAAGTTTCTGATATATAGGTCACTGGTCCTAAGTATCTAAATTCCATAACCTGTTCCAAAATCCTTTCAGAGTTTACGAAGGATATTGGCAGGAGGTATTCAGAGGATCTTGGTTCATAAAAAGCTGAAGTTTAGGAAGGGTCTTGTTTCTTCCCTTTGCTTTCCCCATCACAGCACTCACAAGAAGTCATCCTGAAGGCAGAGGCAAATACAGCCTCTTCAAATGATGCGATCACAACTTGGTAAGGTGATAGACAAAAGAAAGTAGTCTTGGAAAAAACAGTAGACAACCCTAAGATGACACTAATAATCTGGAACGTAATAAATACATATGTACCCACACAAACATACACACTTTTACAGAAATATATCAATACAGACAAGCATTTTACAATTCTTGTTTGGCAATTCCTACTATTTTAATACACTTACTAGTCAATACTAACAGGAAATTAATCACCACTGCAAGTTGCCAAAGAAATCTCCCTACTCTACCTACATGAACATGGAATTTAATAATCCATTCATTGATCAGATTTACAGTTCACACTCTGTTTTCGGATATTCTGGTAAATTAGTATTTCCTCCTATAGCATTAGAGAAAGAGTTTACTAAATGAATGCCAGCAAGTAAAGTATACTATTCTATAAGGTTAGACCTGTAAGAATCATTTAATTCTCAATACAAAAGCAGTTCTACCAAAATAGTCCCCTTTGACAGCTTTAACTACAACATGTATTTTTATTATAATTTTGAATATAATATAAATGGACATATTACAGGAAAGGGCCTGTATTAATCAGAAAGCCTAATACCAGCACTTGCCAATAAGCCTGAACTTGGATCATCGTATTGCTTTATTGTGCCAAAACATTCAGGTGTACTGAAGTAAGGACTAGGGACTGCTTTGCAATACATATTACTACAGCATTACTCAAAAACTTGATATATTTTTTTTCCTGATTGTACAAAACTGTATCATTTCACCAATTAATCCTGTTTATGATAAACAGGTCAAACAAATCAAATACAAAACTGAATTAATTCTCACTTGCAGAATAATTTGCTGGGTTTTGCTACAAGAATATATAGCTTTAAAAAAAAATGAGAACAATGACCATTTTTTAGGTATTAAAACTAGGAATGTGTACCAGAGAACAGCTACCTTTCTTCTTTTTGTAGCATCTATGAAACTTATTTGGTTCCAATAAAACTAAGCTCCTCCAATTAAAATTATACAGCTATATGTGAATAACATTTTTCACATGTTTTAAGGGTATGTCCATATAGGTAGCATATTTTCATAAAGTTTGTTCATCAAACCCAAAAGAATAACATGCTTAACAGCATTTCTGTTATTAACTGACTGAAGACTATTTTTCCTAACATGAGATTTTAAATATAAAGTGAATGGAAAAATTAACTTTATATTAATTTTTTTTTCAATAGAATGACTTCTAAATCCATCTGCAAAGTTGAGTTACAAATTAAAACTTAGGTAAAGAAAGACCTGCCAGTCATTTCGGTGCTTTCTTTGGGCCAACCTATCTGAGGCAGCTGCAAACCTACATTTAAAGGTCATATATTTTCTTTTAAATCAGCTTCCAAATGCATCTCAGAGAATGGGCTATGAGACTGGTTTAAAGCTTTATTCCCCTCTGCAGTTACAAGTCATCACAATGCTGACTCTAATCAGGTTACTCTGCATCTGTCCGTCACAAATAACCTAGTAACAACTAAATGGATTGCCATAAATCTTTCAATTAGAATTTATAACTTTATTAGCACAATATTTTTTGAACTGATTGCATTACTTTGAAGAGCAGCTTTCATTTATTTTGTCATTTGGGGGTCAAATGTGTACAATGGCTGGAAGCTGCATATACAATAGGAAGCCTTACTTCAACTTCATGGTGGTCTCCAGAATTTCTCTTCTTCAGAGACTGTTGCCAAATTTTTTAAGGAATATGTTGCTTGCTGTGTTGAGGTTGAATAACGGTATGCCACTTGGCTAAATGTGACCAAGTTTCTTCATGACACACTAGGGTCATACTGCCACTTTTATGGCCCTGATAAGGCTTCATAAAACAGTAATTTACAATTAGGCAAGTTTTCAAAGGGTTTTATGTCTTTTTTTGGTTTTGCTTTAGGGCAGCTGAAATCCATGCCAAGGATCGAATGTCTACACAGGGGATGAGTACCAACTGATACTCAGTGATTTAACAAATGTGGCTTCATACATCTGTATCTTGATCCATCAGGCAGGAAAAAGAGCATTATTTT
The DNA here is from genome assembly GCA_035590275.1 of Ibycter americanus. Lineage (NCBI taxonomy): Eukaryota > Metazoa > Chordata > Aves > Falconiformes > Falconidae > Ibycter > Ibycter americanus. The sequence goes on along the minus strand of JAVJGI010000014.1, from coordinate 108,680,922 downwards.
CCTAAAAACTATGAAGCATTTGTTTCATTATTACACAAGTACTGTGCATTTTCTTTACTGAATTGTAACAATTCAAAACACATACATTATGGTTAAAAAAAGGAAATAACCCGAGCAGCTGATTTAGATTAATATACTTCAGCATTTAAAATTAAATACACTGGTATACAAACACAAATGCATTCATGTTAAATACACTGGCACACACACACTTACACTCCCAGAATCAAGGGAGTTTTTGTTTTAAGGAACTAAATTTTCCAAATTTTAAACATAACATATAAAATGTGAAATTTGGAGAAAAAAGGTTAAAGATAAAATTCAACATCAACAGCTATTTTAGAGAAGCTGAAGCTAAAGCCACTTTCTTACCTGAAGACTGGAAAAGTTTAGGAGTTCAAGTGAAAATGGGAACCTTCACAAGATGAAGGCTCAGAAATATCTATGCATTCCTTTTGTGTTTTGCTTATTATTAAATGGGAGTTACCAAAGTTCTGCAAGGCTGTTAACAGGCATTGGATTCTCTGGTGAGATCTATGGATAACTTATCAGCATCACTGGGGGGTGGGTGTGTGTCAGTATAAACTCAGATACAAATAACAATTCACTGTTGTTTGTACTTAAAAGGGGTAGGTGAAAGGTGCATAACAGGTGAAAAGTGCATGTACAGGGAGACCATGGTCTAACAAAGTACTTCAGCTCATATGCTATAGAAAAAAAAAAAAGAAATATCATTAGCCTTCTTGCTAGAAGGCTATGGAGTCATCAGTTTAGATTTTTGTTTCTTCCTTAAAAACACATAAAATTTTGCTCAAAAGAGAAAGAAACCGATGCTAAGTAAATTACAGAAAGTAACTGGTTTATTACTACTTGTATTATTTCTTCATATAATTTTAACACTATACAACCTCACGAAGTGGTGACCAGCTACTTATTTCCTACAGGACGTTTAATCTTCTAGAATCTGTTGCAAATCCCCTTTCAAATGAATAAAAATTTAATGACCTGTCCTCTGGTCCAGACCACTAGTCTGAGAATTTGACGAAGTCAGAGCTGTGACAGAATTAGTAAGCTCTTCAAATACCACTATTCCCCTTCTTCAGTCTTTGATTGATACATTAAATGATCATAACATCAAGCCACACTTCTTCCATTTCCCGGACAAGACAGAAGTCACATGAGAGTCAGGGAAGGATGAGGAATACTCCTGTGGTCTGAAAGACCCAAGCTCTACATTTGCCATGGCCTATTTGGCCAGGACTTTTTAAGTCACAAGCTAGACCTGTCTTTGTTCTCTGTCTGCAAAATATTTCTAGTGCTACTTCTAGTACTCAAGATAAGCACTAAAAACTTTAAAAAGGAAAAAACACCACCCCACTTAATTCAAGACTTCAGCAATACATAGCAATTGAAGTGTGAGCAAAACATTGAACAAGCAAGGTACAAAAAATAACTAAGCATCATCCATCTGGGGCACGGACTCAGACTGTGGTCCATCAGAAAATGGTGTACGTGGTCAGGTAATTACAACTCCAATAAAGCAGAATTAATGCTTGACAGGCCACCCTTTTATCTACATATAAGTCTCATTTTATACTTGAGTTTAAATATAAAACACACACCACCACCCTGACATAACTGTACTTCACTTTGCATTGTCCAAAATAAATGCGTTACACAGGCAAATGTGCCTCTGCCATACCTGAATTCAGAAAAGAACAGATCTACATTGTTAATGTAACAAATCTGCCCTGCTTCTAATTGCGCTAACCTAGGCCATTTGAACAGTGGCTTGCAACCTAATATTTGGCACCCAAGCATACTTAAGCACCCCAGCAAACAAGTCAGGACTTGTTATTTCTATGCATAGCCTAGATCTGGCATGACAGGAACCACGAGTGCCTCTTGAACGTGCACGTCAGCTAAGAGTCAGAAACAGCCAGAAACAGAAAATCAGAAGCACAAATCACCCTCCTTCCTGCTTTCATGCACTTCTAAGTTTCCTTTAACTGAACCTTTACCTAAAAGTAAATTTGTTAGATAGACCAAGATTCCTAGGCTAGTTCATTTCAAAGATGCTATGGGAAGAAGCGTCAGCTGTTAGAAATCACATTGTATTAGTTTTCAAACATACATTCCCAAAGGAGGCAAAGTAACTTCTGGTTTATCTTTACACACCTGCCTCTCACTGTAATGAAGTTTTAGCAAAGAGTCTTTAAAACTGTTAAATAGCTTACAATAAACCAACAGTGTATTATTCCCTAATAAATAAAAATGTGTAGCAGCAAAATAATTACCTTCTATAATAGAACCCTATTAAAGCTCTAAAGAAAACAGGAAAAAAAAATACTAGGAAAATATAATCAATACTCATGTATTGTCTAAAAACTACAATTTCTTCATAAGGAAATAGAACGGTTAAGTTGGAAAGACAGGCCAGTTTATTCAAACTGTTCATAGTTTATGTTTAGGAGGCAGGGCTTGATTCTCTGTTGCTGATTCCTGTTCAAATTTAATTATATTACAAAAATCACACAATTTTTGAGTACACAGTTTCCTGTGGCTCCTGGCTGGCAACCACCACAAGGTCCACATTTGTCTGTGGTGCTTATACAGAACACAATGCAGGCTTATACCAGCCTGAGGACCAGTAAGGTGGCGAAGAAATACAAAAATGGAAATACAAGCCACCCATATTAAACTTTAAATCCATCAGACACATTGGTGACATTATTCACCAGATTGTTGTTCTATCAGGACGAGAGATCACAAGATTATATATATATATTTATTTTTTTTAATATATGTTAAGGCTTGCAATACTAGTAAAACACAGTATACTGAACAAAGCCTTGGGTTAGACTATAATATAAAAAATTTTCATACTTCTGGCATAAATTTGAGCAGGCTTTGTTTTTTCAGCTCTGAATCTAACAATTTAAGCACTGCATTCATTTTTAGGAAGCTTTCTTATTTTTCCTCTCAGCACTTAGGTGACAAAATACATTAATACATCCAGATATTAGAGCAATGAGCATCATCTGCCCCAACAACTCTTAAAGATAGTTCTCTTTTGTAACAACAGTTTTCATTCTTAAGTCTGTCTAAGGCCACCTCAAAACTTAGTCAAAACAAACTCTATAAATTTATAAAGATTTAAACACTATTTCTCAATACAAGAAGAGCATGTTCAGTTTTAACAAATCAGACAAAACTTCTGTACTTAATTTCCTTCCTGATTAAATTCCCCTTTCATTTAAAACTACAAGTTTTTATCAGTTATGACTATACATTTTAAGAAGCTTATTTTTAACTCAAGACCATACAGCTGTAAAAGCAAGAAGTACTTAGTGTACTTAAAACCTCATTAGATTGATCTGTATTATACTTAACCACTGAAATGGAAAACTAAGAATATTAATATGGCAGCTTTGACATTACAACAATTGATGCAAATTCTAGGGTCTAACCTGATAATTCCTGCATGCTTCCCACAGTGAAAGAGCAGAACTATTGTCATATTATAAGCGTATGTGCAGTTTAACCTTACTTCATTTTTGTAACAGGGAATTGTGACAAAGAACTGGAATTCATTTTCTAAAATAATACATCTTATGTGTCAATAAAAAGAAACAAGAGAAGTCGCAAGAATTAATGAGGTTGATTATAAGTCAGAGACCTCAAAAGGATATTATCAACTCTAAAGCAAGTCAAATGTCAAACTTGGGTTAAAAGTCACTTCTAGTACTGCATTATTCTTCCATACTTTGGGACAAACCCCTCCAGATTCACACCTTCTTATCATTTTCTCCTTCTCAATATATTCAAAACACTTATCAAAAGAAAAATCACGTAGAGGCAGTTGAAACTAAGGTACCTTTGCAGACACATAAGAAAATAAACACCTATATGCATGTGAAGTCTCTCTGGTCTAAAAGAACAACTTGTGTACAAAGCTGCCTGTGTGGTTAAACACTGATCGTATCCAGTGGGTAAACAGTGCTCTTATATCAACGGGAACAGAATGTCTCACAGCTACCTGCCATACAAGCATTATTTTAGCATTTCAGATCAGCAATATACTTAGCCTCAAACACTCTTGAGATAAAGAAGTATCGACTAATAATTTGTAAAATAGGAGTAGTAATACCTAAAAGTCTGTAGCAGAAGAAAGAAGTGAAACCATAGTGCTTTCTTATCCATTCTAATCAAAACCTGGAAGGAATAAGGAATAATAGCTAAAAGGAGGAAATCAAAATCTATACTAGCAAAGATTGTATACAGTGGACATTATAAAATGAATAAAAAGGAAGAAATTATGTTTCTGCAGTCTGTTTCTACGAAGTTTTAACTCAGCATTATTTTCATAGTGACAACATTTTGAACCCATGAAAGAACTGAGGAGCTTGAACAAGATCCATTCGTTGTTTAACTGATGCAAGCACTGACTGTAAGGTTTGGTTCTGACTTATTTTAGTACTAGTAATAAAATTGTACTTTAATCGACTGCAATAAAAAAAAAAAAAAAGGAAGAAAAATCAGTTCTTTTACCTCCTCTCAAAGCATTTTTCCCCTTTGGTTGCACATGACATTAAAGGTTTCAAATGTCATACTTGTAAACTACTTGGAATTAAAAGATGTCTCTATGGAATTGCTATATTAAATGGATCCTAAGGTTGCTCGTGATTTAAAAGGAAGATAAGAATTAGGTAATTGAAAGACTTAAAAAAGTGGAAAAGAAAAGAAATAGGCTCTTAAGCCTACCAGAAATAAACCCTACTAGATTATGGACTCTAAGAATTAAGCATTACAACTCCTTTAACATTAAACATGACTAGTAGGCCACTACAGAAGTAAAACAAACAATTTTGCTTCTATAAAGACATTTGTTAACTGCTGGTATAATGCCTACATGGAAGCTTTAGTACACTTTAAATGATGCAAGTAACGGTTCTCTAAAAACTCCCTCGTTGTCTTTTATGAAGTCCAGTGGGTTACAGATTAAAAGTCATATTTACTCAAAGTCACATACAATGAAACCCCATTCTGCCTGTGTTGTCTGGAGCCCTTTGCAAGATGAAGAATAATGACAAAAAACAAACTTGAAATTTTCCACTAATGTTAGATTTCACTTCACTGCTACATACATCATTACACTCAATTCCATCTTTGAGGTCAACATGTCAAAAAAATATTAGATAAATTTGCTTATTTGCTTCAGAAGTCACTTACAACACAGGAAACAGGAGTGCCGTGGGGGAAAAAAAGCACCAAACAAAAACCAAAACAAAAAACACTAAAAAAACCCATGTTTGACACTTGTTCTTTGGGCATTCCAGTCACTGACCATTCTCTCTCCCCTCATCTTCCTCCTCACTTATTACTTCTATACAACAGTTGCACATCTAGTAGAAAAATCACTCCCTTTTTGAAGTACCTAACTCAAATGAGAAACACAAGAATTATTCAGTAAAATCACACGCTAAAGTACAGGGGTTTGTTTTACTAGCCATTCCCACATTGCAGCAAAATTTTGCTGTGGAAGAATTAACAGATAAAAGAACTGTTGGATATCTGGTAATTGAATATACATGCAATCTCAAACTACCTTTATGTTTAACAACCTATGCTCCACACTTGGAAAGGGTTTGTAGAAATATGGTGGGAAGATGCTATGGGGATAGACAATGCTACAAGAAAGCGTGGATGAATAAGTAGAAGAAATAGCAATTCATATTCTGAAGATCAGAATACAGAAGGCATGAGTGCTCCCTGAACCTCTTTGAAGTCAGAGATATTTGAGCAATCCTCTGTTTGGTGATCAAGTAGACAAACCAGCAGAGTAATAGTCCCATAAAAGGAAGAGTGGAAATCTCTGTATTTTAGTAATAAATAAAAATTACAAGAACAACAACAACAGAAACAACTGAGGAGATGATCTCAAATATTAGAGGAATTTTTTGAGGAATAACTTCCCCACTGTGACAGCCACTGTTCCTTTGATAACCTTAACAATGCTCAGGTGTCTAAAATGGTCCTTCCTCTTCATTCACTAGATCTCTTGAGCATCCTTCTGTTTTGTCACAAAATTTCAATATAAGAAGTCTCTGATTTTTATAACCTAGAAGTACAGTACTGCGCCATCTCCAACTGGGCTTGCTCACAATAATTTCAGGATTGGACTCCAGAAAAAAAATCCTAACCTTAGATAGGCTGCCAGTCAGTAATAATAAGATTCACTGTGTAACAGGAATGAAATTAAGAAGTCTCTAAAAAGATACTTGTTTCAGTATGAGTTTGCTAGTTTTGGACTTCAAAAAACATTACATATTTCCTACCTCATAAGCCTCCAGTTACTCTAAAACCAAAGCCCCTTCAATTCAGTAAAGTAGTTTTATTTCTTGAAACACTCCAGGAAAAGACAAATACCAGTGAATTACAGCTTTGTAACTTACTAAGCTTGCTACTGACCCTAACACACACTTCAGTGGTTGGTACTAATGAGTGGTTTTATCACCAAAAAAGATGATGCCCTTCCAATTCCTGTGACATCTGTCCTATCAATTCTGAAAACAACATTCCCGGTACCTAGATCCACGATCACACAGGTAGCTGTGCACGTTATTGCTCAGGCAAATGTGTTATGAATGCTCAGATGATGAACTATGCTAAGGCCAGGTGTCAGAGGTGATGAAACTGATAATCCATCAGTAATTTTCTACCCACCACAACAGCTCTGACCCATTGAACTAAATGAATGTATTTAATCACCGACTAGTCAACTGATCAGAAAATGCCGCAGGGTAAAGAGTGTGTCGTGACAAATTGGAGACAGACACTACCTAAACCACTGTCACAAACAGAAAAGTGTATCTTACCTCAGCATCTTACCCACAGAGACAGATTCAACCTGAAATCATATTATACAGCAAAACCAGTTTGTTTATGACAAAGTACAAAACTCCTCTTGTAAGATTTTCCTTAAGAGAATGATTTTGGTAATACACCTCAGACTGTTTTTTCCTGTAAACAGATTAGGTTAAAACCACAAAAAATACCCCCTCCAATCACTTCTGATGAATCATAGCCCAAATAACATGAGACAAGCAAAGAGTGCTGCTTTCATAGCAGGTTCTTCAGCACCTTTCTCAATGATCTATTCTACCTCTGGTCTGACTGCTGCCAGCTTCATGACTAAGAAGAATGGCAGGCCAAACCTTGCACCCTTCACAGAAGTCCTAAACAAACTTTTCCTGGCATTTAAAAAGCTGATGACATAGAAAGTGGTACTTTCCCCAGGTGTTCCTATGGCAAAACAACATGCCTCCCCAGCACTGGGTTATTAATGTCTCATTTTCCTGATGTTCTGTGTTGGCAGCCATGACAGAATGCTTTGAACTTCTTTATTCACACTTGTTTAATCCTGTCTCCACACAGCATATCACAGCCTGTGGGGCTAGGAAGATGGATGAGTGAAACCAAGGCCACGAGGGGGTCAGGGTCATGGTGTCACTGGATCTCAATAACTCCATCACTCACTGCAGCAGGCACTTCAGAGGTCACCTCAACTGATGAGTTTGGGATAGGCAAAGGAAAAATGGCTGGCACAAGTGTACACATATTCCTTGCAGTTGATGCTACACGTGGAAACAAGTACCGATCCTTACGTACACTGCCCCTTGGGTCCCTAGGGTTGTTTTTAGTCTAATTAGGAGGGGGAAAAAAGGAGTTTCTTATAAATATCTGATTGGCATTACAGCTGAAGCGCGAAGGCTAAAGAGAGGACCACTAAAAGTCAGAAAAAAATTATCAGCGTAGTATTTCTTCTGTAACAATTTGTATATGTATTGGACTAATGGAAAGGGAACAAAAAGTACACAATGTCATAGACTGGCTCTATTATACAGTGCAAGTGGATAGAAATACATGCATTTCACACCGCAGTTGTATTGTGTACACTGTGCGCCTAACAAAAAAGTTTCTTTGAAGCACAGACAGCAACAGATGACACTGAAACTCCTGCACTGTCCATTACTTAGGAATGTTAAGGTGCATCAATGAGAGATCCTACTTCTTGAAAGATAAATATTTACCATGTATATGTATTTTACAGACATACATATAAATAATATATATAAAAAATATGATACTTAAATAGCTGTATACTGTACAGTTCCTAAAGAATATTGCCAATACTTCATTATAATTTAAGAGTTCATATTCCCATAACATTAGTAAATAAATATATTATTGATATATTGCACACCGTATCCTGTTTGTTCACCAGTTCTGTATGTCACTGATAGGAACCGTGATGACATGCTAATACAGCATGGTTCCTTTCTCATAGCTTTTAACTTCTACTTTTTATACCCATTCCTCATAATAAACCACTCTGCAAAAGTGAAATTATTTCCAAGAGAGCTGAAAATTAGCATTGTTAAACTGTCTTTAAGCACATCTGTAGCACTGGAATAAAACAACTGCGAAAGGAGTTCAATACAACAGAAAACAAGTTCTCGTTTGTTCAGTGTGCAGGTGTATAATGAGAAAAGTGACATATAAATCTAGATCTGCACACGTGCACAGTGTATTTATGGTAACCAGTCAAAATATTTTGATGAATGGCAAAATTAGCAAGGGGATTATATAAAGAATAGTAAAAGACAAGCTTTTTATTCTAGCAAGTGAAAACAAGTCCTTACAATCTGACCAAGTTATTTGATAAGAAAATCCAGATTAAAAAAATCCTGGGCTCTGTTCCAAACTCCCCATTTCCAATTTCACAACAAATTTAAAATCATGGGTTTCAGTGGAGATATTGTTTAGACTAATGACACTGGTAGGGAAAGAAGTAATTCTAAACAATTTGCAAATCAAATTGTACCACCACCTTCTGGTTTTTTGTTGTGTGTGTTTGTTTTTGCCAGGGGGAGGTGGAGTTGGGTGGTGGTGGTGGTGATGGTTTGGGTTTCTTTTGTTTGGTCAGTTTGCTTTTTGGTTTTGGTTTTGTTTGGGGTTTTTGTTTTTTAAAAAAAAAAAAGTGTCAGTTTCTTAGAGACAAAGGAAAGTTTTTTGTTTGAATTTCTGCAATTTCTTTCCTTATGGCCCACGTTCTGAAAAGTTTCTTTATATTAAGTGCTCTCAGGGGGTGGGTGTTTCCACATCTTTCAATAGACAGAGAGAATCAAAGTTTACATAATACATATAAGATCTATTTAAAAGTCCCAAATTTACAGGAACTAATACCTTCAGAATCAGATGTTGCTCAAATGGGAACATAATCTGAACAAAAGCATGAAGAAAGTCACCTGGTTTCTATAGTAGGCAGAGAGAGGCAAACAAAATTAAGACTATCCCTCATATTCTTAAGATATACCACCAATCAAAATATTTGGCTTCTGCTTTTGGTTCTGCAATCAACATGATACATGACTTTGAACAGATGGCTCTGAATCTAAAGAAAACATGACTGATGTACAGTATTGCCACCACTGACTTTTAGCCATGATGTCTAGGAGTGGAATTTACAGGGTTGCATCAGGTAATTAAGTTGCCTCTGTAGTATAATAAGAATTGTATATATGCTAATTAAATGAACAGGGGCTCTAACATATGTGTCTTCAGCACCTAGAATGGCTTAAATCACATTTCCCAGATGAATGTCCAAACTGCAGGCTACTTATCTCCCCTCCAACAATCCAAAGAGTGAACATAATTTAATCAACCCAAGAATTAGACTACTTGAGGAAGACAGGATTTCTAATTGCCGATCCTAAACTTGAAATATAAAAGAAATGCATAAAAATGAGAAGACAAGGGTTAGAAACAATGTAGATGAAACAAAAGCAAATTCATTCAAAAAAAAATGTCAAGTTAAATTTTTTTGCCGTTTCCTCTTTAGTAACGAAGATGCTTTTCTAGAAGAAAAAGCCATCCTGACATACCTTGAAAAGGTTCATTTAACTTTCCAGTTTGCTTCAGTAACTTCTAATTTGTACTCAAACTGTGCTCTCATAGGCGCTTTGTTATGAAGTTAAAAACATTATACATCAAGAAAAAAGTGAAGTGCAGAGAAAGTAAGAAAACTCCTCTTACGTATACATCTCCATACAGACAATCTTGCAGTAAAGATAAGAAATACCTCAGTGACTAAGGTGACAGTGTTTCACCCATACCAGACACTTTCAACTACTACGGGTTTTCCACTGCCCATGCCTTTTTCAGATTCTAACCAAAGAAAACAATTGTACTTCCCCAGAATCCATGAGGAAAATGAGCCACTTCAAGCGTTTAAGCTCACGTGTTCTCCTAAACAGCCTCTGTCTCTCTCACTAGCCAAGACAGACCACTGTGCTTGATGAACCAACTGGTGTAACCTAGCAGGGCGTTATGCCACTGCCATCCGTGTAAGAGAGGAAAGGTATCCTGAAAACTGAGGTCACAGTCCCAGCTTTCAAAACCAAGAAATCATAAAAATGTATCACTCTCAAAATCGTTGTGTAACCATATTGCAACAAAAATGTTTCTTCATACTAACAGCTGATAATCTTCATATTCCAAGGGCTACATGTGCATGTAAAACTGGTGAAGAATTTCTCTTCAGGACAGTAATTTCTTTCATTTCTTTCATCATCATTTCTTCCCTATAAAATGAAAACTAAGAAACTTTATATAATTTACCTCAAAAGTGCTCTGCTGGACAAAACACAGAAATTCTTATATTCTAACCACATCTAAAGTTCCATTTAATACCCGTCTGCTAAAATACAAAGTGATCATCCTGTTGTCTGTTAGGTTTAGGAGTTTATAATACTGTCAGTCACCAACTGCACTACATATAACACTGAATAATTAATTTAAAAGGTTGAAATCAGAGGGTTGCAATGAATTGTTTTGTTGTTTCTCCACACCTACGTTTTCCTAAATTATACTTGAGTGTGTGCACATATACAGCAGATGGGGAACTTTTTGCATACATTATGATCTAAAAAATAATTCAAAGGATTAACCAACGTAAATTCTTCTGCAAGATTGATACTGACCTTAACTGCTTAAATGGGGGATATTTTTCCTCAGATTCTCTTGTACGGGTTGGTGTTTTGAGATTGTAACAGAAGCAGAATGAGAGCCAGTGAAACGATTTCCTCCCCACAAGCGATGCTCACACAGCTCACCCTTGCTGGGTTGGTATGCTGTTTACAGGCTGACAAAAACTTGTTTCTTTCCCATTCATTTCATCAAATGATTTTGCATAAGGGGTGGGCAAGAGGCAGGCTGAAGTCCTTAGTAGAAGCAAAGTCCTCCAGCAAGATGCAGGTGGATTAAGAAACTGCCAATTTTGAAAGCCAAGGCCACCTTCTACTTTCATATACAAGATTAGGCAACAAGCCCAGCAGGACCCAACAGGAGGATCACATTAAACAGGAAGAACTGGATGACGTTGAGAAATAGTGTAGGTGATACTAGATGAAGTGGAATAATAGAACGTGCAAGGGCATGTGTTTTCAAACTGATCACAGGAAGTTTGCTGTAAAGTAGAAGCTCGTCTGTTACAAATTAGAGAGGAAGAGAAAGATCTGTATCAGATGACTATAGAATGACTATGAGCTACCAAATGCTTAAAAAACCGTTAAACATGATCACAGGACTGATAGATAAGAGAACAGTGAAGGTGGTTATTAACATTAGTTCATCACACACAGCATGCAAGTCTTGAAATACTATAAGCAATCTACCCACCCATGACTACAACAGGTGAAGAATGACTACTAGGATCAAGCAAATATTTTCCAAGACAACACGAGCTTTTCTTGTTTAACTTAGCAAGAGCAGAAAGGAGAAGTGATACCACTGTGGTATATAAATACAAAGGAGGGAAAAAAACTGAACTAAAGAAAAATCAGATCACAAGAACAAGCATAAATAAAGCATGTTTATGTTTTCATTGGAAACATCAGAACTGTTTTTCTTACCATTGGAAGACCTAAGTTCCAAGACAGGCTATCAACAGGAACAGGGAGCAGAGTGAGCTCAGGCATGAAGGGGCAAGCAATCAAACTGCTTTTGAAAGTGCAGTTTGAAATGTTTCTGAACAGAATTACAAAATATAGCTGTGCAGAATTCAGGGGACTCAGTGATCCAGGGTTCCAAGTTCTTTACATCTCTATATCCCCTTTGTACAGTGTCAGACAGATCTACGAGACAGCAGAAAGCGACCGTGTACACCTCCCTCCTCTAACATGATCAAGTAATTTCCAAAGTATCAGTATACAGTCACATCACTGCCACTTGAAAAATTCAAGCAAGAGGAGTGGAACAAAACCACCACTTAATTTCCTACATAAATTCCAAACAGTAGAAACTTACTCAAAATATAACAACTGTGGGAGCACTGAAGTGGAAGTACCACCAAAGCCATGATTAAATTTTAGTTCTCTAAAAACAGGAACAGGGGGAATAACCTATCTGAACAAAGACATTAAATTAAAAACAAAAAAACAGGGGGGGGGAAAAAAAACCACCAAAAAACCAGAATTAAAAAAACACAACGCCCCCCCCACCAACAAAGGCAGAAGGAGAAGGTTCTTACCAACAGACATAATCATAATAAAAACCCTATAGACATACATATATATGTGTGCATATATATAAAACACCCACCAATCACCCCAATAATTACTGTTAATTACCATAGTAATGAACTTCATTAGAATTGAGATCATGCAACGTTTGCAAAGAATGGTCTGAAGTACCACTCCAAATGAGTACATTTTTTTAAGCCTATCTGACATCACTGAATAGTACAACATGTCTAAAACATGCCAACAATAGCTAATATTTCAATTAACATTCAAATAATGCTTAAAGGCTCCTGAGCAAAGGGAACAGAGTTGTAAAAACGTAGTGTTATCTTGTTCTCCTTCATTTCCCAGAAGAACCAAAAATCAGAGAAATTTCAACCAAAAAAATCAGTACATGATGACGCACACGCTCACAGACCAGCCAACAGCTGATCTCTTTCAAGGTTTCTGTGAAGTCATCAGTAGTTTCTTAGCTGTCAACAGTTTATCAGGTAGAGCATTCATAGATACATAAACAGCAGGATTTTATTTAAAAACATAAAATAAAAATCAAACGCAAGGGGAAAAAGGAAGCTGATAAAAATCAAATGAGAAAACGTGCAAGAATTTTTCGGAAGCAGAATCAGATCGAGCGCACTGCAAAGAGCTTCTAAGAACATAACAACGAAAGTTCTTCTTTAGGTGAGGAAAAAGGCAAGATCCTGTGCAGAAGAATTCAGGGAATAAATCAGAGATCCTACAGAAAGCTTCTCTAACCATTCCTGGATGTGAGAAACTATTTCTGCTACCAGAACACTGATGATCCTAGACTGCATGACTACACAGTGCAAGGCAGCAGATTGCAAAGACATACTAACCTGTTCTGAAGGAATTAATTCACATAGGGGATCCAACTTTCAACAGTTAAGGAAAATTTTCGCTGGGCTGGTGTACCCTTCTCAGCACACGTAACCAGCTGAGCCCTAAGTGCTCACGACAAACACTCTTCTGGCACCCAAGCCTGCTTGTTTTGTGCAAACCTGCCTATCTCTCTTTAGAGATCACTTTGCTGTGAACACCTACCAAAACAAAACCAAAACAAACCAAAAAAAATTCTTATCAGATGACCACAGTATGAAAAAGACTGAGAAAAAGAAAATAGAGAATAAGAACAAGGTCTGGAGAAACCTACAGGAACTGTACAGCTTGCTATTACGACTGAAATCATGTAAAATACCTTTGAATCTACCCCCAGCATGATAGTTCTTAAATGTGAGGAGTGATTAGCATTTTTAGCCTTGAACTGAACGTTTAAATCTGCATTTCCAGGTGGAGCTCAAAGGCTTCAAATGAAGATGTGACAATGCAATCACCTGTCTAAATCCTAGTGGGTGACAATGGGAAGTACTGGGTTTATTCATGTTGAAGGCATCAATGCTGAAGCACAGTCTTAAACAGTTTGTGAGAAATGTGTTAAGGACACAAGATACAGTTTAGTTTATCCTGATGAAGAGCACCTCCTTCATAAAAATTCTAGTTCATTCTGGCTACTGGTACAAAAATCACACCCTCTCAAATATCTAAGTTTCAAGTGAACACAGAAGCAGTAGAAACACATACTCAGCTAAAAGCTAAACCAATAAAGTAAATAAGCAGAACTACTTTTTTGGATCAAAAATAAACTTTGCAATGAGACATCAGTCAGATCTTGATTTATCTGATATGGCTTCACTCATTGGTATTTATTAACCTCTAATTTCTAATAGTGACTGTAAGAATATAATTATGTCCTATACAGAAATGCTGTATATTATGTAATGTAACAGTAGTATTCACAATGGTTTCATTCTAATCCACAGAAATTGCTTATTGCAAGCTTCAGAAGTACAGAGAAAGTTTGAAGTGTTCCCCCTTATCTTAGGAAATCTCCCTTTTCCCTGATTATATAATCAGGTAGAGTTTTATTTATTTTCTTCTACGAGAGGAATTTTATTTTCATTGTGCGTTGTGATAATAGCTGCAGTTTGTTATATTTCTTCTTAGAGAAACAGAGTAAGAAGAAGTATGATGCTTTTAAATGTCCTGATATGGCTCATCCACAGGACTACAGTCTCCAACATTTCAATTTCTACAGTAATTACATCTGTCTTGATGAAAGCAAAAGGCTGCCAGCTCAGACAGGAAGCTTTTCACACTCTGTTTAGAAGGATGAGGGTGAGAGAGGTGTAAGTAAATGAACAGGATGTACTCTCTACATGTGAATGAAACCCCAAAGCAAATCAGACTTTCAAATTACCAGAAACAGAATTTATAACAATTTTTATATTTAAGTCATATGTTGAACAGAAACTAGACGGAAAAAAATCATCCACCCATTTTACATTCACATACTTTGTGCTATTTTTTTTAATCCTATTTTACAGGTGGTCGTTAACCCCAAATATCTCAAATGAAATTGTTAATTCTATTATTACGAACACATTGCAGCCTTTTGCGCATGCTCCAGCAAGTAGTCATTAGCATTATGATACAGAGATGAATGCATAGCATATAGTTTATACCTCTCAGCCTTTATCCACTGGATATTAAAACATACCCATTTTATTCGTCAAATTACTGTTTCTCATGTTTAAAATCTGGTCTACGCTTGCTTTGGAATACACCTATGACTCTTCACATTAAACTCAGTGTACTACTACAATGTCTCTTGTTACAGATAAAAACATAATTCAGTTTTGGATCTAACATAAACAGAATCATTATGTTTGGAGAGTGTTCCAAA
Organism: Ibycter americanus; assembly: GCA_035590275.1. Taxonomy (NCBI): domain Eukaryota; kingdom Metazoa; phylum Chordata; class Aves; order Falconiformes; family Falconidae; genus Ibycter; species Ibycter americanus. The sequence continues at coordinate 108,665,577 of JAVJGI010000014.1, read as the reverse complement.
GCCTGCTATTCAAGCAATATGTGACATATAAATAATGCAAGACCTCTTCTTTCTCCAAATGACTTCAGTTCAAGCACAGACTCAGAAAGATGGAAGCCCAAATTTATACTGCCATTACAAAATTCAATCTATTTTTGGTTCTCCAATTGAATTATGACTCAGTCTTCCACTGTTTTCTATTAGCACCAACCCACATACTCCTACCCTTTGCCAATCCATGCAGGAAAGAATCTTATTTGTGAATATTCCTCCGCTTTATTCTTGTATTAAAAATGGCAGCAAATGCCAGCTAATCTGAAAAGCCTCAGGTTTTCTTTTAAAGGAAAGTAAGGTAGAAAATTGGTCTTTTTTTCCCCCTCCCTTGACCCCTGACCTTTGAACCACAATCTTCTTGCCACTAAAGCATTCAACACCTCATTTAATCTCTCCTCGCTGCACTGGCACAGCACTGGAAAAGGAAAAGGGAAAAAAAATAATCTGGGGACTTCATCAATTTTTCATGAATTTTCATTTAGGCCAAAGCCCCCTCTTACAGTGGTCGATAGATCAAGCTGCTGTCACATATTTAACACCTGGGGCTACAGCTGCTATCTCCAGGGGCTGCCGCTGACTCGGGCTAGATCAGAGGCAGCCCGAGTCCGTGCGGGGACCATCACGCTCTCTCTCTTGCTTACATGTGGCACCCCAGTGCTCGCAACTGAAATCCTAGCTACAGTCGCTACTGCAAATGTGTCTCCCGATATTCCCAATGGAAAACTCCGCCACATAGGTTCAATCGTGTCATTTCGTACGTTGTGAAAAAACGTGCTTTTATTTTAAAACTTCTGGCTTTCAAATATGAAAGGAGTTTCATGAAAGACCAAACTATTTTGAGCCTACTTCCCTTTCTAAAATCCTCCAAAGAAAATCTGGGCATCAACATATTTCTAATAATGCCACCCCTTGTTCAGTTTCAATAAAAGAATTCTAACGCACAAGATCAAAAGAAAGATATTTCACTCTTTTGAATACAATTCTTTGTAGTTGTGTTATGACTAGAACATTTACTTGTAATGATTTAACCGTATAATGTACAAAAACTACATCAGAATTTGCCACATACACAGTGGAAGAATGTTTTTGCTCCTACCATTAGCATTATTTTTTCCTTCTGAGGAAACTCTTACTGAAAAAAGTAAGCCGGACAAAGCACACCATGGATTAACGCGTTAAAAAAGGATGCAATAGAATAGGTCATATCAATCCTAAACTGTGCCTTCAAATACAAACTCCTACTTCTTCCTAAAAGTCTTCTGGAATAAAGACTTTCTAAATTAAAAGCCAAAAAAATTCTAAAAGCACATTCTGTATGTTAATGATGTTTTTTTAAGTAACTTGGCAGATCACCGTTCTCTGCAGTTTCACTGGCACAGAGGAGTTTTTCTGAGGATGTACATCAGCACAAAAGTATCTGCCCTTGATTGTATGCAAGTCTGAATAGGCATGGATTTAAAAGGGTACTTAAATGCTTTGGATGGGCTGGCACCTAAATTCATCATGTTTGGGAAAGGTGTCAGTTGCTACTCCAACAAGAGCAGCTTAGGCAACTTGCAAAAAATCACTCCAAAAAAACAAGCAGTAAAACAATTGCATTCGAGATGGCCCACACTATGCTCTGAGTCACTGTATGCCCCAACTGAATTTCACTTCAGAGTTTTTCTTCTATTTTTACACATAAATGTGGCTACATCAGATGGTTTTCAATCCCACTGCTTTTGTGGCAGGTGCCATGGAGGAGTGGGAAGAAAAAAAAAAAAAGGAAATAGAAGAGGATGAACCACAATTAACGCTGATTATCACCTGAATGCATAAGCATGAACACTCTTAACAACTACATAAAACTAATAAATATTTCTTCATAAATCATTCAAGAGTTGCAAGTACATATTATTGGTGACTGACAATTTAATAAGCAAAGTAAAACAATTTCTGATTCTTCCACTAAAACAGCAGACTCAAGCATTTTAAGCCTGTAAACAGCAGCAGTCTGCCTAATGGTACAATTTGAGGCCACCTACAGTCAGATAACAATCCAAAACCCTGTTGTCAGCAAAGGACAACCGTCCTTTTTCTGGTGATGAAAACAGCTTGGTTTAGTGTGGAAAGAGCAGTTTTCAACACCATTACAGAGAGCACAAGTAAGACCTGACGGCATACAGCTGGTCCTTGAAGCCCCTGGCCAGGGCTGCAGTATCAGGCGACTCAACCGTTTTCAGCAGCAGTTGAGAACAGGTGAATGAGGACGCGCTGCTGACAACAGGCTGTCAGCAGTGACTCATTTCCCGAGCGTGCAAACGGGCTGCTACAGACCTGCTGCCCATCATCTTCAGCCCAGAAATGCTGACATTAGAAAAAAGTTAAAAGTCTTAAAAATAATTCTCTGAAAGTCACTTGAAAACTTGATATAGAACCAAAAATCATATTTAAAAGGGTATCAAAACCAAGGGAAACCAGGTAGTTTTGCTATCATGCTCCAAAGGATGCCTTTTGATACACGTCAAGCACTGCCATGTGCTTTTAAAACCAGTGAACATAAAACCAGCAGAATCTCTAAAATTAAATAAACAAGCAATGCACATATTATTTACTTTTATTTTTCTTTGATGAAGATCTTCCTGTAATCACAGCCACAGTATGGTTTAAAGGAGACTTAAAAAAAAAAGAAAGATTTAAAGAAGACTGCTGAAGTGGAACAGGAGTGCCTGCTTTAGACTGCTAAACCATTTAATTGGGGAATTCAGTCAGGTAAATTTCAAAGCTATGAAAACAGTTAAATAATCTGGTGTCAGGTGCATGTTGCTATTGCCAAAACTTTGGCTATGGTTTCAGATGTCAGGTTTCACATCCTATGATCCTGCTCTAAAATACCTCTGACAATGAAATGCAGTTTTATTAAAGTCTTGTACTATCTCACATACAGTTCATGCATGACCTGCCACCAGCTACAGTGGTTAAAACAGTAACTCCAGAGATTGGGGATACGGTAACAAGAGTCTCTGAGCAGTCAATGAAGTAGAGATCAGTGAAAACTGACGAAATACAGAGCCCTTTTAATCTTCAAAATAATCAGTCACTTTAATTTGATGACTCAAGGTATAACTTGAACAATCTTCTGAACTTCTACAGTAGATGTCTGAATCTCAACAGGATTGAAATAAAGATTTCGAAGTGTTTATGCCTCTCTTTTAGGATTTCTCAACAGACTGTTTAAAAACCACATGTACAGTAATAATCCAGTAAATTTGTCTAGTCATACTCACCCAGATTTCAGCCTTCCTTAAACTGATGGTCTTCTTGATTCCTAAATACCTACCAAAACTGAATAACATTCTGCAATGCCTTTATTGGCAAATACACACTTATCCCTGCCTTGAATGTTTACCAAAACTGTTTTCTTTTTCTTTTCTTTTTTTTTTTTAAACAGTTCTGAATCTAGGTTACGACAAATGAAAGGCAGTGAACAAGTCTGTGCTACTTGGCTTATACCATCACCTAAATATTTTTAAAATGGCATTTTCTGCAATTTCTGAGAAGGCTGAAGCCTCAAGATCATCCCACATTAGCTATAAAAGTCTGCAGACTGCATCAGAAATAAGTATTTCCTCTTTCCTCGCCTCTTTCAAACCAACATACCTTCTAATGCGTACTTAAATCCATTCTTTATCAACTAAGCAATACCAGTTTGTGCTAAAATTCCACTTCCGTCAAATACATTTTAGTGCAACTACTGCCAGATGAAGAACTGGGATGGAAAAACTGAAGTCTAGCAAGGAGAGAGCATTCATAAATCTGCTAGAATGCCCCTGTATGTAAAGACACACAGCTATCCTTGGCTGATATTCTGAATAAAAAGATTAGTGCTTGTTCAACCTATATAACTGAACAGCAAAAAGTAATATGCAACACATTGTATTTTATGTATGATGAGCTTGTTTGCTATGTGAATATAATGAATGTCTCTGCTAACTCTACTGGAGCAGATCACGCATGCCAGGTGGTCTCTGAAAGAGCAATGACGACTGCTCTGTTAAGACAAAGAGAATCGATAAAGAATAAGACTGCTCAGGATGATATGAGAAATGGCCAACAATTTCACTTGCCATTCACATAATGAATGAGGCCTGTATCAAGTTTATGATACAGGGAGCATATATTGAAGTTTCCAGCACTACAGAACATGAGTCACCAAGAAGCTGTCTGCTTCTGTTGAGGTAACAGATGACTAGAGAGAGAGAAACAGACAGTATACGTTATATTAAATGAAGGGTAATTTTCCACATTAGTTCAGTAGAACCAACTTTAGTCATAATTTAAAAATCAGATTATTCTTCAGAGGAAGGTTAGCCTTTGTCCATGTTTATGCCAATCATGATTATACACTGGCTAGAACCTTGCTGCCGTATAAATCATGTATTCTGTACGGTCACTGCTACTATATAAATGCATGTAAAAATGCCTTGAATGAGAGCTATAGCTAATGACAAAGTCCCATACTTATCCACATTTGTTATCTCCCAGACTGCTGAGTGTGTGCAAGTGCTGGATGACAGCATAGGAACAACTATAAAGTTTTACACAGTGCTAATCATATAAAACTACTCACATGCCACTTCCAGAGATGCATTGCGACTCACAGCTTCTCCAAGATAGTTCCTTGCTACGCAAACATAACTTCCTTCATCAGGTTTACTCCTGCGTCCATGCACAATACGTAAGAAAAATAAAGATCCGCTGGGCAGCAGCATGCGGTGAGAGCGCGGATCATCCTTGTCCGTTTCCACTCGCTCTCCATCCTTGTACCACTCAATAGTAGGAGTTGGTCGTCCTTCAGCTTTACAGTTCAGAGTGGTTGGCTCTCCTTTAGAGACTATCACATCTGAAGGATGCTCAACAATCCGTGGTGGAAAGTCTTCCTGGCGGAGACGGGATCCTAGAGAAAAAGGAGAAAAGGAGGAAAGAAAATTTATTTTGACTTCAGGCTTCACAAAGGGTTCTCACAAGATACTCTTTTAATGCCATAAAAAAAAATAAAAAAAAAAAAAAAGACAAGAAAAAGAAAATATGAAAACCTGCACACATCTGATATTTTGTCAGGTATCAGAGACAGTATCACACACTTTCAAAGCTAAAAACCTGAGCTGGACTACAGATACACACCTCTAAGGTATTATCAAATTCCTACCACATGCAGGCTTAAAGGAAGATATCTAACACATACATGCATGATGATCTTCTCCTTGTTCCAATAATTTTTCTATTTACATTTGCTGCTAGATCCTTGTGTGCTTTTGGATCCCACTGATGGCTACTGCTCTCCCACTCTTTTATTTCCCAGACTCAATAGATGGACATCCAAAACCACTGAAAACACTGTCTTACCACCCATTGGTTAACAGTTCTTCGTAGTTTTACATGTATGTTTTGCATCCCTTTTCCACAAACAGCCCAAGTATGGAAGCAGAAGAAAAATAAACAAACAACCCCCAAATAAAAACCCACAACTGAAACCTGAAGAGTACTCCTTTCTCCAGAAATTTCTACTACAACAACTGACAACTTTAACCATGCAAAGTGTCCAAAACATTCATGACCTTTACTGTAATTTGGAAATCTCAGATGTGAACTGCACTTTAGAAATTTTCAATGGATTGCATGCATATACATATACACACAAATACAATATAGGCATACATGTGCCTGAAAGTGCCTTGCAAACACCAGTGTCTTGGAAATCATTATAGGTCCGTTTCCCTTCTTCTCTATGCATTCACTCTTTCCTTCATTTCGCTTTTCAGTGTTCATCATTTTTTATCTGCAAATGTACTAACACATTTGCCGTATCCCTACTGCATCACAACCCTGGTAACATGGTTACTGAGAGTTCAACATCTCCAGCATTTCTGGATCTGAAACCCTGGATTATCCCTGAGTGTGCTCCAAGGCCTCAGTCTGAGTGCAGCATACCTTGGAAAGAATGTGATTATACTTTTTCCACTTCCCACCCACACCCCCCCAGTACTAAGGATTATGTAAAGAAATTATTCCCTCTATGACTGGAAAGTAATACAACCAAAACCACTTTCTGCTTTCAACTGGCCACCAAGAATACTATTTTTCACTTTACAATACTGATGATGAATATGCCATCATTAAGCCTCCACAACTATTAGGACTACTGGGTATTGATAATAGTACTACATTATGTAGTACTAAATTACATATTGATAAGAGGTACTACAGTACTAATTTGGTGCCCTCTACAACAGCAACTTTCTGCCTTGCCCTGTACTTCTCCGTGCAGCCACTTGAACACACGGTTCTTCTGCCTCTATGTATTACCTTTACACTCAGTTGCCTTCCCGCTGCCTGGGGCAGGGAAGCAGCAGAGCTTAAACGTTTTGCTCCACCTTCTCCCACAGAGCCTTACCCTGCCACTCAAGCCCTGGAATAAGGAAGAGAGGTGCTGGCAGAGGGGAGACCCTATAGAAGTAAGGTATGTGGAAGAGATTTGTGCTGGGTCCAGTGTCCTGGAGAAAGTTCCAGTGCCACCCTTCCATTACAGCCTTTACCATGTAGTGCAATTTCACTAAGAAAAGTCACAGCACCTCAAATCTCCACTGAATTCTTGTCAAAAATAATTCAATGGTATCACAACACAAGCCAAATTTTGCAATAGCCTTTTTCTGAAAAAGATAATAATTCTTTCATAATTGTTATGCTCCTCATTACAGCTATTAAGAGACAAACTGTAGAGATGAGTAAATCATGGAATTATTTAGGCTGGAAAAGACCTTTAAGATCATCAAGTCCAACCACTAACCCAGGATTACCAGGTCCATCACTAAACCATGTCACCAAGCACCACATCTACACATTTTTGAAACAATTCCAGGAACGGCTATTCCACCACCTCCCTGGGCAGCCTGGTCCAATGCTTGACCACCCTTTCAGTGAAGACATTCTTCCTAATATCCAAGCTAAACTTCCCCTGACATAACTTGAGGCCATTTCCTCTTGTCCTATTCACTTGTTGTCTGGGACTTGTTGTCTCGCAGACAACAAGAGACCGACCCCCACCTGCCTACAGCCTCCTGTCAGTGGTTGTAGAGAGCAATAAGGTCCCCCTTTGAGCCGCCTCTTCTCCAGACTAAACCACCCCAGTTCCCTCAGCCGCTCCTCGTAAGACTTGTGCTCCAGACCCTTTACCAGCTCCGCTGCCTGTCTCTGGACACGCTCCAGCACCTCAACGTCCCTCTTGAAGTGAGGGGCCCGAAACAACACAGGATTTGAGGTGCAGCCTCACCAGTGCCGAGTACAGGGGGACAATCACTGCCCTTGTCCTGCTGGCCACGCTGTTTCAGATAGAAGCCAGGATGCTGCTGGCTTTTTTGGCCACCTGGGCACACTGCTGGCTCGTGTTCAGCTGGCTGTCAACCAGCACCCCCAGGTCCTTTTCCTCCAGGCAGCTTTCCAGCCGCTCTGCCCCAACCACTCAACCCCAAGCATTGCGTGGGGTTGTTGTGACCCAAGTGCAGGACCCAGCACTTCTTGTTGAACCAAAATGAAATGCAAGAACGGTGTCACCCAACAGAAAGTCAAAGCCCAGCACTCCTAACTTCAGCATCAATCATTCAGGTATTGTTCATTACTGCATATTTAATTAAATTATATTAGCCTGACAGTTTTTCTGCAATGTCACAGTAGCTTGTGCTTCTCATAAAAATGAAGTCAGCTCTCCTAATTGCTAGCACAAATCATCTTTTCTAGCATAGATCCTGAAAATCCTTTGAGTTGCCATGCTAGCACAACTGCACTGCACTTCTCAAATACAAGGTGTACCAGCTTCTGTAGGTTAGTGAAACATTTGTCTCAATTTTGTGACCAGCAGTTTTGCTGAGTCATAGAAAAGTGACTTAACATCAGTATCTTAATTATATTCTAGGCACTACATATTTAAGTATATTGTCAGTGCCTCATTTACTCCAGAAGTTATGAGGAAAGGAGTAAGGATCCATTCTACACAGTGAATCCACCTTTGGACTTCTGTTATACTAACACTCAGGTCATTTGTACACAATTCCATAGCAATAAAGCGTTACACTACTGCACAAATGGACTTTTCCAGTGGCTATCAGATTCTATTACCAGTACAGCAAAGGCATCCATAATCTGTACTGCCAGTACACAAAAAACACCCCACAATTTACACCTAAGCACAGATAAACTTAGAGTACATTTAGAAAAGAAAGATGCGTTTTATTCTCCCTTCTATTAACTAAAAGACATTTAAAAGGTAACAGGGGAATTGTAGTTAAGTATCTCTAGACCATGACCCCATACACAACATCAAAAAAGACTGAAATCACCATTAAAGTAAAAGATTAAAAATTTCACAGTACTTTGGACTAAAAAGCAAACTTCATACATTAGCTAGAGACATACATATATGCTCCACACAAGTCTACCAATTTTGTTACTTATCCTCAAAAGAAACAAACAAAAGCCCACTAGTTGTGTTAAGAAATTTCTACTAACAGTATCAGGAAGAACACCAAAGCTGAGATGTTTCTGAAACTTTAGAGGGACTTAAGTCTGAGAAGAGAACAGGTACAACTACATTTTGATAAGTAGTTTGCTACTAATGTTGTTATACTCTGCTAACAATGTAAAATGCAAACCCAAACTATTAGTTCTCTTACACACAAAGGCTTCTTGACAATGTTCAAAGCTCATAGTAGTACATTCTACAGAGAATTACATTGAATCCTTTGAAAAGGGCTTGCTCCTATAAAGAGTTAAACCTCCCACAGCTCAATTCAAAACCCCTCCTCAGGTCAGAATAGGACTAATTCTTCTTCTTCAGTACTGACGTTAATCACAAAGCTAATGTTTACCTCACTCTATCCTAATTAAGCAATTTGTACACAAGAGAGGGTTGATACGTGGGCAGCAGAGACCATGCCAATCAGCAAGGAGAAAGGCTCAGGCAATGCTCTGAGGGGGGGTCACACCATGCATTCTTGTGGTGGCTGGGTGCGTGCCTTCAGCTATCTGGTGCTGCAAGTTATTTCCTTCAGCATCCTTCAACATAGAGGGGGAAAGAAAAACACACATAAGAAATCAGTGAGCACAGCAGACTCCCCCCTTCAAAACGGAGCTAAGCACAAACAGCTATACCAGAAGGATGCTCTGATTTAGAAAGGAGGAAAACCAAAAATTTGATTCCACTGCCTCTCTTTGATACACAGACACTGCCTATGTGCCAGAAAGTGACAGCCCTAAATGGTGTTTCCCTAGCTGAGTTTTGATTCTTCCACTATGGCTTCCCCCTAACACACTGACCTCTCAGTAGTCTTACAAATACAACTTAATTTAGAAGGAAGTGAAAAATTACTAACCCCCTGAGCTAACTGGGCAGAAGATTATACTTTTCCTTTTAGCGGAGGGTGAGATGGAACCATGATCTACTCAAGATGATAAGCAGTTGCACTGGAACAGGCAGCTGATGTTGTATCCTGGGCTACCCATGCGGCTTCCTTCTCTGTTCTTCCCTCGAGGATTTCCAATACAGGAATACCTCATGCATGTGTAGAGCATGTAAGTAACCCCTGAGTTTAAGAGTCCCTAAGTAGTCATTACTGTGATGGACGGCAATGACTTCAAAGGAGCTGTTAGATGGCGTTGGACAAAAGCATGCCTTTGGAAAAAATCCTACAGTATCATGAATAACTGAAAGCTGCACCTATGAAAAGGAGAGCATTAACACTTACCTGAATACATACTCAAAGTACTCTAATACTTACTGCGCATTAAGGTTCAAATAGCTATTGCAGATGACTGGTTATTACATATCTTGAAGATTAGTTTCATGTATGTCTCACCAACTAATTCACAGAGAAAGTTTTAGTCTCATCTTTTTGCTTATTATGTCACAGAATAATTAAAATCACTGTCCAAAACCAAAAAAACCCAAAACATACATGAAAAAAAAGATAATGTCCAAGTCTATTATAGCACGCTACCCTTGATACTAATGCTTCCTTGTTCATACTGCAGCATTAAACAAAAAGTTACTAAGGTTACTCCAACAAAAGTCAAGACATAAGCCATCTCTGTTCAACTTACCTCTCTATGCTTTTATTTTTGTGTATCTTTAAAACCTTGTCTTGTGTTTTACAAATATTTCTGCCAGAGTAATTCACAATTTCAATTCATTACTGAACATAATTCAGCAGTAAAAAAGATTATCTCATACAAAAGCAAAAAAGAGCAGCAATTCTATCGCACTTCTAATATCTGCCACAACATGAGATACTCCTACATTAGTACTAATACAAAAACAAGGGAGAAAAAAACCAACAGGTGACATTATAAAAGAATTAGATATGATGACATTCTGTTTTGATGCTATCAGGCAGAGCATAAAAAGCACAGAAAATAAGTACATCATTTCAACATAACCTCAGTGTCACATATGGAACACAGCTCATTACAAATCCCAGCAATATGTGTGTGAGAATCCAAGCTAGAAAAAGATGGATAGGGATGGTTTTCACTATGTGGGGAAGGTATAAACAATTTTATAGTCTACAGGTTTCAATATAATGGGGGGGAGCAGGTCCAAACACATAAAAACTTAAAAAAATAATTCTGCCTTAATGCTGTTGAATTTCCCAATACAGTTTTCCTAAGACCATGCTATAGCCAAAACCACCACATCTGTTTACTACACAGCTCAATGTTCTCTCCTTCAAGTAGTTTTTTTTTTAATGGGGATAAGGCAAAGAAGGAATGAAGCAGCATCTGCAGGGCAGCTTCTGATATCTACTGATTAGAAAACTATCAGCAGAAAATTCAGACTCTTCCAGAAAACATGGCTTTGGAACAGATGTGAACCGATGTAAACATCACAGTACAGAGGATGCTAACAGAGTTAGAAAACCTAACATGGGTGAGGTGTTCAGACAATATTTCATTAGTAACATAAGTTACTACATTTCATAGTCCATAGTAAATCAGATCTACTGCCAAGTAGCAAGAGACAACTGATGGAACAGTATTAATGCACCACTTTATCCCACATGTTGATTTTTTCACCTGAACAGATTAAACTATTTTCACTACTTTCTTCCCAGGTAAACAACAAAGTAAGATTATACTGCTAATTGTTTGCCATTGTTCACCTTCACCCTGTTTTCTATTGTCCAAATTCACAAGCCAGCACTGAGTTAAAAAGATTAGAAAACTAAATATTTAAAAAAAAATCATAGTCAAAAGCTAATTAGCCAATAGCAATATTTATTTCAGTGAAAAGCTCCATGAAATTTTCCAGTCACTGCTGGGAGTAAATAAAGAGTGAAACACTGAATCAGCTAAGTCTAGCTTTTACATTATTTCATTTTTGCTTCTACTAGTAGATACTAGTACTTCTACTGAAATGCAGAATTGTTCCATATTTCATCAAGAACATATCTGAAATTCCTATGGTAAAATATAAGTTACAGTCTACAGTTAATGAAAACTAAAATATGGGTCATGAAATCCTGTATTAAATTGTTCATTAAGTGTTAATGCTATTCTGTTGCATGTTTACTTGTGAATAAAGTCATCATTTTAAAGTGTACATTAAGTTATCAGCTTGCATTGTCTAAGATACTGTAAGACAATGTTCTGTCACTCTAAGACACACAGCTTTCATTTTCAGATACCAAAGCCTGGTAACTACTGATAATTGCTGACTTGATAAACGTTGACTAATGGGAAATGCTGAGTTCTTGTAATAACAATTGGTGACTTTATAGAGTTGTGATAAACTGTCACTTCACAGGTAAATAACGCTCTTGCATTCTTATCTACCTTTATGTGAATAATTTCTGCATCAGTCATTGTTACTGTCTATAGAGGTCAGGAACACGTGAAGACCAGCCTCACACCAGACCCGAGCAAGAGGAAGCTGCTGGAGGAAACACTTTGCCACAAAAAGGCAAGAGAAAGCTCCAGTTATTTAGATGTCCAGATGCAGTACATGCATTGAAATATACTTGCCACCTGTTCCTATACTGCCCTTCCTGTTTCATGAAGTTGTGTACTTACATACTTCCTCATCAAAGTAGTGAAAGAAAGTAAAAAGTCAGCAAAATTGACAAAGCAGAAAAAACATCTAAACTGTATATTGTACTTCAGGTGTCTGAAGACACTCTGCTCTTCCAGCGTCCCCTGTTATAATTCAGTTCAGATGTGTTGGATGAGATATTCCCTGAGAATCACCTTCAAGATGGAAAGTGTGAAAGATGAGTCACTCATTCATTTTGACCAGTTCAGCACCGTCACTGTTCTAAGTCAGACTGTTCTCATGATTACCAACAAGCCTCATGGATTTGCTGTAATATGCTCAGACTTCCTCATAAGTTTCCTCAGGGATGCAACGTACCATACAGTTACAGTTACACTGATAGCATATAAACAGAATACCTATTATTTTCAGTTTAGCCTGGTTGATCCTACAGCCAAATAACCCTAAAAAAATATTAATTGGATATAAGATTTTTTTATTAATCAAAAAACCAGATTTGCTATAGAGACATAGCAGCAAGAAAAATGGAAACTTTAAAAGAGTCAATATTCTATCCTTTTTCACTACATTTCCACAAAGCCACTATGCAATCCCTAGCCTAACAGTAATGTGCTCTGTGCATGTGTACATGTATGTAATATATACACATATCTTCACAGACAAAGCCATTTGGCAATTCACTTTCTAGTCCTGCTAGGCCACCATCTTTCAAATTTCAAGGAAAAGACTTGTAATTTGTTGCACTTCATGCTCTTCTAGTTTTACTTTATTAGCTTCATATCAAGACCCAAATTTGATTTAATCGATTAAGTCTACTCTTTATACAAGCAGCTACAAAGTCAATAGTCTGTCATACAAGAAAAGCAACTGTACAGACTAAATTCATAGCCATGTCATTCTTTTCTGAAGGCACCAAAATGTTCATGGCTACTGGGCTAGTGGTATTTAATAAAAGGTTAGTGATTTTATTATAAGTACTGAGCAATTTAAAAGAAAAAACAATATTGTATCCGTTTAAATGTTAATACTGTGATATGTTATTTCATAATACAAACCTTGGAATTGCCTTCAAAGAACCTCCTCAGTACTCTCTTCTGACCTTATCTCCACCTGTCACCACTTGCTACCACGATTCAGCTGTCTGCCATACCATTTATTTGCATCTCCTTACCTCTCTTCCAGCTTTTTTCTACATGCAGAAAAGTTCTTCCTGAGTTGATCTCTAAGACTATCAACTCCTTTTACATCCTTTCTGAAGGCTTACATTTTGATTTCTTCAGCATTTCAAAGACATAGCTTTAATATACTTGGATTAAAAAAAAAATGGGTCTTGATTTTCAGTAAAAGAACTAACAGCCATTTAACACAATGCATACCAGATACCAACCCTACTACAGAGCTGCCACTTGCTATTCTATCCCCCTACTATTCTCATTTTACTGCTGTGCAAAGGGAAGTTTAAAATATGATGCGATGTATTCCACTATGTCATACATGTGAAACGTTTTCAGTTCAATAGTTCTGATAGGTCATGCTTAACAGGTGTATTAGATATTTAGTTCAGAAAAAAGTAATGCCTGAAAGACAACCAAACTTGAAAGAAAAGTTCCTAATATAAGCTTTACTATAAAACAGTAGAATAAAGAAACATCAACCAAAAGAAACTTATATGGACATTTCAAAGCTTATGCCTGCTACAAGTGAAAGCAATCAATATTGTGTCTGAGAGATTATTAGCTTGTTCTGTTCTTTTGATAGTGCTTTGAATGCATTCCTTGTAAGAGTTTTCCCAACAACACACGTTCTCCTTCAAAAGGCCTGTTTATCAGGAAAAGAAATAGCAAAACTAATAGAAAAAAAATAAATATCTCCTGTAACAGAAAGTAATAGATGCAGGAAGGAAAAGGTCTGAATATATTTGGTTTTACTTAGAGGACAGCTCCAAAGATATATTTTAATGCCAAAGAACCTTCTTTTACGCTATAATTCTGGCTATTTTCACTGCACAAAATAAGAAAAAAAATCTAAAATCAAGGTTTTAAAATCACAATTAAAAGAACAATGTGCTTTAAGGACAGTATGGTTAGCTACAAAAGGCTCTGCAGAATCTTTTCTGGCTATGTAGGATCTGTCACATGGCCAGGCTTGGGTTCTTTTTCTCCTTATGTAGACTCTAACACTTCCGAATGAGATAACATTAAGCTTGAAAAAAAGACACTCTAGCTACTTAGTTAAATCTACTGAAAGACAGTCACAGTTACTGTTCATTTTCCTGCTTCTTCATATGCCTTGTTCCACTTAGGAAGTACTTATCAGAAACACTTATTACACATATCTCTTAGATATAATGAATAAGTATGTTGCTTTCACTATCCTTTTAACCAAGGAATTGACTGAAAGCAAGCAGAGATCTCAAATAGAGATCCAGTCAGTCACATCCTAGTTTGAACAAAAGATAATGTACAAAAAATTCAAGATAATGAGAAAACTCAACCGGAGTACAGGCTGATGTACTGGCATCAGGCTGATTATCCTAGACGCACTCCTCTAGGCAAAGTGACATGGCAAAGATTACATTTCAAAAATTTATATTTTACATTGTCTCCTCCTCCCATGAGATTTGGCAGATGGGAACAGACTCCAGTGACATAACTGTTGCCAAGGTAAGGTTTTTGTTCAAAGCTACATCAGCTATGACAAGGTCCTCTGAAAGCTTTTCCTCGAGCAAAATTAATCCATTAAGCAACACATCCTAACTTCCCCAGGACACGTATCTGCAGATAAGCCACCTTTCCTATAGTCCAAATCTGCCAAGAAGGGATAGCAGGCAACACTAAGAGAGATCAGTAACTGTCGTTAAAAACATTTGACCAAATCTTATTGGAAAGCTGATTCTATTAAGTTTCACTTGCATAAAACTGTGACTTTGCTAAGCAAGGTGTAATGAACTTTAATCATAAAGAAACACTGCAAAGTTCTGATTTTTTCTTTTAAAATGTGGACAATAATCCAGTGCCACAGCATAAACACCGTATTCCTTGTATGAAATTATTTCAGGGGAAGCATTTCAAAATTGCCGTAAAAACTTAATGGGGATTTATTGTAATTCACTTAATATTTTTTTTCTCCTCAGACACCAACATATAAGTGTCACACCTCAATTTGGGGGTGGGGAGCAGAATAATAAAAAAACCCCAAACTGCATTACAGACCAAAAATCAGACTATCCAGCACAGAGCAGATTGTTCTGTGCTGGTTTTAATAGTGTAAATTGCATCTTGATTACAAAGTTTGCTAATGGATCATTTCTCACATAACATGAAACAACAAAATCTACTTCGCCTTCCTTTTCGTACCACACTTCTTAGAAGTGCATTAGGACCATCCATACTGCAAATAGGTTAGCTGCATTCTTTCACCTCACATCTCAATGCTTGTGCTCTCTTTGCTTTGTAATATTTTTTTGCAGTCTTAATACTCCTCAAAAACTGTTGCGTTCTAGCATACTGCTTGTGGTGGAACAGAACATATTAGGGATGTATTTATGAGAGGAGTGAGTAGCAGCACGATAACCCTGAAAACTGGTATGTAGATTCACAGGCAAATTAATCATTTTTTCCCAGGTGAAAAGTGATGTTATAAATACAAGTCACTGCTTCAATTAGAAAATTACATTGATTTGTTTGTTGCAGAGCAGTATGGTTTAGAGTTCAGTCAAGAAGTAAAATATCTACCATAGGTATCCTCCCTGGAAGCAGGGAACAGACAACTATTTACTTAATAACACACCAACACTTAATAATACATCACCACCACCCCCTACACAAAACACCAAGAAACAAAAAATGCAAACCACCCTTACTCAGAAGTTTTCTTTATCAAAAAAGCTCTGTCTTTTAACATTAAAAATGCTGTTCTAATTCAAGTGTGGGTTTCATTAATTTTCATTGACTTTAAACAATGAGATGATAAAAATCACCTAAGAAACAAAAATAATAGGGAGAGAAAAGGATCACTTCCAGCTATGAAAAGCAGAACAAATTAAAAGGTTTATGTGTGTATATGCCTTTGTATTTATATACTGTGTGTAGACACATACCACATCTATCCTTATATATAAAAACGTACACACATACAACATACACACATAGACGTGTGCCAGACGACCTCCAGAGGTCCCTTCTAATCAAAATTGTTCTATGATACATACACAGCATGTAACAAAAGCATCAAAGAGAGAGCAAGAGGTTTTCTCTCTTTTCATCCAGTAGAGCTCAAGCACAACAGGTCTTCTCTTGGGAGCCTTTCAAAAGCACTCTGGAATTTAGCAAGGAGAAGCCTAAGTGTATGCCTGACTCTACCAAACATCTTTCAGCTCTTTTTTCAGGTCAAGGATGGAAGGAAAAACAGACATTGTTTAGAGACAGCACAATAACTTATTATACAACTAGCATATTATCATCACAGCACTGGGGAACTAATGACAGCTTTTCAGCCAGTAAAGGGTAGCTTTTCACCTTCCCACATACCACTGTGAAAACCAACAGCTAATTAGAAGCAAGTAAATTTTATACTTTTACATGGAAGGGTTGATAACCACAGACTCTCCAGGCTAAAACTTCCTATTGATAGATAATGACTGTCTAACACACTGTTAAAAAATAAATTATTTAAAAGCTTTAAAAATGAGTACACTTGAAAATACATTGATTTTAACAGTATTAAACTGACACAACAACTATAAAAAAAGCTTTCAAATGACAATCTGGTCTAGAACCCTTCACAAATCATACATCAAATAGCTATCATATTAGCATAAAATTGCCACAATCTGTGAAATCAGACTAAATTTGTAAACAAAGTATTATAAAAACTCCACAAAATCAAAGAAGGCAGTTCTCCAACTAAGAACTTTCAACCTGTATTCAAAAAGCCTTTTCAGATAATCTTAAAATTATCTGGCCTTTAACTTCCATATAAATATTTTGATACACAAAAATTTTCAGTGTTGTGCCATTAGAAACAATTATGAATCTTGTCTACATTTTAGTTCTGATTAATAATTTCATTTTTACACCACAACATAACTGTAATATAAATCTTGACAATATTTTTAGGTAAGTTTGACAGTTCTGACACCCTAACTTTTGCAGAAGACTATACATGCAGCTACTTCAGCCAAGGAAACTTTCTTATCTCTTCCTTTGTCTTCACACTCATGAAAATCTCTCTGGTGTCACTAACAATCCAATATCCTAAAACCTGAAAACGCAAAGTCTGGTGTCTCACAGCTAGACAAAAACATTGACGTGGCACATAGACAGACATACCTCAAGGTAGTTGAGGTAATCACAAGTTTTGCAAATCAGAAGCAATACAGTTTGGTCTGCTCAGATTTCAACAACACTATCCTCACATAGTGCAACCTAGAAAAATCCTGGTCAAGTTAGTAGATGTAAGCAATCACACATTTTGCATGCCATGGGAATCAGGTCTATGATTCTTAGTATTACAAAAAGAACATTAGGCAGTGACAGAAACCAATATAATTTTACCCATCTGAAGCAGACTTGAAATAATATTTTGCGGGAGGTGGGGGATTCCTACTGTAAGCACAGCAGGCATTTAACTTTGGTGTTCTAAATTACACCTGGCAGCCACTGTGTTCACTGCTGACACTGGCAACACACTCCCGCCCCATTCCTCTGAACCACGCCACTTGTGAATGTCTAGGGAATCCCAAGCAGACAATATCAATGCTTCATTTAAAATTTTGATCCAAACATCCCAAAACAAACTTTTGTAAAGTTCTAAGTAACTATCAGCCAATCAATTCAGCAGCAAAGCCCAAAATAAAATTGAAAGTAATACAACTAATATCAAAAGGTCATTGTAATCTCTTGGTTTAGAAATCTGTAGATTACACCTTGGCCATTTGTCGAATGGTTTCTCTTTGGAAGCTTCAAGTAGTTATAAAAAAGTTTTTCCAAAATATCCAAGAATGAAAACACAGCTCAAGCTCTATGAAGAAAGCGTCTAATCCCACTTTTTCTAATCCCATACTGAGTAAATATACCTTCATATGCTCAAAAGTAGAAGACTTGGGACCAGTATAAACTTTCTCACACCTGTACTTCTGCTACATGCGTCAATGTACAAGAATCAGGCGAGTAAGTGCAGGCAATACAAGAGTTAGGGGGACATTTGCAAATGCCCTTTCATTTCACCTTTTGCTAGCTTGCATTTTAAAAGCCTCAACTCAGACACCCAATTTTGAAAACAAACAACTTTTAAAGAAAATTCAGTCACATGCTATTTCTACCTATGTAAGTCATGTTTATAAAACAGCTTATATTCCAAACACAAAAGATCACAACAATTTTTATACTGGTGCTTTATGGCATGCATTTGTCCTCATATGTGTTTAGAGTTTTTGTGTTTGGGGGGTGTTTTGTTGGTTTTTTGTGGGTTTTTTTTTCCCCCCCAAGTTTTTAAAAATAAATATTTTACTGCAAATATTACATCTTTTTTGTTTATTGCATGGTTTGATCACCAAAATGTCACAAGTTTCTCAATGGTTATTACACTAATATCCAAGGTCATATTATTGGCTCTCTTCGTAACTACAAGGAACTTCTCACCACTAATAATCAGAAACTTGACATATCCTTTACATTTGCGTGCAAATATCTTATTGTCTTAACTGTAGCTTTTCTTGATGCATTTATAGCACAGTTATATAGAATATCTATCTTACCTGAGAGAGCATCTTTTGTTAAGAAAATTAGTTCCCCTGCCTGCAACATCCTCTTCCACGTCTGTTCCCTGCTCCCCCCAAAGAATCAAGCCACCACTTCTTTCCTTGGGACCTTTCCTTTCTTTTTGTTCTCTGTGCATGTTTCACAAATGCCTTATATACCTCATTGCATGTATTTTAATTTGTCACCTTTCTACTTTGCTACCCTTATACCTATAGCTAATAAAATTATGTTTCTTTATTCAAAACAGTCCATCAACTCTATTTACTAAATTAATCACTCTTCTTTTCCTTCTCTTATTCAGAAGCCATCCAGTTATCTGTCCGATTAGATTATAAAATACAATTCTGCAACTTCCATAGCCAAAACTGGACGTAATGGTTCTTGGGCCTGGTGACAGAGCATAAATGCTCACAGTAACTGTGCCAACTCTTGGATACTTTTTTTAAGCAGCCCTCACTGATTTTTCTCTCAGCGCTTCCGTTTCATGTATTTACACCCAAAGCTGGCACAGCAAAGTAAGTCTCTCTTAGTACTTCAGCTGAAGACACCAGTCCAGTGAGAGGCTTTCTTGGACCAGTTTCTAACCAAACCATACATACACAATCCTGCTGTTGCTGGTGGCAATCCCAGCTAGGAAGAAGCTTGCCTTTCAAGGGATACATATTTCACAGTATCTTTCTGCAGCATTATTTTATCCTTTACATATTAAAAAGAGGGACATTTTCTGAAACAGTAAAGCTGAAGACACCGACTCAGAAATCTTTGTTGTCCACCCTATCTTTATAGAGATCTCTGTTGATTCTACTAATGAAGCACTTCTCAGACACGTGGAATGGCAAGGGTACTGCTGTGACAAAACCTTCTAAAAGATGTTTGCTAATGTACAATTCATTTAGTTCATGTTGATCTAGAGCAAACAGCACTGCGCAAAGGCACAGAAATAAGACGATCTGATACCACAATAGATGAAACACAAAAGAAACTCATAGGCAGTTTGCAAAGTGTTTACTGTAACCAAGTAAATTTGTGAAAATAGCAGCAGAAGAAGTTAATAGATAATATAGAGGAAGTAGATTCCACCATCTCAGGTTGTAAACTTTAAATTTTATATCACTATCTTCAGTAAATAGAATTAATGTTTCTAGACAAACTAATGAAATAAAATTCCATCTTTTAACAGTAGTGTGTTGACCCCATCAACAGCCAAACACACCCCCAGCTGCTCATTCACCACCCTCTCCCATGGGATGGGGAGAAAGTAGAAGGAAGGCAAGACACTCATGGATTGAGATAATACAGCTAAGAGGGAAAGAAAAAGCTGCGTGTACAAGCAAGGGAAGGGGGGGGGGGTAAGAGAGGCACTCATTCACTGCTTCCCATCAGCAAGCAGATGTCCAGCCACTTCCTGGCAAGCAGAGGACCACAGCATGCCTAACTGTTGCTTGAGGACACAAATGCCATAACCACAAATGTCACCCCTTTATCTTCCTTACCATGAGTTTTTCTTGCAGAGCATGATGTCATATGGCACAAAATATCCCTTTGATCAATTTGAGTCAGCTGCCCCACTATGTTTCCTCCCAGCCTCTGGCATGCCCATGCCCACTACATTCTTTGTTTAGAGCTAAAAATCATAAATTTTTCAGGAGACAGGTT
Organism: Ibycter americanus; assembly: GCA_035590275.1. Taxonomy (NCBI): domain Eukaryota; kingdom Metazoa; phylum Chordata; class Aves; order Falconiformes; family Falconidae; genus Ibycter; species Ibycter americanus. The sequence continues at coordinate 108,645,048 of JAVJGI010000014.1, read as the reverse complement.
TTTTATGACTGTTTTTCAACAGATAAAGAAACCCTCAAACATGATAGAAGAATCTTTTCCTCTGCACAGCTATTTTGCAATGAACCTACTTCCTCCAGAATAGATGGGTATAACGTGAAACATTCTTGTAGGTATCATTGACATTTTAGGTTCCATCATTAAAGCAGCCACATACTTCTATACCTAATACTTTTCTGATTAATAACTATAGGACTGCAGCTGTAGTTAGCTTTCGATATGAAGTGGAATCAAAGCTTCTTTGCTATCTAGGAAAACAAAACAAATATTTATGGAAAAACGTAAAGAAAAGTTTAAGGTTGACAATACAACGATGCTCGCATGAAGACCAACATTTGCCAATGTTTGCACTCCATGCAAATATCTTAGTACATCCTTACTGCATCATGCCTATGTGTGTAACGAAAGAGAAAAGTCAGTTCTCTCTTTTTTTTATTTTTACTAAGTATGCTTCTGATTTATCATCTTGCTTTCATTTCCAGAAGACTGTGGCTAGAAAAAGAATTAAACTCAGTGCCTTCACAGTCCTGGTTTATTTCGTAACTATTTTACAAGCTTTTTTTTTTTTATTATTTTGTGATTTTCCTCATCTAATGAGAAAACTCCAGTTATGATATCATGTCACTTTCAGAGAGTAAAAAAACCTAAACATTCATCTTCTGGAGTACAGCATAACTAAGAGAAATACACTTAGAAGCCAACAGTTCTGTCATCAGCCAGTTTTGCAGACCTGAGGACAAGCCCTACATCAAGTGTCTCAGGTACAGCACTTTTCTTCCACACTTTTTCTAGCAGAGATCTTACACGTGCACGCACACTTGCAAACTTTCCTTGTTTTCTCCCAAAGAAGATCTGCCTCTCACTATTAACATCATAGCTATATCTTGGTCATAAAACAAAATGCTATGCAGCTACATAAAACAGAATATATAGCACCTTATTAAAACCGTGAGAAGGAGGCTTATTACTGGTAGCTAGGGATTGGTGTGCTGTAGGGATCAAGACAGGACTTCAAAAAACTGTTCTGCTGGATTTATGAAAAGAAGTTTATTGCAAAACAAAGCCCAATAAATTTCACTTGCACCAAAAGCAGCAGCAAGCCTGAGGAAAATGACACAGGTCTAGTGTAACAGTCAACTGTAACTAGCTCAGCTAAAGAGAGATTTCCATTTCTTGGCACTGCAACAAATCCTCAAGCAGAGAGGGGCTAGGGGTGAGATTTTTTCCTCTGTAAGTAACTTAATGAATGAAGTACTAATTAACATTATGGCATTGATAAATGGAGAGAGAGATTAGGGATGTACTCGATATTCAGGCCTTCCCAGATGGACCGTCAAAGCCACATTAATTCCTATCTCATTGGAGCATCTGCTTCTCCCATAATCCATTGCCCCTTGGTACAAACAACACAAACTGTTGTGACTCAATTCGATTTATATCAATCTAATTTCTTTTAATCCAATTTGTATTCCAATCTACTACCTTCTAATCACTTAAATCTTCAGCCTCCATCTGGTAAATTTTCTCTCAAAATTAACCAAGCAGATGCCTCTGCAATTGTCTTCCACAGTCAGGCTAATCATGCCCTCGCGGTGGCCTACAGAGCACGCTGAATAGGTACGTGACTTACAGCATTGCCCTTCTTATTACAAACATGGCGATGCAGGAAGGCCATTTTGTCTGTCATTAATTGGTTGATTTGCATAACACTGCCCGGGAAAGATGCCTAGGAAACAAAAGCCAAGAACAGAAAGCTTCAAGAAGGCAGCGTGACATGCTCATCATTTGTCACATGGCCATTACACTTTGAACCGTCTATTGTTTGAGGTTACAAATACAGAACTGGATTACAGCTAAATGCATAACAAACATCTATGTACAATATTGGATTGCATGATTTTTGGCATTGCTGGCACTGAACTTGCAGAGAGCAAGGGGGCCATCCAAACAAAATTCTGAGAAAAGTACGTGATACTGAGACATTGTTTAGCCAGACCCCAAACCTACAAACCCTCTCTCAAGTAAATGAACTTTTGCACAGTTACAACTACGTATGCAAATAGAGCCAGACTGTGACTACCAAGAGCTAGAGTTCCCCAGGTTTCCCCCAAACAGTACCCTAGACAGTAAGGGCCACAGGCTATCCGATACATCATTAGTAGGATGAGGAAAAAGAAAAAGAAAGAAAGAAAAAAAGAAAAAGAATGAAACTAACCTTCTTCTCAGCCGAGAACAGTTAAAAATTCTGAACCTAAAGTAAAGACAGAAGGAGTAGAGCCACTCCTTTAAAACTGGTTGCCTCATTAAGGATACAACGATGATCTTTCCCGTTGATCAATGCTACGCCACCTCCAGAAAGCTGAAGGCAGGCTCAGCACAAGGTGTGTATCATTATTCAAGTGTTTATATATCACGGACTGCCAAAGTTGTAGACAAAGTTTTTTCAAACCTGTGATTTTTATTTCTGTCTTCCCAGGACTATAAGTACTAAATGTGCCACTTATGTTTCCCAAGCAGTGTTAAGTGAAAAGAAATGATAAAAACACAATAAGTACTTAGTAAATAATAAAGCAAGCACAAGAAAAAACAGGCTGGCCCCAGTCGAGGAGGCAGAAGAGCAGCTTCTCTATCATAAGCAGGAAAGAGGAAAGAAAATTTCTACTTGGCACTCAGTGCCTTGCACCGTGAGCTACGTTCTTGTTGGCCCACAACCACTTACGGAAGATCTGCTATTAAACAACAGTCTAGGTTCAGAAGGAGGCGTAATGACCTTTTGCTATTACAGCTTCTATATAAAATATGCAGCTCCATCTTTGTCAGAAGAATACAAATGAGACTAACATGGAAAGGTCAGCCTCCAATCTTAAAAATAAAAATAAAAAAATTACTCGTGTCATCCAAATTTTCAGTAGCTGGAAGATGAGCTTACCAGGATGATTTGCCTTGAGTTTGCTACCGCTTCCTCCCCTCCTCTCAGTCTTTCACATCTACCCCTGATTAAGAGGTTTCGCTTTTCAGCTAATAGGTACCTAGTAAATTTTTCAGGACCTGAGGATAGCAAACAGTATAAATACAATGGATCCAAGCCAGAGGATGTTGGAGAAAGAAAGGGAGGGTGTGCTTGGTTAAGGAGGGGGTGGAGTGGGCAGTCTTTCTTCCCCTCCCACAAGCTGTCAAGGCCTTCTGTGCACACCCCCTCCCTCATCCCTGCTAAAAACCTTCTTCTCTGTGCCTGCCATGACAGGTGGTCCAGATTTTCACTTAGAAAATCTGGCCACCCTATGTTTGCAACACCTCCCCGCTTAGTATCATCTGTGAATTTAATTAGCAAGCAGTTTACCCACTCATTCAGATTATTAACGAAGATGTTAAACAAGACACAACCCAAATAAAAAAAGATCCCTGTGGCAAACCAGTTGATGCCTTTCTTTAAGTCAGTTTATTGCTATCTATTGTAACCCTTTCTTTGCAGATGTCAACAAATGGTTCAACTACATGATACCATGGATATGCAAGCCAATTTGCGCCGGGGGGGGGGGGGCGCGGGG
>JAVJGI010000014.1:108610694-108641472 GCA_035590275.1 Ibycter americanus | reverse complement strand
AAGCAAATTTGGCCCGCCCCGCCCCCCCCCCCCCCCACCTAAAGGGTTGTGATATACTGTATACAGTAGAATTACACTAGACTGTCCCCATCTCCAAAGTCCTAGTTCTCATCTATTGCACATGTTGTTTCATCACATTACAATACCTAGCCTCTTGCTTCTCCTGTTTCACCTGCCTCTCCGCAGCAATATACACAGAATCATTGCTAAATGCTGGCCAGGAAAAATTCACATCATCTGTGAATATTTCTACTGTCATAACCTAAAACCAGTCCATAAAAATCTGGCAGAGGGAAACAGGATCATTAGAAAAAGCAAGACTGAGATATATTTAATGTATTTAACAGTTCTATAAATAGAGTTTGAAATGAGGGATTAGTAGCAGTGGGAACTAGGCAAGGAATTTGTAGGGGGAAAAATAGTTTTTATTCATGAAAAGTAATGTGAGAGCACTAATACTCTGAATCAGTAACTTCAGTAAGGGCATTACAGTTTTATTCATCAGATAAGCAAAATTACAATGCCGTGCCTGTGTGTTGATCTTTAGGTTTTGAAATAAAAGTAAATTTAATGCAGTTTCATCAATAAAGCATATCACATTTGGGGAAAAGACAAACAAGAATGCCATAAGAGAACCCTCCATACGGAGAAGACTTACAATTTGAGAAAACTTTACTGAACTATATTTTCACACAGATATAGATATATTTACACATATAATACAGACACATATATACACGCACTTCTTTATTCATAAACCAAATCCAACTCGGAGCTCAAAATGTAAAGCACAGTCCTGTTCCCTTTGCAAAAGTACCGTAATATAAGAAACACATGAACATTTAAATGTCCAAAGCCAAATGCAAATCTTGTCTAAAACAGGTGGTGACACATATCACATGAGCAAAAGCTTTCTCTGAGCTTATCTATGGAGTGTTTATTTTTCTTCTACTCCTTTCTTCAGAAAACTGCTGAGTAGTTGCAAAAATTTATCTCAAAGCAGATCTAGTGAACTTAATTAACACTTCTAATTAACACTTCAAAACCTCCCTATGCCTGTTTCAAATAACAAACCGGACAGCTCTGGACCTCCCATTCTGACTGCGCTGTAGTACACAGCATAAAGCAAGGCATGCTGATCTTCCCAGGTAACACCACAATACAAGTGAAGGAAATCATAAAAGAAGCACAACAGATTTCTCCCTGTAATCAAAGGTGCGTTCTGACAGAGTGTAAAAAGCCTAAGCTGGGCAGAGACTAAAACTTAAGTCTATAAATTCAGTTTACACTAAAGTAAAATTGAACCTCGGCTCTTAAGCAGAAGTATGCAACCTCCTCTTACTGACCAGTGGCACTCTCCCCCACTTCTTCAGAGCTCTTAAACATAACACTCCATACCATGCTATCATACTATATGCTTTTACAGACAGATGAACAGGAACATCATTTACTTGAAAGACATTTTCAAGTGATATAGTAGTAAATAGATACCTAGGAGAGGGGAGAGTACATAGCACTGATAATGCTTAGAAAGATAATGGAAAAAGTCATTTTTTCTGTGCTAATATAATTCTCAAATCCGTTTGTTTATGGATAGATCTACACTAAAGACCATTGCTTCTCTATATAATTGTAAAACTTCCATTTAGATTTTATAAAGCAAAGTTCAATTTCATAATAAAAGGCATCTGTAAACTCTTGGCTGAACAAAACAGTATTTTTTCCTTTACCCACTTAGAAAGTACAAGACCACATATTTACACTCAAGACCTGCATTATCAGCGAATAAGTGAGCACAAGAATAAGCTTAATAGTATCCTGACTCAGGATTTGGTAGAAATATTTTTTTTTTCTTCTCCTGAACAGCTTTTGCTCAAAAAACCTTTACTTCTGAAATGAGGTCTTAAACAGTCCAGCTCTCTAACCTACACATATAGGCTTGTTTGCTAGCAAGTGGAGAAAGAATTCAGCTCCAGAGATTCATACCATCCTAACATAGTTTTTAAGGTCAGTAGGAATAGGATGAACCATTAGCAAAAGCCTCTACAATGACTAGAGAAGGGACACCTAATTTTTCATGGCCTGTCTCAGGGGGATTGAATCCACTCTACCATCAGTAAGGTTTGAGCAGAAACTTTTATTCTTTCAGATTCCACAAACAGTCACTTATTTTCAGAACTCAGGTGCATATGATGTATTTGAAAACTGAAACAAGCATACCTACCTGCCTTCCACCAAGTGAAACTTCTCATATTTTTAAGCAGTTTGTGTTTTACAATAAACATGGGGAAAAAACCCCACCCAGATGCCAGTGACCTATGCCACACTGCAAGAGGCTTCTACTCTCCAGAACAGGCATCTCTACACACTAGCTAACCCAGGTCAACCTGGAGATATTGCAAATATTCACAAAAAGAAGAAGGGTGGTATATCTAACCATTAACAGGAGCCAAAGAACTCACGAAGCATCAATGCCACATCTGCTAGCTCCTCTACACGAAAGAAACAGTTGGTGTTAATGCACGATTAAGAGCTGAGAGGAATGCAACGAAAGTGTATGCAGGTGGCAGAGGTCACTGAGGGATAGCATAAAGGAAAGAGAGGGTCAAATTATTACCTGGAATGCATCCACAGGGCACAGCTATCTTTTAAATCAGTTTTTATAATAGCCATGCCTGTATTGATTTAATAATATCTTTATGTTACAGATTTACTCAGCACACCAAGAAGAACTACATCAAAGACAGTTGTGAAACCAGGTCTTGTTTCTTTTCCTTACACAAGGCAAGGAAAGATTGAAGGCTTCCAAGATAGGACATTAAGTGCTTTATTAGTCTTGTTTCATATGAAAAGGCAAACATCTGCCACCCAAACATCATCAAATACTTCAGTTACAAGCCTTTGGGTAAAATAACATGAACACCATAAAAATGAAATTCAACTTAAATCAAAGTGACTAATATGCCTCTGTGTACATGACAACTAACATAGTGGGTCTTCTACCTTTAAGCCTATATTAGCATATACATAAAGCTGAAATGGAATGGAGAGAGAATATCCATGTGAAAGTATGGTTACATCACACTGGGCAGTACTATAGAGTATTAGGCATTTAAAGACAAGTTTTCAAGAGTATTTATTGTAAATCACAGAAACATGACAAATTAAATACTCAGCCTCCCTTGTAAACATACTGAGAAAAACAGCCAATGCTGACTTAACACCCTTAACTTCACTGAGGCTAACATCTTACTTAAAGGAAGGCGAGATCAGGATCACACCGCCCATAGGCAACCGTTCCCAAGTCTAGCCTCTTCGCCACTTGCACAGCAGTTGACAAAAACCTGTTCCTGGTATATCAGCACTTGCCACTGACTGCTTGTTCCGCCATTTGCCTCCCTCCTCCAGAACGATAAGAATAAGAACTATAGTTCAAAGGGGCAGAAACGAACAATAAGGGTCATTTTAAGTGCTAAGGTCAGGCTGTATGTTTCAGGATAGGGGAGCCTGAAGTAAAACAGTTACAAGTTCCCAGTGACCCTGGGAAGGAGGTTACTGAATATTCATGTTGACAGAAAAGAAGAGAGGATTAATCATGTGGAATTAGCATTTTCATTGAGGAGCTTGGCTGAGTCTTGTGTTCTACTTTGAGAGGAAGATGGCTGCTTCACACTAGCATTTTATATCTCTCATTTATCGAAACATTGCAGCTTGCTCCTAACTGTCATTAACTGATGAATAATGAAAGACTTCTTTACTTTTACCTCAGATTAATCATGCAGCTCCCTTGGTCTTTCCATGCCTGAATGTGTGTTCGGAACCTTTTTTTTTTTTTTTTTAATTCATGTGGGATAAAGAAATCTGTTTAATTAGATTTCAATTCTATTGGGGGAAAATGGTCTCTATTGAAAGGGCATCACCCAGTATTTTCACCTCAGTTACAGTGTTGCAGTGCCTTAAATTGTGCCACATGTATGTTAATTTCAATCCATCTCTTATGTTACACAAATTAATAGTTAAGAAAAAATAATCATCACTCCAGTTTCCTGGCATAGACAAAAAGGGTGTAAAACTTAATTGAAACAATTACAATATGCAGATTTTATAATTACTATCATAAAGTAAAAGTACAAATCATTGTGTACCAGTAATATATTAATGTCTTGATGCAGTTGTTTCAGAATCATTTGCAGATTTTTTATAAAAATCCTTATTTTCCCCTGACTCTTCCCTTTCTGTGCCCTTCTCCAAACTTCTTCCTCCATACATTATGAAGTACTAGCACTGACTTTTCAATTACAGATGTAAAACAAATCATATAAAAATGCTGGTTTTCCCCATCGTGAGTGGCACATTAAATAGTACAACATATAGAACTACTTAACGGAGTCAGATAATTTCAAATTTTTAGACCTGTAAACTTACCTCACCACATCAGGCCCTAAATACCTCATCTACTTTACGATCATGCTTGAAGAGAGTGGAACAAACCAAACCTGCTGCAGTTGTACAAAGCTGCACGTGAGCAAAAACGTTCCCTCAAAAACAGCTGCAGGTGATCAGGTTGCACCTTGAAGTACACACTTTGATTAAGCATTCCATATTTTCTTTGTGTAGCTACAGATGGTCTTTATGGTTAGAAAATCACCCAGTCTTATTGCGGGGGAGAGAGGGGAGGAAAAAAACCAAACAAAATAAACCCACTCCCTTCCTTGTTCTCTCTCAAAATAATCAGAACCAACCTAACCGATGCTTTGCAAACCTTTTCCTCTTTCTCATGCCTTGAGCAGCCCTTTTCATGACCTGCATCTTCCTTAGTCTATCAGCCTAACAATTATTACAGTACAACACAACATTGTTCTTGGTATTAAATGCCTAAAACATGATGACTAAAATGTTTTAAGATACAGTGGTTTTGTCTGTACATTACCATTTGAGGATGATTACAAAAATTAGCATGTTTTCTTTTACTATCTGTTAAGCATTTTCATCCATTAGCTATAGAGTGATCTATAGCTTTATTCGGTCCACTTTAAAATTACTTAAGTGGCAGGTACTTTTCCATTATCTTACTAGAAAGAGGGTTCCACACCGAACACAAGAATAAAATGCGCATAATGCCAGTGCATTATACACAGTTGAGCCCCATTCTGTTACGATTTTGAGACTTCTAACCTTTACAGCTCCTTATTTTAACATTTAACTATATATTTTCATGCCTTACTATGTTACCTCCAATTTTAAATTTCAAGGTTGAGTTAAATTAGTTGCAACACTACATCATGTTTTTGTAAGATACATACTTTAAATTTTAACCCTCATCTTAAGTATTTTGTCCGAGAAGATGATGAAACATGTAAAAGATGAGGAAATAACCATATACAATTTCACAACAGTAACAGTCCACATAATTCATATTTTATCTCCTCTGGCATATTCCCTTTCAGTTGCTCATAAAACTTCCAAGTTCTCACTAATCTCTTGTCATCACCTTTGAGTTTTCCCTAGTTTGCCAACATGGTTTTAAATTGAGAGACCTAGAACCATACATTAGAAAGCTAAATTCCTGCATCTGCAGAAGGCTGGTATAAAGATAATGTTCAACTGAAGTTTCAGCTTCACTCAGTTCCTTGCAAAGCTGATATAATAGCTTGTCATTCCTGCAAATGCAATGCTCTGTGAAGCCACACCACAGATCTCTTACATTGAGTATTGTCTCGCAGTGGCTAACTTAACACACGTATCCTAAACTTATATAGGGTACACTGTATTAAAGGTGAGTATGACAATGCCTTTCAGAGCTCTCTGGCAATCATCCTATTCCTCGATGCATCTGGTTTGATGATTGACTTTTTCTGGATTACAACCCATTTTCTTTCTTAACCATATTACAAACTTCCTGAGGTCACTTTGTATTAGCAACTGTGTAACTTCACTCACTTCAGATGTGAAAGCTTAAATCATCATTTTCTTCCCTATTTTAGTATAAAATTCTCCACTTAAGGTTATCTTTAACAAGAACATTTTCATCCGGACTAAATTCACACATATCTAACATTAGTCTTTGCTTCTTCCTGCTGCTGCTACCTAAAGAAAGTGGTATTATCACAGCCTGCAGAATGTGCTCTTTCAAAGCAAAACTGATAACTGATGATTTTCAAAGAGGACATTAAAATGTAACAGAACAGGTAAAATCATGGCCTAAAATTGCACGTGATTCTTTCCCTAAGAAAAAAACCACACCAACAGCAACAACAACAAAAAAAAGCAGTTTCTGAGGAACATAAACTGGATCTTCATTTTTGAGTTGTTATAGAAAGTATTAGTTCCTTGAACATCATATATATTATTTTGCTTTCAAGCTCTCCCCAGAAGTATTTTCAGACTTAAGTGGCATTAGATAAATGTTTTCATTAATCTTATTTTTGTTCAAGTAAGCTGGACATTTCCTCACAGAAAGCGCGGAAACAGAATAGCACCAAATGCTGATGTTTGTTACATAGCACCATATATGCAGATTTGCGATCTATTGGATCAAAGAAACAAGAAATTCTGTCACTTGGAGACAGGATATCATATATAAGGACAGCTAAACACAGTGGGATCTACAAAAGAGCATTCTCTATTTTTGTCACCCCTTTGTCCTCCCTGTGGATGGCAACACATTTATTTGCTTGGATTCTATGCTGGTCAAATTCTTTCCAAGCCAAATTCATTTTGTGAGGGTACATATGCCACTCCAGCACCCATGTACAGTCACGTGTGCTCCTGAACACACATGTGAGTTCAACTCCAGACTCTATTATCATTATGTTACATGGCAGTTATTGCACTCATCCTTTACCTCAATTTTCTATTTTTAAAACGTAGATGTTGGCACAACTTTTTTGTGAAATGTTTTGAGATTGACTGATGACAAACCCATGTAACAAATAGTATTGTCAGCTTACTAAGGTGTCTTCCTGATGTATAGCCTGTGTGCACAGATGGCTTACAATAACATGTGGCCAACACCACTCTTCTCCTGCTATGCCACTGCACAGTCATAGGTAAAATTTACCTGCAAGTTCTTGATCTGCTGTGTTTGAGCTTTACCCTCTGTCCTTTTGGAATGCCTGGAAGCTCCAGGTTTCTAGAGTCATTAAGAGGCAATTTCATTTTGCCAGCCTTTACATTTCTAACGTTACGTTAGTCACAAAATGAAACTGTTTCATAATTTCAAGCTAATTTTGCATGCATTACATGGAAATTCCCAGAGCAGTAGTTTTTATTACTACAATACCTTAACCGATTTATACCTCTGGAGATGTAAAAAGCCCATATAAGAATTCTATCTACTCATTATCTTTATTTTTTTTATTATATATGCACATATACAAACACACAGATTTCCTCATTGGATTAGCAAGATTTTCTGTTTTCTAAAATGCCAAAAGAAAAACAGTTTATTTGCTTTAAAAGCATTCATTATTGCATGATAAGTCTGGAAGAATATTGTTAATGTTGATGCAGAAGACAAAGACACATAGGCTGATAATCGGAAATTAAGATCCCTGATGTTCAAAGCAGAGTTTATACTGCAAATCAATTTAGAGTTCCATCAGGATTTGTGTGTTATATATCCATACCCCCCACGATGTATAGGGGTAACACAACAATCTTTGTCACATAGAATAACCAAGACACTGACAGCATCACCAGTTACTTTATTTACTGATACAGTTACTCTGGAAAGACTTGCCCTTTTCTTGTACTTGAATCAATTTATAGGTTTTACAACCAATTTCAATAGGACAGCGTTACCATACAACGTCACTTCACCTTGCTAGCTTTTTACCAAGCTACAACACCATCTAAGATGCTTCCCGCACTTTGTCAGAGAAGGTTTAACTTCAGACAAGACCTTCGCTGTGTGTTGTAAACGCAACTGCAGTGTCTCACACCACATTATCTCAGAATGTAGGAAGTACTAAGAAAGATCAACAGCACTATTGATATTGACGTATTTATGGAAACTCTGTAATTTATATTTACTTATAAAGACTACACATTGTGTTCCTATCATCTTTTTATGAAAAGTCAAATGTTCCTTTACTGCCTGCATGCTATTTCTCATATAAAAAAAAGTCTTCTAATTAAATTTCAAGCACCCTTGACATTAAACAAGTTGATTAAAAAAAGACAAATAGAACCTGCTGTCATCAGAGATGACCCCTTAAAGGCAAATAAAGCCTAGCAAATACTATGCACTGAAAGACTGCTTTCCTAACCAGTGTTTCTTCCAGCACTACTCCTCCTAACAGAGTGCAAGTCCTAGTACAAAGTCTCCCAGGTGCTCAGTAACTGCAACCCTCAAGAGTATAAGTAACTAATTTTTCCCATCTCTGTACATTTTGTCTGGTTTTAGCCCTTCTCTTGTAACTTCTGTACTATTCTACTACACCCCACAGAAGTTTAAGGAAAGCACTGCTTACTTGATGAAGCCCTTCTTAATAACACAGTGAAGATAACCATTTGACAGAATGTTACAGCCAACAGAAAGCTGGGATACTAGTTCGAATGCATTGTACATAAGATCTGTTTTTCACCAAAACTCATGATTGGATTTTTGTCAAAATGAACTGTCACCAACTCTAAGACTAGATAATAAAGTCAATGAAGGAAGGCTCACACCCACAGTCATATCAAGCTCTGCATTTAACACATTACTAGATAGTGTCTCATACAGCAAACCCTCCCTCCCTCTCCCCCCACCACAGCCCTTCTATGCTCCTCAGCAGCTCTAGAACTCTCAGTTTATTCCCCCACAACAGTATCAAGCTTTTCTTTGATGCCTGCTCAATAGGCAAGATGTCCTCACTACAAAAGCATAGGGTGATTTTTCTAACTTCCATACAAATGACCTACTTTCTTAAGAGCTTTTGTGCATCTGAGATGAGACCTCATTAGTAGGCAGAAGTAGTATGTAAAGCCTGTCCTGGACCACACTCCATTAGTATTAATCAATATTAATTTATAATTGGATAAAGGTGGCTTTTCACCTAGAAATTATTTCAACCCCTTCCCACCCACCCCCCAACAAAAAAAACCCAACAGTTTTCATTATATTTGAGATATCAGGACACAGTGTCTCTATGCAAAAGTAATCTGCAAATTATCTTCACATCCAGAATGACTTACCGAGTAGAACTGATCCTACAGAGAACAGTTTGGTAAATCCAGGCTTTGACTTCTTGCCTTAGAAGCGTTAAGTGAGAAATATATCTAAGCATGAGGAATAAACTGCTTTCCAGAATCAACAAACAAGGACTAGAAAAAAAGTGATTGTTGTAATAATGGTCAGGTGGGAACAATTGGCTTGCAGTTAAGTGTGAGTTTCAACCAGTTTCATTCACTGATCGCCTCAAGGAACTTCAGCTGCTGCTGCACCTACAAGATCAATGCTGCTAATTGTGAGGAAAATTATTCAGGACAGCAGAGAGCCCCCTATTAATGATGCCTGCCAGAAGAAAGTCAGTTTATCAGCTGTCCTAAAGGTTAACATCAATATCAGATGCGACAACTTCAAATTATTATATCACTAACCTTGCAGGCAAAATCACTACAGTAGTGCAGAAAGCTTCAGAATTGCCTGCATTTTAAAGCTTATTTTGGTGCCCTGCTCAACAGGTGCCAAGCTTATGTTTGTTATTTAATATTCTATCATTTGACTGTAGCAAGAATAAAACGTCTATAACAATTCTTTCAGTTCTGTCCATACTCTTTACTGACTAAGAGAACTGATCTATGGATAGATATCAGCTAATGCTACAGGAAATGGTTTGCGGGAATGATTTTGTTATGTCTACTCAGAAAGACCTCAAAAAGCAAAGAGAAAATAAGTGTTGGATTAAAAAAAAACAAAACACCACAAAAACAAACAGCTGACTAAATTCACAAAAGTTGACCACAAAGTCAGCACCCCAGGAAGTCAATAAGCCTCAAACACTTCGAAGCTGTGACTCACAAAGTGCTTGCCCCTTTTTTTCATTTCTAAAATGTATTGTTTATCTACCATGAGACAAAAGACAAGAGGATAGCTTGGTGTGACCCAGCCACACCTTGAAGGTTTAAAAAAAAAAAAAAAAAAAAAAATATATATATAGTAATGGATGAGAACTGTCATTAATTTGAATAGCAATAATCTATAAGATAAATAATCTATAGTAATAGTCTAGAAAAGAAATGCATGTCACGTACTTTTCTATATACGTTGTATAAGAGCATAAATAATTTGTGACACCAAAGTCACAGTATATATCCAGTGTATATATTGGAAAGCTAGAATAAACTTTTTTTTGCATGACATACACTCTTACTAGTTCCTAGTAGATTTCACAGTTTCAAAGGTCATACTCTGGTTGCCAGTGCAATAGCTTTACTGTTCCTTATTTGAAAATGATTTCTTAAATGACTGTTCACTTTTCTATTGGATCCAATTAAAACAGTATTCTTTGTTGCAAACAATATCTTTATAGTTCCGTAAGAGTAAAATAGCACACCTATATTAAAACACCTTATTTAATAGTTACAATTATAAATGTAGATGTGCATATGTATAAACATACATTAAAACAAGTATCAACAGCTCTATATTTTAAAGAGCACAAAAAATTACCTCTTACTCTGTTAGCCAAAACCTGGACTGCTCCACTTGGGATGGCATGTCTAAAATATCTTTAAATCTGCTTCAACCCTTTGTGGCAAAGATGCATTTGAAATACAGATTAAGGTGGTCTCTCTCACTACAGAACCTGCAGTTGATGTGATGAGAAGGCACCTATGTATTCTCTGCCTAGAAAGTTAACGTGTTCTGACAAGATCACAAATTTTCAGAAAGAAACACCATTTTAATAAAGCGAGTTACCCAGCCATGTGCACCTCCTCCTGGTTTCCAGCTAATAATTACATGTCAGCATTCACAGACAGACTGACCATGAAGCCAGTTGTCACCACATCTTCCTATGTTTCAGTGGAGAAACTTCTTTTTCTTACTTGGGCTTTGGTTTTTCTTCACTTTTTAAACCTTTTTGATGCTCACCTGGCCTTTAGCTATGATGCTAACCGGTTGTTTACAGAATAGAAGCAAAAGAAGGTGTGTATTCAATGAAAAAAATAAATTGTTTTTGCTTGTTTCTGTGTTGTTTTTTTAAAAACAAATCCCAGAGAAGATCAGAATCACCTGCATCATCCCTTCAACAAACAATTATTTACTGGCTCAAGTAGCAGGATCTACCCTTAAGCATATGAAAATGCAGTATCAGACTACACAGGTTGCCATCACAGCCTACAGTTTGACTGTCATGTCTATCTGTCAATAGATTGTATCTTACTCTGACTGCCAGTTACTGTGAAATTACTATAAAAGGATGAAGACAAAATATGAGAATACTATCTAATTACATTTAAACAATCTGCTACATTTATAAGTTGCATAAAAAAAGGAAAACTGTTAGGATAACTAGATAAAATGATTTCTTGATCAACAATTCGCTTTCCTTCTGTGTGTCTAAGTGCAATGTCTTCATTAGCAAATCTTCTGTGTAAAGTTAATCCCTTTTAGCTACTTAAGGTTTAGAACAGCTCACATCTCCCATTCCTGCCAATAAATTCTGCACATAACACAGCAAAAGACTACATGAGCTGTGTATTTTATTAAAACTATTCATCTAAGAAAGTTTGCCAAAAAAATTCTATCCATCTACTATCACTAGAAATCACAGTAACTAGCTAGCATGAATCATATAAGACAGTTCATTCCATGG
Source organism: Ibycter americanus (assembly GCA_035590275.1). Classification (NCBI taxonomy): domain Eukaryota; kingdom Metazoa; phylum Chordata; class Aves; order Falconiformes; family Falconidae; genus Ibycter; species Ibycter americanus. The sequence goes on along the minus strand of JAVJGI010000014.1, from coordinate 108,629,668 downwards.
TTTTTTGGAGAGTATGATAATTGAAGAAGTTTTTTCTTCTTGCTCCTCTCTCCTCCCCTCCCATTCACCCAGACCTGTTATTGAAACAAAACGTACACACTTTCAAACATATAATTAAATTTGACCTGATATGTAGCTCAGACTTTACTCAGATTTAATACATCTATGTTAACTTGTTATATAAAATTCTGCTGTGGACATATATGAGGCAGTTTCTCTGATTCCTTTGTAAATGCATGTCTGTAAACTTTATAAAAATGAGCTAAACACTGCTATGTAAAGTAATGTTCAGTGTCTTCATATAACACTAAATCTGATAAATTAGAGATTTATTTTTTTTTTTTTTACAAAAAAAATTCCAAAACCTATTATTTTTTATACACCAAACCAGTAAGATTTGTGTTCTGCTTTCAAACAGGAACATAAGCAAATCAGCATGAAAAAAATGCTGTAATCTCCCCTGAATGTAAGAAAAGCGTTCCTTAATTACTTGAGAGATGTATATAAATATATGCTATTTGACAGTATTCCATTTTGAAGTTGCTTCTCTTCTTGGTACCAGAAGAGAACAAACAGAACTCAATGAATACGATGCACTGTCTTCCTGGAAATTTTTCCCCAATTTCTGTCCCACATAAATACTTTTTGTGATCATTTTCTTGTCTAAATCTAAAGATTTTGGGAAGCGTGAACTCCACCTGTGCTAAGACAGCACTCAGCAGACTAAGCCCTCGCCCAGAACACTGCACTGAATAATACCAAACAGAGTATGTTGGTCAAAATACAGATGGAGCTTTCTTCATGGCCTCCCAACTCTTCAGTTCATGCTAGGGGCTAAAGCTGAGGCACTGGTTAAAAGCTGTGTATTCAGTCCTTCACTCCTCCAGAGCTTCTGCCAGCTAAAAAAGTGAGGCACAGGACTCTAGCTCCAAAGCTTCACTCCAGCAGACATCTAACAGTAAGAGCAGGAAGACAAACAAAAACTCTCCAGCCAACAGCAGTACAATACATCTTGCTTTCCCCTTGAAGGAAGGGTAGAATCACAGCATCATTTAGGTAGGAAAAGAACTTTAAGATCATTGAGTCCAACTGTAAACCTAACAACACCGAGCCTACCACTAAACCATGTCCCTAAGCGTGACATCTGCATGTGATAGGATTACAGAATGGTTTGACTTGGAAGGAAATTTAAAGATCACCTAGTTCCAACCCCCCTGCCATGGACAGATAGTTTCCACAAGATCAGGTTGCTCAGAACCTCATCTATCCCAGCCTTGAACACTTTCAGGGATGGGGCAGCCAAAGCTTCTCTGGGCAACCTGTCCCAGTGTCTCACCACCTTCACAACAAAAGAGAAAGAATTGAAATTCCTAGAGATCCTCCAGGGAAAGTGGGGAAGGAAAGCCACATGCTTTCCTTCACTCAAGTTCAACCTTTGTAAATAATAATGTATTCTACAATAACTTAAATTTCTTTCCACTTGTTCATCCTTCATAAAGTTCAAAAGACTATCATTGATGTATTAGGCTACCTGTCATGAGTAAATGACGAGTTAGGCAGTTTTAATGCCTGAGCATTTGAATTCCTACCAGATGTAAGAAAATAAGGACCCTGTCTCATACTGATTTACATTCTTTACTCTGAAGTTGGAGTTTGTGGGGTTTTGGGGTTTTTTTTGGGGGTGGGGGGGTGGTGTATTTTGGTGTTTTTTTTTTTATTTATTTATTTATTTAAAAACAACAGCTGTAGCACTTAAAACATTTTTTGGCAAATCTTTTAGCTATGGATTATTAGCAGAGGCAGGAGCAGATTTCCTTCACAGACCCAACAATGACATTTACCCTGACCTAGAGGGAACACCTTCCTAAGCACTAAGAAATAGCTCACTTTCAATGCCAATTCAGTCCTAAGAGAATGCCAATTATGCCAAGTTCGCAAAAACAGATGTACGGTGATTTTGTAATACGGACTACTTTACACCAGGGACAAAGCTAAAACCATTTATCTCAATTAACTTAGGATCTAGGGATTAATTTAAACTGTTGCCTTGGAGGTGAAAGGCCAGCACTTCATCCAACAATCCACCCATACCTCTTATTTACAACAAATATAAACCTCCCTCTCATGTGTAAATTACATCTTTTGGAGTACCTTTCTACCTCCAGAGCTGTATGCCTTCCATGTCATGTATTAAAAAAAATAAAAGGTGAGTGCCATTTTATCAGTGACCAAGTTCCAACAGTCCCATTTATGGTTTGAAAAGATGGCCAATTGTCCTAAAATAACAAAACCTAATCAATAGAAGGCATGATGATAATTGACTGAAATGCCTCAAATTAGGAGATCACTTCTAGCTTACAAATAACACTAATATGTGACACCAGATTTCCAATCGCTCAAGTGCTGCTTGAATTGAAAGGCATTTTGAAACATACACATTAGAATAAAATAATAAATGAAGGAATGCAGGTTGGTGAACAAAGGAATTAGAATAATTCCTCAAAAGAATATTGCAACAGACAAGAGTTATCTGTAACTTAAAGGTTCAAAAATCCCCCTATATTTATGAAACCAGCATTTGTGGTGTCTCAACCCCACCACTGTGTCATTCAGCCTTCAGGCAAACACCATGCCCAGTTCTGTCAGTTTAGAGCCCACAGTATTCCTCATGGCTTTGACCATGAGCTACTAATTAACAAGAATGCAAGAGGGGCCAAAGTCTGACATGTCATGTGTCATGCAGCAGTCACAAACTTACTTTGATGTAAAGTGGACAATCGCCTTCTTCATGTATGGCATCCTCTCACAACACAAGAGCTGGTGTAATTCACTGTCTATCAATCTCTGTACAAAGCAAATTAATGTGACAGGATATGTCTAAAGCAGTATTAGCCTATTAAATCCCAAGGTATGTCATCAATATATGGACCATAACAAACCAACTTAAGTAGACTTATCAGTATTTCATCATAACTGGGGACCTAACAGTTTATGGAGAATATAGATCAGTGTCATCCAGTAGTCACCTATACCTTTATCCTCAAAGGCCTTTCAGTGAATTGAGTGCAAGCAGAGTCAAGATTTATCTTCTTTTATTTGATATTTTCAGTGCTGGTTTTGAGATACAACACTGATTCTTTTGTAGTACTTTGGTTTTAACATTACCGTATACTAGCAGCCAGCAAGTGAACAGGTTACATTCATGTGCCTAGGCACATCAGTCTACTTTTGCTGCAAAATGTCAAGTCTTGCAACCTCTAATACTCTCTTAATAAAATAAAAAAAAATAAATAAAAAAAAAAAAATCAGGGAATTTTCATTTTTGTGTTGTTCAAGTGCCTAGTGGATTTTGGCCCAAAAAATTCTTTGTTTTGGCTATGTAACAGCTCTCAGAATTGCAGTTAAAGATTTATTATACATAAAATCCATTCCATTCATTAAGTTTTTAACAAAATCACAGATCTATGACTTGCAAACATGGAATGCTCACAATATTTTTAAAAGGATTTTGAAATCTCTTCTCTTTCTAAGGAGGTTTATTTGTTTTGCTTGTGTTCTTATTTGGATTGCAAGTATGAAGTTGTACCTTAAACTATAAAATCTGCGTCGGAAATAAATAAATAGCTTCTTTGCTTGAAAGGAGAATCTTGATATACCAAGTTATAGCCAGGCTGAGATGAAACTTAACTTAGCAGAATGATTTTTTTCATCAATCCTTCCTACTATCTAGTTTGCTGGTATTCTGCAGCTACTATTGCAAAGCTAGTCCAACTGCTCTAACCACTTGAAAGACTAAAAATAAATATTGATTGTAAGGTATGCTATGAATCTCTTCACTTATGCAAGCAAAAGTTAAAACTACAGCACAAGAAATCAGCAACTGTTCTGCCCTCCCCTTACTACTTTCATTAACTATATAATAAAGGAATCTCACCAAGCCTCAATATTCTGAATTCTGTCATACTGAACTTCTTAAGAAGCTCTTCTCACTTACCTCCAAAGCATCTCACTGAAGTTAACAAGAAGTGCCAAATGGCAGGAATATTATGTTTTAACAATATTTCTCTAAAAGTTCCAAATATTTAGTTTATCAAAGAAACAGGCATGCTGCCAGACAGTTAGCCAGATCTATCATCATTGTCTATCTCATTTTGTCAAAGGAAGTATTCTGAAGCATATGTATTGATTTTCCCCCATGAGGAGGAAGGGGAACAAGAGCCAATGACATTTACATTATGTTAGGTATATATTCCATGAACACTCACTTTAGTGGACTGATCTCGTATCCTATTTTTGCCATATTTACTGGCAGTGAGCAAAGCCTGCAAAAATCCTTACAAAGCAAAAGCTCTTCCATTACTGGAAAAGAAAAACAAAGCCAGCAAGACCTACTTTTAAAGAAGATGTTACTGAAACTATAGCAATATTTTTGCTGATTTTGACATATTTGGGAAGGAGCAAAAGAAGGTAATGATATATCTGTGAGACGGGGATTTATTTTTCTACTATGTTTATTTTACTACTTCAAGTCATTTTAGTCCCATCAATACTTACCAAAACTGCTACTCTGGGTTTTGGGGGCTTTTTTTTCCCCTTTCCCCCTCTTGGGCCCATCTTTTTTTCCACAAAAAGGTTACTCACAGTAAAGGAAAAATGCTTATAAACCCCCTACATCATTTCTTTCTTAAAGACATGAAAGAAAAAATTGTCAGTACAAATGACTAGATGTTATCTATTTCTTCCAACATTCAGACACTATTAACAAATATTTTAACAAGGACATTCATTCTTTTCCTCAGAATGATCTAAGTAAATATCCTCCAAGTGATTTTAAGGTCTGTTAACAATAGTTTTACTTGCCATTTAAAGGAAAAGTAAATGCAAGCAAAAAGTAATAAGTAATATCTATTTATAGCTCTCCAAGACAGTTGTACCAAGAATATATGCAATAGAATCATTGGCTGATAGATTTTTTTGGCTTACAACATCCAGTTAGTTTTTATTTATATCACTTGCATATGCAACCAATTCATACCAAGTTATAAAAAAGCTTTAATATATGCAAGCGAACTACAATCTGAAAAGCCTTCTGAACATTCAGCACAGAATATTAAGGAATCTATTTCCTCACCAAGCACTCAGTGTACAGGCTGAACATTTTTGCCTTGCATAGCACTATTCTATGTTTCAGTTTCTCCACTTTCCAAAGAAAGTTGTTCAAAATGCTCCATCTTGGCTAGTCCAACTCGAAACCAATCTTCTTTCTAAAGTAGGTGTAAGAATTATGACCCTGCGAGGCTTGTAAGTGAAGGAAGCTGGACAAGAATCATATTTGGACAGGAGACCACTAGCATTCATAACACTGCAGGATGTGGTATTAGTGATTCATTAGGTAGCATGCCTCCAGCCAAGTCCATATTAAAACTAACCTACTCTACATTTTCTCTCCTCAGCTTAATATATCACACTTATTAGATGTGAGAATGCTGCCTGTCTGTTCAAAGTGTTAAACAAAATTCTGGAGCACTAGGAAATTAATTTCCAAAGGCACTGGGGGAAATTTTTTTATATATATATTGCATCTATGACTGCATGGATATCTGTCTTCAGAAGTTTCAAACTCTCAGGAATCCGTCTTCCTCTAAAAATGACCTTAGAATTCTTCCCCTCAACACCCCGAATCCTGAATTGGCATAAGGGTATTCTGGACATCCAGGAAAACCAATGTGCTTTATTCTAGTTGTTGCTAAAATATTGCCCATCTACAGTTTCGGCAGAAGCAAAAGTTTCACAGTGCAAGTAATACACAGGAAGTATACTAAGCCATGGCTCCAACTCTGCTTCTTAATACTCCACCCTTTTCCCTCTATATGCTTACCCGGGCATGATAGCAAAACACCTCAGATGGCCAGAAATTATTCCTTCACTACGATTAGAAGACAAGCCCAAGAGGCACTGCCCCATTTTCATGAAGCTTTCTTGGTGATTTCCCAAAGGACAAAAATATCTGCATACTACATCAACAGGAATACCATGGGATTAATGTGATGCAGCCTTTAACAAAACCTGGCCTAGACTTTGATGATAGCATATATGGTAAAATGCAGATTTGGGCCCTTAAAGTACATGCTGAGACCATCTCAAAAGATGTCAAAAGTACCACTGCAGATAGCAGTGAACAAGCCTTGCATACAGTTATTCTCCACCCCCTTCAAATGACTGAAAACTCCTGTATCATTCTTCATCCAAAGAGCGCCAGAATTTATTTCATCCTCATCACCGCTCCGGAAATATCAACCAGCTCAGTAAGACACCTGGTCACAAATGCTAAGAGGTATGGAAGAAATTTGTTGCCAAATCAGGTATCTGCTTTTCTACTTTGCAAATTTATTACAAATTGGTTTTAAAATAGATTTGTGGCTTCCCTAATAGTGAAAGTTCTAGTCCTCAGGGCTGATACAGCTGAAGGTGCTGCACTTAAGTCAACAGCCAGCCTTCAACTGAAGATGAAATAATGTAGTTTTCATGGTGTTACAGACTTCTTTCTCAAGCTCCTGACTATACTGCTTACTGCTGGATGTGTTGTGCCTCATTATCTTGGTTTCCCACTAGTTGTCAAACAGAGTGCTGGTGAAGCTTCCTGCATCTGTTAACCTCTTGATTACAGCTTTATGTTTAGTTTTAAGTCAATCTCTTTAAGTTTTGTGTAATTAGGAGGAAAAAAACGCAAACACAAACAAAAAACCTCCTCCTTCCTTCTCTGCATTAACCTCCCGTATTACCAAACACTCCAAAAACACAACTGTGCCCCCATTGATGCTAATGAAAAAATTCCCAGCATCTTCTGCTGAGTCAGGATTTATAATATAAATTACAAGTCATACCCACTACAAAAAAATAACATTTCTTCTTCAATACAACAAAGATCAACTGTGAGTTAGAAAAAAACAAACCAAAAATAACTTAAACTTCCACCAGAAAGTTTTTCAGCCAGCTTAGCTAGTAAATTAAGAGTTCTCTTACAAAAATATATTGTATAGGGTATACCATATTAGGTATAATATTGTATACATATAACATGTATAGATTAAATACACATAACAAATTAAGTCCTTAGATAATATCAATTATTTCAACAGTAGTATCAACACAAAATTTCCTTGAACAATGTTACTTTCAGTTTATGCCTGTATAGTATCTTTTGCCTTCTAATGCAAATTGTCTGTTTACAACTTTGTCGAACATTAAAAAAAATCAGCTTAGATATTTGAAGTTGACTGCCCACCTATGCATGTAAATTTTATAAACGGATAAAGTTCAATGATTTTTTTAGAATAGGAAACCTAACAAATCACTTATAATCTGAGTTATCCCTAATTCTCTCTAGACTGAAGGAGAGGATTCTCCATAACAGACTGAAGACTCATGTGCTTTAAAACTGAAAGGTAGACTTGAGACACAGTTAAGAGTTCAGGAAGGTACCTCTTTCCAACTTCATACAAAATTTGGCTTACACCTGTAAACTTTTTTTTTTTTTTTTTTAAATTTACTCAAAGCACTTGTTATGGCTGGCAGAAGATTCTGCCCTCACAGGTCATTACCTATGCACACAGAATTCATCAAGTAATCCTGCCAAAGAACAAAGTTTCATATGATCATTCCTCCATCACCAACACTGCCTTCCCCATAACTTTTCCTGTTATTTCAGTCCATTCATTCTTCATATTGAAGCAACGTGGTTAGAAAACAGCAACCTAAACCAATAGGAGAAGAATGAGATGAACAGAAAAAAGCTGGAAAAGAAACTAAATCAATTGACAAGAAAACAAGATTAAAGTCTTCAACTATGAAATATAAGGAGGCAAACTATATGAATGAAACATGGACAGAAGTAGCAGACAAACAGCACAGGGAATGAAAATCTGTAAACACCAGAGCATATTTTTCTTCATGTCCTAGAATAAATATAGAAGCTTCAACTCCAGTGCTTTCTGTGTGGTAAGCTAAGGCATTTCTGATTTTCTAGCCTATGCAGAGGAAAACATTCTAGAATTACAAATGCAAAGCATCAACAGTGAGATTTCATATTTGAAACTTGCCAAGCAAGCTACACACATCTTTCATTATAGCAAAAATCTAGGAAACAGATTTAACAGGAGGGGGAAAGAAAGAATAAGAAACGGTAATAGATTTGTTCTGTATCATATGACAGGAAAAGTGTACATAAACCTGCCTTCATTCCTTACTTCTCCACCTCAATATTGTACTTGTAGCTGGTCGTTACTTAAATAGATGCATAGTACTTAATCCAGAAGAAGTTTATTCTACAAATGAATAGGGCTCTGAGGGACAGATGAGTTTTCTGAAGAAACGATGCTTCATTTTGCATGTGAAGTTGAATGAAGAGAGAAATGCAACAACAGGAAGGACAGACAGCTGAATATCACCATGCAACAATAGGTTTCCTCCAATTTCAGACAGGTTCAGGTCCAGAGCTACCACTTCTTTTCTGACTCCTTCCTTAGCATATTTAGACTCCCAGAAACACATAGCTGAGGACAGAGGGAAAAGATGAGAAAGGACAGGCACAGCTCCGTTTCACCGCATCAGCATCTGCTCCCCACTAGACCTTTTCCCAAATCCAGCAGTGCTGAATCACCCCCTACCTCTTTTCTCTTTCATAATGGTGTGTGGTGGGACTATCAAGTAACAGGAAGAAAACTTGTTACTAGAGGACAGATTCACAGTCCACGATTCTACCATTCTCACCCTCCTGGATATCAAGAGTCACTTTGCTTTAAATGCCAGGTAAAGAGATGCAGCAGCAAAATCAGTTCAAGGTAGTCCGTCCTTCACCATTAACACTAGCACACTTCTCCTACCATCTGCTCTGTTCTTAGAGACCAGATCTCATTCTGCCTTCTGCCGTGGAGCTCCTGGGTGGTACTGGGCATGTCTTTCATATTAACTGTTATTCTGATTTTGCTAACCAATATCCACATGCAGTGACAAAAACGTGTCTGTTTTCCCATGCAGTTCTCAGCCTGAAGAAGGACACCACCACTTCTAGGCTAACTCTGAAGAATGACTGAGGAAACATCTGCTGTAATATATGAGGGAAAATCCTTGGTCTCAGCACTTGAAGCTTCTGTGGAAGTAACTGAAAACTTGGTTGTGCTGTAGATAGTATTTAAATTACTCACAAAGTCTGTGTGGATCAGGAAGAAAAAAAAAAAAAGCCACACACAAAAGACCCACACACATACTCCCACCCCCACCAGCAGACTGTAAGATAGAGCCAGCTCCCTGTAATTTAGCTTACAGCTCTTCCATCTTGATCTTTCCCCGGGGGCAAATTCAGCCCTGACCTAAACAGATACAAATTCCATTAAATTACACTGGGACTGAATCCAGTACCGCCAGGTCACCCAATACCCTCAGAAATATGGGTGAAACCTATTTAGTTCAAATGGGAATAACAAATTGGTACAAGTTGCTGCACTCTTTCTCCAAGTACATCATCATTGAATTTCTCTATTATCTGCATGTCGCTAAATTGAGTCAACAAGATATTCTAAATGGGTAATGAGACCCTTAACCATTCACCACTTATTCCTGTTAAGGAATGATACAGAAGCCTGTTCTGTTCACAGGCAGTCATCTGCTTCTGCAGCAAAAATCGCAGTTCTCTTCAGTCACATGTGCTATGTCCTCATTCATAGGACTCACATGCATGATCCCTTCAGCAATTTTTCTTGAGAGACATAACCATAGTTTTAAGACTGCTCTTAAGGCCAGGTTTCATTAAGCACTTAAGAATATATTGTCTATACATTCATCCTGCAATCAATTTCAAGTGAAATCTGCCATAACTCTTACAATTTTGATAGTCTATTAATATAGACAATATTGTCTAATCACTTACACATGTTATAATACCTAGCTACATAAAACTGTTTTTAACTGCAAAGGTTTAAAAGTAGCCAATGACATTTGGTTCAGTACACTTTTAGATCTTTACAGGAGGTGATGGTCAGGTGATTCCTGCCACAGTACACAGTTAATTCAAAAAGCGTGATTTAGATAGTGAATAAAGTGTTTCACAAACTAGTGCAAGAGTAGCATGATTATTAACAACTCTTATTAATTTTAACAAATGTATGCAACACTACTATTTGAATTCTGCATTTTCTGAAGTCTGAAGATAGTTTGTAAACAACTTCAATATCTTACATTACAACTGGTAAGACCACTACGAAGACTTTCCATGTACTTTACAGCCTAGCAAAAAACAGAAGGTATCAATCATCCAGTTTTAACAGCAGCTGACTGAAGCTATTCATTGAGTTGCGCATTGCTACCACTGTGGCCCCATGAATGTCTTCAAGTCTCCCCCTCCTTTTTTTGTTCCTCTGAGTAGACTCTTAACATCACAATTTTTTTTTTTTCCACTCTGAATGGCTTTGAGAAACCAGCTGAGAAGAAACACCATTAGTAAAAACAAAAGTTTTCAAAGAAAAAGTGGGAACAAAGTGGACGTATTAGAGACAACTTGTGAATCATGGCCTATGCTGTGCTTTGCCCCTCTCTTTACCTCAATACACTCTTCGTTTTACTGCTGGATAAGAGCGGGGCAGACTACTGCGCTTCTCCTAGCAACCAAAAATCACTTAGGGAAAAAAGGCATGTTGTCTGCTGAAAGGCAGAACAGAGAAATTTGGGGTCAATACAAAGCCAGACATATGTTCTTTTGCATTTTGTCCTAAATTGACCAGTTCTCAAAAAGGATTCAGTAAATAATAATAAACAGTTCTGTTTTACATTGATTCATATTTAATTAAATACCTGTTTGTTTACTTGTCAAACATTTCATTTTCTTTAATTTCGGTGTTCTAACAGTTCCTACTGCTGTTTACAGTTTTGCCTTCAGGGACAGAAATTCTATTCCTCACTTTTTCTAAAGTTATTTTCTTTGAAGTGTGTATAGATATATGTCCACATAGATAAAAAACTTTTTTTTTTTTTTTAATCTAGATGTAGACACACAGAGAACTATTCTTAGAGGTTTAAAGACAACAAGAGGTTTAAAGAAACAATTTTATCACAGGATCCTCCTATTCCAAATGCTGGGATTTTACCCCGCAGGACTTAATCTTACAGAACAAACTGTCTGGTCTCATTAGGTAAACACCACATTGCACAGTTTAAGACAATGAATCAAATTCATGCAGAAGAAAAAAAAACAACAAAAACCAACCCAGAAGTTTATAATTCAGGCATACATCTGAATAGACACATCACATTGACTGGCTTAATATCAAAGCATTATATTTTAAAATCCATTTTGGTAACAGATGTAACAGATCAAGGGTAAAATGGAAGGGTAAAATGCAGCCTGCAGTATTTCTGATAGTTAATTTTTTCCACTGGAAGTCCTTTGTTTAATAGCCGTTGCCTTGACATAAACCAACTATTTTAGTTAGGCCACTGAATTTCCCTTACATATCATAAAAATATATACACAAAAAAACCCAGCCAATCTATCACAGCACTTCTGCAGTGCATCAAGTTAAAGCCAGCAAAGACCTTAGTTCACTGCATCAAATTACAACAGCATGTTCTTGCAGCCACTCCAAACAAATCTGAACTCAAACAATTTAACAGAAACGTTTATTCACTTCATAGATAAGTGATGCACAAATGACATAGCAATGATAAAAGCCTAAACATACGGTGCATAAAACAACCCCGAAGTTATTAGGCAGCAGCACTATCATGTTAAGTATGACAGTAGTGTTTTGCTCCCCTTTTCACTCCCTATGCTGCCTAACCCAGCCACATGCTCTGCAGCCCAGCTCCTCTGCTAGTCTCTTTCCCCTCATTCTCTGCTTCAAAATGGGGTAGGTCCTTTAATCCATCAAGCCATAGACCTGGAATCAGGCTACTATCCCACTCCTCCTCCCAGCTTACAGTGTCATTTTTCTCTCCAGAAAACTGTCAGAGCAGGGCAGTGGTACTGTACATGCAGGACCAATAAGCCTTTCCAGGTCTCGAAGGTGACATAATGCATTGAGCAAAAGATTTCATCTGTGAAAAGTGAGAAGGATGCACCCACAGTTCATTTATCTGCAGCCTTCAATATGGTGTGACAATCCCAAAGAGAACATCAAGTTTACTAGGGAAAAGAAATCCAGGTGAAGAAAACGTGCTTTTTCCAACTAGCTCTTAGTCCAACAGCATTGCTATGCCATTTGAATTTTTCATAATACTGACACGAAAGAAACTATCAATCCATCCTTTAGTTACAGAGTTCTCTTTAGTATATAAAACAAACTGTTAAAATTGACCACTCCTTTTGTCAGGATGAAGTCATCTCAGCTACAGAACATGTGGACTTTGAAAACTGCAAAGAATGACAGCTTCAGAATCCATGATTATAAGGCTCATGCAGTATTAAAATACTTCTCATAACCGATTCTTAACTGTTGACATTTTCACAGCAGTTAAAAAGTACCCCTGGTACCCTGGCATGAACAGTTCCTCCATTCACTATGGATAAAAACCAAGCTGACTGATGTTAGTTACCTGACATTTTGGTTTTAAAAGGTTAAATTTTTTCCACTCAGTTTCCTTGCAATCAATGGGAAGTGATTAATAGAAGTGAACTACAGTTTACTGTGTTTTACAGCTTGCTACTGGCCATTTCTTCTTTACATATTTGTCCAATCTGCATTTATGACAAGCATATTAAAGAAACACTCTTCTCTCCTTGGCACACTACACTAAAGCTATGTAGGTATTGTGTAAACACAACCTAAAAGACCATACACTGCAACAGGCATTGTGGCATAATTATCTAGGTAAATGGTAATGAGTAAGATCACACTTTAACTTCTGGCATCCCTATTCATCCTACCAGTTTATTTCCATATATCAGACCAAATAAACTGTTCTCCCAATTAATCTGAGAAAACGTGATGAGAGAAAATAAAAGTAAATTACAACAAAGCATGAAATCGTACAATGGCAGGCCACTGTCCAACACTCTAGTCAGCCTGAAGAATTCTGCTGGAACTGAAGGAGTACAATGAAGACTCGCTGACAAGAAGGCTAGCTCTGCAAGCAAATATTACATATCGTTAAAGTTGCTCCAAATCAAACTTGGAATGGTGTCTTATGAAATGAGCACCTGAAAATTATGAGGAATTGATTTGAAAACCCTTGGTGTTCTTCCAGTTATCATTCACATGGGTAGGTAGCGCTGAATAAGTATCTCCACAAACAGGACAAACAGCAGCATAAAAAGTTCACAATAGAACCCGGACGCGCACAATCTCAATGGGTTCCAAAATACACACTGGAATCACTAGAAGATCAGTGGCCTTCAGTTATCAGCAAGCCAAAGATGCATTGTTTCCTAGTATCAAGACAAATAAGTAATTTTATAATTAAGCCAACTGAAGTTGTGTGGTTTCTACTGACATGGTTTTACAGTGCAGCTAAACTCAAAGAGAAATTATGCATGGGAAAGGATGTTTGCAAATCTGTCTAGAACATAACCAGAAAGCTCAAAGCTCAGTTGAACGGATGTGTTACCTCAGAGATCTGCAGATAATAACCATCATTTAGTGAGTTTACTAACAATTTGCTTAGACAAAAAAAAAAAATAGGGGGAAGAGTGGCAAAGACTGCAAGTTCAATGCATATGCACAAGCTACTTCTGCCAGAACATTGTTGAAATTAGTATCTTCACATCACATTTGTCCATAATACGAAGATGAATCTCAATTAGGCTTGGCCACCAGAGCACAGCGGCTCAATATAGGTATCAGCAGGTTATTACATGGCTACTACTGGTTAGTCTGTCTACTGTTGTTCATGTATTTATTGATGAAGGTTATTATTTTAATAAAATTAAGAGCACATCTTGGATCTCTTCCATGACAGCAATGCCAAGAGAAGCTGCAGAGATGTAATTAAAAAGCCATTTCTTACTTCATGAACTTTTGGCTTGAAAAAAAGTATTAAGAATGCATATCATTGCATCCACAATGCAGCACAAGAAGTAGCTTTCTGATTATAAAAGGATACTCTGCACTAGTAAAGAGAGCACTATAGGCACAAGTAAGGAGTGAGCAGGACTGAAGCATCAGCAGGCACTTGTACCCTCTAGTACTTGGAAGCTCTCTCCATGGAAGAATGTAGCAACAAGCCAACTTCATTTTGTAAGAGGATTACCTTACATGAATTAAGATACAAGCCTTACAGTAAGTCAAGATACCATCACCTGCTTTCACGGTCTTTTGCACAAAGGACTCGATAGTAAAATTGTTACAGATTTCAGTGGCACAGATTCAGGTCCTAAATTAATGGGGCCTTGTTTGATTACCCAATATAACAACAACAAAAAAAGTATTAACCACAGGTGATTAACAGTTATTTTGTTAAGGAAAGGGTTTGAGGTGACAACACCACCGATAACTCAACCTTATTTCTGGACACATCACTTCAAGGGCAGAGAGTCCACAGTTCACATTGCATAGTAGAAGCCAGGTGTGACAGTAAAGATGGTGAGACTATAATCTACACCCACAAATCTTTATTTTGGTGCAATTATTTTGCATTCAAAGATCTCATACCTACTAGTTCCACACAACTACTCCTGCGTAAAAGGTATCCTTAAGTTTCTCTCTGAAAGAGTGATTTAAGAACAGATTCTGTACCCTTATACGTACCAAAATTTAAAGGTATTTTTTAGCATTTACAGGGCATGTGTACTATAAAAATATCAGTGTGAGAAAGCTTGAATAACCATAAATGTTCTGTAACAATTCAGCAGTTACATGTAAAAAATGTCTGTTTAGTCAGAACCAAAAAACCAACGCATTTGTTTATTTGGCAAGAGTGGATACTTGCTTTCTTCTGCACACAAAATAAAAGGATTTCTATAGAAATGTAGAAAAGAGCACCAGTCACCTAGCCTCTTGGCAAGAAACAGCAGCAATATCATTACTAAGTATCCTCCACAAGGTTGGTATGAGAGGTTGTCAGCCAGATGGCAGCCACAGGAAGAGCAACCTCTGCCATGCCAGCTGAGATAACAGATAAAACCTGACAGCAGTGTTCCTCTTAGGTGGCTGAAACAGAATGTACAGAACCTGTTAGCAATCTATTTAGCTGAGATCAATATTTGAATAGCGATTCGAGGGTAGCAAATGGCTAAAAAAGCCATTGCATACTCTTCAGTAATTTCCACTAAATGGTTCAGCAGCGGACAGAGCATGTCTTGAATTTAGTGCTATGAGCCTACATAGCATTGCTATACAAAAGCAAATCCTGGAAACTGAGCTGACTGGACAGACTAGCCAAAGCCTCCATTTCCTCTCACTGAATTTTTTGGCGCATCTCCTTGATGCTTTTCATGCATCCTTAAAGATGTACTTAATTCCTTTTGTCTGCCTTTTAAGGCTACATATCTTTAGCCTGCATTGCTAAGATTTATTTTCCTTGAGCAACATCAATCTCATAATTTCAGAAAGTTCCTAATGGAAGGATTGTTATAGTAAGCATAACTCACAGAAAAGATTAAAAACACCTATTCTAACTTTCCTGAACAAATTGTGGGGTATCAGACCTTTTGAGTGTAACAAATTAGCAAAGGCACAAAACAAATTTTTTGGGTTATCACATTACTTTTCAAACATATCCATCTCTGGAAGTGCAACGACAGAATTTCCTCATTGCCTATCATATTTCAACAACATATATTTATGTGCAAAACAACTTACCAGACAGGAAAGAAAGCAAAATATTAAGACTAGTTCAGCACAACATTTCATCGTGGGCATAAATTCATCCCTACTCAGCAAAGTTCTAAAGCATATGATTAACTTGGAACACGTTTAAATTCTTAACTTCAGCGAGATTCTGGATAAGAGATGGAAGCACGCACTTAAATGCTCTGCAGAATTGGGTCCTATGGAAGAACAAGCTAAAGGAAACAAAACCGCAAACTCTCCACTTGAGGATCTTACTCTTAATGCATTAAAATGCACACATTCCACAGAAGCAAAGGTTATCCATCAACAGCAAAACTCACATGAGAGATCAAGACCCTGTCAGCTTAAATACGCACTGGAAGAATATGCTTTAGCTTTATATGTAAGCCATGTTCTCTGATAGGCAACAGAGACCTGCACAAGGCCACAGATGTGTAGCTCACTGGTGTGAAGAAATAAAATGAATTTTTTTTAAAAAAAAGGAAAAGAAACATTGAATGCTTGAGCCACCCCACTATTTCAGATGCATGCATTTCATTAAGAAAGTGCTTTTGAAATATATGGAGATAAAATGCTGCTTTTACAGAATTATTCTCATCTATCTTTAATGCCATCAACACTCAAGAGCATCACACTTGCAGTTTTCAAGGGACAATGGCTAAAAGCCAGCCCCGACATAAAAGGTTGTCATTTTCATTGAAAGCGCTATGAGTTCTAGCAGGGCAGAGTTGGCCCACTAAAACTAGTGTCTGTGGTAACATCCACACACCTGTGTCCACACCATCTGTGAACTTTTCTGTTAGTATTTGTTCTTTCAAGCTTTACTAATGATTGAAAGACAGATAACAAAAAGCACATAACAATGAAAGAAAAATCAATTGAGCACTGTAAAAAAAACAACACATGTAATCAGCTGTTTTAACTCCAATAGCTACTGTTTTATTTTATGGTACAGACTCTGCCTAGTGCAGTGTTTTGTTGTCGGAGGGTAGGGGGAAGGTGTTTGATTTTTTTGTTTGTTCATTTTTTTCAAGAACAGTAACCAAGACTGATAGCTAAAGAAAAAAAGAATTACAGTTATTCCCTGAACAGACTGTAAGAATATGGACAGGGCTACAGGAAAATCGTAAGCAAAATAATAAAAAAATAAAAATAAAATATACATATATGTATGTATCACATGCTTCCTGCCATTTTCATTGTTTTGCAATTTTCAAGTGTCATAAAAGCATGGATAGAGAAAATAACTTTAGAAGAAAAATTTATCATTTTGATCTACACCATTATGCACTGCATAATACCACTTTCAAATCACTAAACAAAAATAATGTCACAGGGAAAAGGATGGCTAACATGCCTCGAATGCTGCAATGTCTCTCTCTCTGGACCTGATGCCACGAGAACAATAAAACCCACCACAAACCCAACAACAAAACCCCCTCCAAAACAGAAACGCACCAAGAGGTAACTCTCAAAGATAGAAAACAAATCAAGGACCTATTAAACAAGTAGTCTATTGAGTTTTGCCTTTTTTCTTAAATTAAAGCATTACAAATAGTGCTAATGTTCATAAATATATTTTCAAAGCAACTGGTGGTCTATGTCACCCTAAGGTGTAATCATAATTGCTATGCTTCTAAGGAGACATAAGTACTGTGTGCCAAGCTTGCATGCCAATATTGCTTTGAAGCTACTTGTTAGTCATTTCAACAATAACAGCTTATCTCTACTTGGTCATGATGTGCTATCCACAAGGCCATTTATTTATTTAAGAGAGTTGTTAAT
Organism: Ibycter americanus; assembly: GCA_035590275.1. Lineage (NCBI taxonomy): Eukaryota > Metazoa > Chordata > Aves > Falconiformes > Falconidae > Ibycter > Ibycter americanus. The sequence continues at coordinate 108,612,104 of JAVJGI010000014.1, read as the reverse complement.
GTAGGCAAGCTTGACAGTCTCTGCAATATCTTCCCACAAAAGGGGAGGATCACATCTATTCTGGGCAGTTTCTTGGAATTTTTTTCTAATGGTCCAGCTCTAAATTAGCTACGTGCTTCACCTGCACCCCCTATCCTCATCCTATAAGGCTAAACCAGAACAAAGGTTCTACTTGTGCTCCTCATGACAAAACTAGAATAAATTATGTCTTGCTCCTGTCGTACCAGCAAGGTGGTTAATTGCATTTGTTTCATATATCTCCAAACAGCCTGGTACATTAATTACATTCTGTAACACCAAGCTCCTCTGGTTCACTCTGTCACTTCCATTGCGCACTTTAATTGTATTCCTTCTAGCTACATACAATTTTAAACACTCACTAATAATTACATTTCTACAGCCTGAGGTTTTCAGTTTGTATACAAAGGTATCTCTAGTACTGGTGGTCTGAAAGTTAAGGATCAGAACATGTTACGGCAGGAAAAAATAAAACAAAATTCCTGCAGAACTATGGCCATGCTGACAATAGACACAAATGTTCTATCAAATCTTTTCACAGTTTAAACTTCTTACTGTTCATGTACATGTATCATGCAGAAATTTTCTTATCGGTAGACCAAACAGAACATTAAACTGCATAGCATATTACGCAACCAATGCAAAACTGTGCTTGAATGTCTCCCTCTTCTTGTCTTTTTCGCCTCCTTTCTTGCTAGGGGGTGGGGGCTGATGAGAGGAGGGGGGAGAAATACTCAAAGCAGCCTGCGACTGCAAACAATAAACCTAGAGTCCTTGCTTCAGGACTGATAACAGCAAATGGCTGTAAGCATCTTCCAGGAACAAAGTTTGCTGTAACAGACAAGCAAAACCAGCCTGGGTCCCAGATATTAAATTCACCTCAAGTCTAAAAGACTGTTTAGAGATGCAAATACCCAATACTAGGAGGACTGCCGAGCATCTGGTCCCAGCACACACTTGTGTAGGACTGTGTGCTTTACGGATGCTCGCTTCCTAGTTGTATGCTTGAAGTACTGTAACGCATCTAGCGTCTGTACTGCAGCACAGCGCCAGCCCCTACTTTGAAAGACAATTTACCCTTGCACTGAAGTTCTCGCCCTGCTAAAGCGTACTTCCCCGAGACGCTAATTTATAGTTCCCCATCCATTACTTAACATTACTTAAACTTGAAAACAGCAAGAAGTGCTGTAGAGCAGACCCAGAGGGGGAAGCGGACCCGGGGGAGATGGGGGGCGCGGGGAGGGGGGAAATCCACCCTTTCCCCCACACGTTGCTTAGCTTCGTGACAACCCTCCCTCGGAAAGCCCGTAACGAGCGGGTGGGGGTGCCGGAAAGCCGCCCCCGCCAGCACCTGCCCGGCCCCGCGGCGGGTGGGCGGAGGCGAGGGGCGGC
>JAVJGI010000014.1:108587218-108605294 GCA_035590275.1 Ibycter americanus | reverse complement strand
TGGTTAGGTTTTGGTGGGTTGGTTTTAAAAAAAAAAAAAAAAAAAAAAGGTTGAATGCCAGAAGCATGTGTTTCTTTGTCTCACAGGTGTCTCTTACTTGCATCACAGTGACCTTCTATTTCAACATTAAAGATTTCTGAGTTCTGGCATCTGATTTCAGAGTATTCCTGTGGAAATAGCAACCAAGCAACACTAAGGACCCTATTTTGAAATGTCCTTACGTTGCTAGATTGTGTTAGTATGTCTGCACTATTTTTAATTACCAGTACAGCTACAGTGCTTACTACTGTTATAAGAATTATCTATACTTTTGGTAAGATAAATATTTGGTAAACTGAACTATTGCAAGTTTTTTGATATACATCATATGCTCAATTTAGGTTTTGCATCCACAGCTCATTAAATGTGCAAAAACTGGTAACAGAAAGAATTTCTTGACAATTTTTAAAACAGCCTCACCTAAAATAAATTTTACTTGTTTTATTTTTAACTGAGATTCAAAATAGGCAATAAGCACAAATGTTTCTATGATAGATATAATGTTACCATGTAAAGATTTTGTAGATCCTACTTTCCAGTGATTCTATGGATGTACTTCTACCACTCATAAAAAAAAGATACGGTGTCTTTCACACTTCGCAGCTTAGTCAAAAATTCAAGAAAGTAGAAAAATGATTCTTAATTAAAAATGAATTTGAAAACAGATTATACATAAAACTCGGGTCAGATTTCTCCTTTCTGGGGCAGAAAGGGGACATGAAAGGAAGCTTCTAGTTGTAGCATTCACAAAAGAATTGGTAGGTTTACTGCTCTGTGAAACACAGGTCTGTGTTTTCCTATTGAGTAAAAGATGGCAGCACACCATCCTTTGAGATACCTGAAGCTGGCATTGTGAAAAGCAACAGCATCTTTATACTAAAGGGGTAAGAACAGCACAGATTAGAAATACATCTGTGACTTATTGTAGTAGTGGCTGAAACTCTAAACCTGTAGTGTCACAAGTACAGTGCCTGTCACAACCGTAAGCACTAAAGTTGTTTCAAAACTGCTGGGCTTTATATAGACTTGTATAGACTCGCATAGAGCAGGTGGAACTGGACTCTTCAGAGGTGCGCAGGGATGGGACAAGAGGCAACGGACACCAATTGCAATGTGAGAGGATTCTAGTTAGATGTCAGGAAACAGGTTTTTTACCATGAGGGCAGTCAAACAGGTGCCCAAGGGGGCTGTGCAATCACTGTTGCTGGAGATACTCAAAACTTAATTGGACAATATCCTAGACGTTGAAGGTGAACCTGCTTTGAGTTGGACTAGATGATCTCCAGAGGTCTCTTCTGACCATCATTTTTTAAGGTTCCATGATTCTGTAGCTGGCAATACTGGCAAAGTTCTGAGCCTTTGTTTACCTTGTTTGACACCGCTTCTTAGTAGAGAATTATGTACTAAAGTGTTCGGTACTACTCCCTTTGTTATAAAATTACATGAAACTGCACACACAAGCTAGAAATAAAAGAATTGCTTGATTTTCTCAAATTTAAGCCATTCCTATTACAATATTAGGAGCCTTTCTTGAGTGAGTCCTATGTGAAAGGAGCAGTGAATGTTACAGGAATAGAAGAGCATTCCTTGCTCTCTTGTGACTGGAAATGCTTTCTTTTGCAACTGCAGTATGTAAAATTAATAGCCTTTCTACCAAGTGCAGTAAGTAGCACATCAAGTTTATGGCTGTCTCCACATTGTACACTGTAGCATGAGTTCATTATCTGCAATAGGACACACTGCATCCATTCCAGTCTTTCCACAGACTAATTCTAGCTAGGCTTCTCTCTTACTGGTTGTAAGAGCGTTCCTGTCTGCTACGTAAGGAACTTCTATTCCGTCTCTTATGTCCAGGAGTCTGTGTAAGTTTTGCATTTCTTTGTCTAAAGAAGGAAAAGACAATTTACTTAATAAAATGAAGGCACCAATCATGGAACGAAGTGCTAATTACGTAAATAAGGACATCAGAGACATATTTTGTCAACTACAAATAAAGTAAGAGTCCAAGAGTGATTAAGCTTATTCCTTTGATAATGTAGGCCTCTGTCCAGGCATTCATTTTTATTAAAAACTAACAAAAATGCACTCCGTCTTAGTTTACAATCAAAAATTAAAACCATCCCTTAAGTGACAAGCTTAATTTCAAAAGACAGTTTAGGTTTCCAGAGGGCATAAGGTAGTCATTGTATCAATCAAAAAAGAACAGGCATTCAAAATGAAGAACTGGAAGAGGATAAAATCTTACCTTGCTTACATGAGGGATGCAAAGGTGAAAGCCTCACCAGAAAAATGTATTTCATCATAGTGCAATCAAACTGATTCATATCAAAATAACTGTAGCTACTGCACCCTGAATTCCAAGGATCAGAAAATCAAGCTATACAGCAACAGAACATTTATAACTGTACATGATACACAAATAAGTCTTAAGCTGAACACCATATTCCTGCATAATTATATTATAAATAACATGTTATGCTCTCTTATTAAATGACATATGTCACATTTTCCGTAACAAGTGCATATTGACAGCCAACTACATTAGCCAACAATATTTACACTTTAATTACAGCTTTTAAAATGGAAATATGTAACTATATATGTACATAAGTTGTTAATGGGGCAGAAATTCATACAAGGAGATCCATATGTAAATGTCCATTATATGGAAACTCATTGGTAGGTGGACAAATATTCTTCACAATAGGCAGCGTTTAATTTAATAATGTAGGAAACAGATTTATTATGTCATTAACAACTCAATTCGCTTGAAAATTCTTATAGACACATACAGTATTGTTTTTCAAGTCCAAATGGCTCTTTAATTTAGCTGGATTTTATAGTGACTGTTTTGTAGAAGAGTCAGATGTACTGAGCTTCCTTTGTTATCTCTGGCCTCCAAAGTGTCAGTGGCATGGATAGGTTATTTCTTAGCATGATTTCTGCTGTACTGCAGTCCTCAGTTGTAATTATATATTAGTCAAACGAAGAACTTGTTGTGGTACCAGAGAGCTTCTGATTTATGAAGATGTCAGCTCCTGAGAATCTGGTCCATCGCTATGGTGGCAACCCTAACAGCATTAGAGGCTCTTGCATGTTTCTACCAGTGGGCTGTAATGTTCCCATCAGGCTATGATTCTTTTTTGCAATATGGTGCTGTCAACACTGTTCTCATCAGTTATACATATCAGTGGATTATTAACAATATTTGTCAGACTTCTATATTAGTTTTGTCCCAGAACAGCCTTGCCTCACTTCAGCAATAGAATTACATTTTGCATTGTCTCAAGAAATGCTTTTAAATTAGAATTGATGTTTCAGTCATATGATTTTTCACTGCTGATGTAATTTAGTTTTCTATCTAAATTTTTATATGAGTATATGACTTATTTTTTAAAAGTGTGATCCTAGTAAAGGCAGCTGAAGCACAGAGAATTCTCACAGCAGAATTTGGGCTAATACCTCTCCCATGCATGGCAGACTAAAAGAGTGGTCAAGACATAAATTTCAAAAGTAAATTGAAAAGAAACATAAAAGAGGAGAAAACTGAAACCTCAGCACAAGACTTCTCCTAAACGCATAATAAAAAGATTATGCATTTAATCAAAATGACAAATAAATAAGTACAAATGTAAACAGTAAGTATCCTGCATAATCACTAGAGGAACTATTATATTTTGTATATTTTGCATTGAAAGTTACTATAGGATTTAATTGCTTAAATTGTATACAAAATCACCAAACTTTTACCAGGAAAATATGTGAGAATGTTTTTCCTCTATGCTGCATATCCTCTTATATAGGGAGCAGCTGTGCCAGTACACGGTCCCTTTAAAACCAATGAAACTGTACATGCAAAGGGGGCAGCTCAGAACACAGAAACAGAAGCCAATGACTGAATTTAACGTCTGTCTCTGAACTGAAACACAAAATAGCAATTACCTCAAAGCTGCTTACTGCCACAGCTAGGAAGACTCTTTCACATTTAAAGCACACTACCCACACAACAGAAATTCTCTGTTTTTTGCTTTTCATTGTATAGCTTGCAATACTGTGGCTGATGGTGAAATTTAGCATGTTTCCATCTAAGTCATCAGTTCAAATCTTGGCCATGCTGATCGTGGCCAAAAGTTATTACTTGATTCCCCGCTTAAATTATTTTAGTCAGCTTTTTGTAGACGTGAGAAACACATTGTAAGCTTTTCTTACCCAGATAATCAGCAATAGTTTAGCCTTCTAGGACAGCCTTGAGAAGAATAGGGTATTTTGCACTGCTGTGGCCCAGAAGGTACTTGAGAATGAAGAAAGATTTGGGTTTCAACAGCATCTACCACAATGAAATCCTGTACCCAGGACTGTGTATCTATGGACTTCAGTAATATAAATAATTAAATCCCACTGCCACATCACCTTCTGAAAGATTTTCTGAAGAAAATATGTCATCCATGATTCCGGTAAAAAGTTATGTAAAAAATGAACTTTTTATCACTTCCCTAGGAAAAAAGAATATATACAAGCTCTTTAATCTGTAAGTGGCATGTCTATTAAAATGTCAGATTTGAAGTACATGAGCCAATATATGGAGTAAAGCCACAGGATAATTTTAGAGTAAAAAGGGGTAAATACCCCTATGTATAAAATTCAGAATACTGTAGTAGTGCCTATAGATGTGTAGGTGGCATGAAATAGTGAAGTTGTGTGCTGCGTTTATGATTTTGTTGATATTTAAAAAGAAACAACAGTGCATTCTGAAGAAGAAGAGGAAGAAAAATTAAATGGAATTTACTTAAGAAGTTTCCATGAGTGCTTACAGGACTTGAATCATCACCTAACAAAAAGACACTAGAAGTCTCTTCCAGTATCCTTTGGAAGAAATAGGACAGCTGATTCAAATCACTGAAATAATACAGCAGGCCACCTGGGAAATCTTTCTGCTGGGAGTCGTAGAGATCCTTTCAAGTGATCTATATTTTGAAGAAAGTTGGCTTAAATTCTGATGTACTTTATTGTCATCCACCACTGTTCTTTAGTGGTTTTGCAGGGACATAGGTTAATGCTGATCATTTAATCATAGCAGTCCTGACATAGAATTCCGAGTACAAACCTTTTTTTTCCTTCTTTTTTTTTTTTTCCTGTAAACCCATTTAATTTTCCTGTCACATGACCTGGAAGTTGGTTAGTGATTCAACATATGCTCAGGTAGAACAAGTTTGCATCTGTTAGTTTTCAAATGGCCATAAATCTACATTGCTCAAATGAAACGTACATCTTCTCAGTCAAGAAGGAGCTTGCTTTTTAGCCATCAACAATTCACAGTGTCTACACTTAAACTACTTAACATAAAAACACCAAGGATTATATTTCTAAAATCTTGTGGATGCCTGAATGTATCAGTAATCAGCACGTTTTCAGAAAAGTGCTTTTTTGGACCCTGCATACAAGCTTACAGTTGCTTGAGTCATGTCTTTGACAAGCAATATGTAGAAAAACCAATACAGCCTTCTCTAACACCAACACGACAAAAAGAAGGAAGCAGTGACTCTGGAGCTGAATGTCTAATAGACACAGAGATGTCTCTTCTGCCAGAAATAAGAGTATGGATGCAAGGGTGGCACAGGAAGGTTAGGGCATCTGAACTGCCAAATCCTGGAATTTTAAGCAGTGACTTAATTAGAAGACTGATAAGTCATATCACAATGGTGGGTCAAACAACTGAGGAAAGTGTTCCTTAAAAGAGTGCCAAGATGAGCAAAAGAAAGAAGTGAGGGCTGAGTGACAGCAAGTGAATGTGAAGAACCTCTGGATTCTTATAAGGACGTCTTGAAGCATCTTAAAATACAGTGGAAATTTTGGATTTGAATTCTTTTAGTCCCCAGAAATCAATGCTATGATAATTAATAACCACATTAAATAATCTAGGCAAATAGCAGATGATAGATAGAAGACTTTTTATATAGGAAAAGTGTCCTTTATTACATTTTCCAAACTCTTGCTTACCATTAACATTTTAGATCTACATCGTATTTAAGATACTTAAATCAAACTGCTTAATATTCTGGACTGACAGGCTCATTAAGCTGAACAGTAGGATTGCTGTAATATGCACTTCAGGCACTTACAGTAGAAAATTTTCTATTTTTAATTCCAAATGTTTAAAGAGAAATCTTTATTGTTAAAATTGTAACTACGTTTCTTTTCTTTGAGAGGCATTACTATATGTTTGACATCTCAACTCTGATGATATTTTGGTTGTCTCACATTCTAAACTAAGCAGAAGAGTAGAGTGCTGTCTGCAACAGCTTGGTATAGGAGTTACACATTTTTTAATCAGTTCATAATCTCTTTTAATTTATGCCTGTCAATATTAAAGAATCATCTACTGTAGCTATAGGTGTTCGGCCTGATGATACTGTATACTAACTCCCATTTGGTCTATATTATTTTAATACATGAACAAATACCTACCAACTTTTGTTCAATTTAAGAGCAAAAAAATTTTGCATCAAAATGTTTCTCCAAGGCCAGGTTTATCAAACTTCACAGTGCTGATAGTATCTGTGTGGAAGCCTCACCAGTGTTGCAAGTCAGTGCGAGTTAAGTTTCTAGCAATTAGTTTCTTTTGAAGGTTCTTAACAGGTATCTATCTAAATATTTTTATTCTGGCAGTGTATGAAAACTTCCATCATGCAGTCTTTGATCTGGAGATTTAGAAAATAAATTACAGACTGTTTAAAGGGGAGTTTGAACTGCAAAGTGCTCTTCTTTCAGACCAAATAAAACGTGCAATTACAACTCTTTCAGTAGTAAGATAGCTGATATTAATAGGCATTACCACAGGATTCATCAAGTAGTTGGGCTGGGCTTGGTCAGAAGCTATGTCATGTGCGCTGAAATAATTGCTGATGGAGAAAGCCAAGACAAAGGCCAGAAGACAGTGAACAAAATTGTAGTGAATAGGAACGGCCATAAATAGGAGAAGAAAGGCATTTCCAGGGGAAAAGTAGAAACACAAAGTTAAGTTAGCAGACATCTCAGGAAAGAAATTACTCCTAATGTTATTTTTGTTGCTTTCACAGGGAAGGAATTGCATATAATCTTCAAAGAAGTCAGGAAGGCTTGAACCTGTTTCAGTGTCACCCCCTAAAGAAAAAGGCCACAAATTGTAAGTCATGAATTACAACTATTGGCCACATGTTATTCTTTTGTATTTGTAGTAATGCAAGAAAAGAATAGGGATTTTAGTAAATATTTTATCAGAATATCAGATCTCTACAGTAAAATCTAGTTTTAGGTTAGCGTAGCAGCTAAAACCATTCTGTTTTTTCTGTTTTTTCCTCAGGAAGTATGATTCTAAAGTCTGTTCAAAGAGTCTGTTTGTCGATCACCACCTTCACCTTTATTTTTTCCTAATTATACAGAACTTGAAATTGTAATATAAATAGTAATTAGATCTCTCTGCCATATTAAATCCCACTGCCACAACAACATGCTGTTTTTCCTACAACAACTGTGCTGTTTTGGTTTTTCCCCCTCTTTCTCCCTTTCTCTCTCTGTTGAGATGCAGCTAAGCAGAGTTTAGCTGAATCACTGATTGCTTTAAAGGCTGACCATATGGTTACTTGAGACTACTAAGGGACTTCAAGGTAAAACATCCTACTGTTTTCTATTCTTGTCAAAACTTGTTTCCTTGAATATTGCATATATAAATGGTTATGATGCCATTGTTATTTATACAAGCATGCATACTTGTATGTTTGCATTCTTGTGAATGATATAGGGGTTTGGACACGATGCTGCCATTTCTCTTTTGAACAGGTTTCTAACTGAGACTCATAGCTATACATGATTTATATAGGTCCATACAACTTTTTTGCAATAAAAATAACCTAGAATTCCTCTATCTGGTGATCTGGATTTGTTTTTAAAAGAGGGAGAGACTGCAAAAAAAAAGTTCTGTTAAAAAATCCATTGACAATCTCAATAATATTGTTCTGTCTACTTATTTTGGCTCTTTTCCCTCAGTGTAAGGTTGCATACTGAAGGCATTTCCTCTGAAAGTTAAAGAGTGAGGTCACTGAAAAAATTGTGATAAGATATTCTTTCTGTAGCTTCTGAAATGAGATATGTCTATCTTATCACCATGTTTGATTAATTCCACTACAGTAGAGTCATCTCTTGTTTTCATACAAGGTCCGCTGAGCTTCCACTTAACTCTTTCCTTTTTGGTTTCCAGAAATCATACATCTTTTGAAAGAACAATCAGCAGAAAGCAAGAATCCGAGAGGGGCATTTACATACTAAGAGATAAATTTCCAAATTTGCTCTTGAAGAGGGGGAGCTACCTGACAGATCACATTCTAATTTTCATCCCTGATTTGCTGAAGGTGAGCATTGCTGACTTAAGAAGAGGTCTATGTAATTAGATAAGGTGACTGAAAGAATTAAACCCTTTAGTTTTAACAAATATAAACTCTAGCACAGTCAGGTATGACTCATGTTCTCTAACACGAAGCAACTACCTCAAGACAATTAAGCAAAATAACTCTTGGCTAGAATAGTCTGTATAAAGCAAAGCATTCAATGACTATTGAAAAAATACTTTAAAATATGAAATCTTTAACAGTCCACAGATAGCCTTAGAAGCCACATGACATTACTTGAAAACTTGCCCTGAAGTGTATCTCAAAACTGTGGTAACCCCCATTTAATATAAATGGATGATATACTGTTGTTAATCCTTGAGTTATATCTCACTGAAAACAGTGGTAAAGTCCAAACATTGACTGTAATATGAATTATAACATAGTCATCATGGCAGTAAGACTTTAACATAAATCCTTTTATTTTTCCCAATACAAGTTGAATTGAAATGATACCGAGTCATACTTTTGAAGAAAAATTAAAACATAGTTGAAAATTTGTAACCTTGTCTGGCATGTGAGACAAGTCTGTGATTGAGTCTATTTAGTAAGAAGGAAAAGCTATGAGAGAATTGTGACTTCTGATTCAAAGGTTTGAGTACTGCCCTCTAACTTAAGTGTGCTTTGTTCTCTATAATACTTAAACATGAAATATCCAGCTAAAAATAGGTCTTATATTTCATAAATATATTGCTGTCTGACTGTGGGATGGACCTAAAAAAAAAAATTTCGCATAGTCTCGCTTTCACAGAGAGAAGGAAAACTTCAGTATTGCATGATCCTACAGTAACCTTTGAGATGTTCCAAGGAGACTGTGAATGAAAATGGAGTGTACTGTTAATATATCACTCACAGACAATGGGGAGATACAGTCTCTCTAATACATTGTAATCTTCTGTGTGTGCATCTCATAAATTTGAGGCAAATGTACAAAAGTCCCTACATTACAAATCAGTTACACTCTATTACTTATGGTGTTATCCCTCACTCTCTGTGTATATATGTATGTATGTATGTACTTAAAAACCTAACCTAAATAGAATTAACCATGGCTAAACTAAAAAAACCACATGGCTATGGTAAAATAATAGCCACAACTTGTAAATTGATTTTGGATTTCCAGATTTTTTTATTTTAAAAATTATTTCCTCAGAATCTTCATGTTCAGCTGAACTGGAAAAAAAAAAAAAAAGAAAGCATATGTCTTGGCTAATTTTTTCTGTGATGTACCTAAAAAACTCATTCATTTTGCTTGTATACTCTTATGAGCAATTTTTAAAAAATCTATCCTGCTTAAAATGCAGTAGAATTAAAATACCTAATTCCCATTGAAAGCAAAAGTAATTTTTTACTGGCATATTTTGAACTACTCCAACAGTCCTCTCTGTCTTTAGCTGCCCCAGAATATCTGACATCTAGCTTATACAGAGTGAAGAAATTAGCAGTGAAAATGATGTTTTTAAGAAAGCTATGGTGATATTGATAGATTTCATTAGAGGTGCAACTAATACTTTTTTCTACAACTTGTTCTTAGTGTTTTCGGAGAACCCTGCAAGAAAGCGTTCCGCATGATCTAAAAAATAAGCTGTAATGTATAACAAATACGTAAGAACTCACAGATGTTGTTCCAAGTGATTATTGCTGTAACATCATGTAGTAGGATCCTGTCTTCATCCCAGATACTGTTTTAAAATTATTTTATTTTATTTTATATCTGCAGGTTAATTAATTCTTGTTTCAGGATAGTTCTCAGAGCCTACATACACTCAACCTTCCGCATTCTCTAAGCGGAGTTAGGAGACTGTAAAGGAATGTTCTTCACAGCAAGTAGTTATTCTGTCACCCCAGAACGAGTTTTCCTGTTCTGTATGAAGACTGCTGCTCTAAAGATCACCACAACTTTTTATTTTTATTTTTATTTTTAATTTTTTTCTAAATAGCCGCACATAATTTCTTCACGGCAAAACACTTCCTTAGTATGTAGAAATTGCTTTGTGTCTACTAGGAATCAGTGTGGTGCAGTCTCTGCTTGGAGTGATAAACGAATGTAGACAACAACTAAGTCACTTCTCTGTTGAAAGTGAATGCTAATGACATTTATCCTGTGTTTCATGATAAACTCATTTAAAAGACTAAAATGCTGGGGGAAAAAAATCCAGCATTTTAGGAAATATGCATAAACTGTCCTTTACTTGCTCAGTTACAAACTGCTGAGTAGCATCAATATATATTTAAATTATTTTTAAAATCCTTGTGTGTATCTGTTATATGTCTGAAAAGGTTTTTCACTGAAGCGTTCCCAGTTTGCATTTTGAAACTGAAGAACAGCTAACTTTTCATGCTATATGAATAGCTGGTTTTACAAAAAATATATATGAGAATATATATATTAAAGCACAATGCAATGGTCACGTGCTTAGAGCTATTCAACTAAGAATCTGTTGCCACTATTTATTTGGAATTTATTTGTCACTGTGAGGGTGATGTTACATGTTATGATTGAGCTGATCTGCCACCTTATCACTACTGCAAGTGAAGGATCCCCCTCTTCTTTCCCAGTCCTTTGTCTTTTGTCAACATGATCCTGACCACGCAGTTCCTGGCTTTCCTTACCTAGCTCCAAGGCACTATTTTTAGTCTGGATTATTTTTTTGCCAATTTAGCAACAGGAACCAATTCTGTACAAGTCCAGTAAGTGCCAACAACAAAACAGGAGAAGGGAGAGCAGGGGATCCTGTGAGCAGGGAGAGCTTATCTCATTTCCATGATGAGAAACTCTTACATTAGCTTATGTCACATCACCTTGTCCACCTTGAGCCTACCATCCACAGGATACATAGCTAATAAAACATCTTGTTGCTACAAAAAGAAGTCTAGCAACCTTCTTTCTCCATCCCACTACGTAACTCCTCATCATTTCTCCCTTTCCTTCTTCTAGCTATGCAGCCTTGCTTCTTCCCCTTCACTGAACAAATCTAACTTTTACGTTAAACCTCCCTAAAGGACTAATTTCTGAAAGGTAGTATTTACATGAGAAACTACTTTAAATATACCAATGAGTGAGTTAGAAAAAATTTCAAATACTAGTCTTTATTTATTTTAAGGGCAGGAACTGCAAGAAACAAAACACCAATCGAAAGGTGTACTTGCTTATAAAATTTGTCCAAGTTAGTTGTCTCCCCTTTCTCATCCCCCTTTCCTCTGAACAAACTGACCCTCTCCCACAAGGCATTTTCCCAACTCTTGACTGATAGAATATATTTCCTTACAAGTCTTGCAAGCTGAATGAACAGGCAGTCCTTTTCACTGCACAAATCACAAAAAAAAAGAAACTAAGGAAATTTGAGATCATATTCCTGTATAAAGGCTGGGTTTATACTGCTTAAACAAGGATATCAATCCTTTACTGCCTATAAATTAAAAATAAGATTGTTATGGTATAGATAACAGGTAAGTCTTTGTCGGCTATGCGTGTACCCTCTTATGTGAGATAAGAGATTTGTTGACCATTTGAAAAATTATGTGGGATACAAACAGCAGATAGTAATGGTCTGTGTCTTGCATTTGGATTACTTCACAGGCATATTTTCAGAAGTGCCATAGAATCTCCCATTCCAGGTTTACCCACTGTAATGGGAGCAGACAGTGTGCCCCTGAATGCTGGCAATTGCTGGCTGCCGAACAGTCTCTTGCCCCCACAGAGAATATCTGTGGGTCAGTCATGCTTCTTTAATGAATTCCCAGAACTGGCCCAGCACATGGCTAACTATCGATCTAAAAGTGAAAAAGAGAACTTTAAAGAAGTTAGTTCTAGATGTCTGGTGAGAGAATAGAAACTACACTTGCACTTTGATTTTAAATATATGATCTCATCAACTTTTTCTATTGTTATTTTTTCAGCTATGTGTTTATAGATATATTTCACTAAAGATTAACTTTTTAGTATTGCTGCTATGAATTACAGTAGTGTATAATCAAAAGTTGGTAAATGTAGTATGGCAAGTTAGAGCAAACTCTTTGCATCTGATGCAAAATAAATATTTACTTACTTATTTATTTAGAAACCAGTACTAGGTATAGACTGTTCAGATACTCTTGGTTGTACCATGAATGGTATTAAGATGATATTAAAATAATCTAAAACAAAGAAAGGATACCTTTCCATTTTTTACAGTATTAAAAAAGAAAAGTCAAAGCAAAGACATAAGATTGCTTTTTCTGGTTTCTAGAAGAGTTTTTGTTTTATCGCAAAACTGAGTACAGCTTTTTGAAATAAAAGAGCTGTAGGTTTTGAGTAATAACACTACATATGGTTGACACCAGACAGTGCCTATGTAAGGCTGGAAGCTGCAAGCTGAGATGTGAAAGTAAAGTGGGAGGAAAACGAATGAGATGTCAGCTACATGCTCAGTAGCTTTTCAGGCAGTATGTTTGAATGAACATAACAGTATTACCATATACTGAGTTATTATTTGTTGTATGATGCCAAGGCAAGGATTCATGCAATTGTTTATTATTACAATCTGTCCTATGTAAAACACTTTCGGAAGAGGAGCTGTCGCTGATTTGTGGCAATATATTTGAAGGATGTTGTAAATACCCTTGATTTAATTTGTTAGGCTCTGTTACATACCTAGCGTGTAAGACTGCCTATTGTTGACCAGTACCAGTAGCATTGACAAGGCTTACTCTGCATCTGTGTTTTCAAACACTCCCTTTAATTGAACTTGCTGGGATCAATGCCAATTATTAGATTTTAATAAGATTTATTTCACCATCAAGATGCTGTCAGATATGCTAGTAGCTTTGCTCATTCCAGGTCTTAGTAAAAGCTATATTCTCAGTACTACTATACTGTAATGAAACAGATCTAAACACTATGAACTAAATAATTACAATGTTTTTACACATCCAATTATGTGTTAGACTATTCTCATTTTAATTATCTAGTTATATAATGCTTAATTATATACCACCCAATAACGTAATACCTCACATATATGCCTTAGTGGTCTACGTGAGCAATTCTTACACTTAAACAACCAGTTCAACTTGCGAATGAAAGCGCTGCAGAGGCAGGAAATTACAGAGGGTTTGGGTTTTTTTTAATATGTCATCTAAGAATCACAATTAGTTGCATGATCACTCATAAAGATCACAGATGCCTGTAAAGATACAGAATCAAGGATGAGAGCACTGTTTCTTCTGGTGTCAGACAGTATCATACTGCGTCAAGTTTTACTGCACTCCTAACTAGAAAGGATTCAGAGGAGACTTGCCAGATATTTTTAAGCTAAGATAACAGGTCTTCGGGGAATAATTTAGAAAACTTCAATATAAAGATTCTAACAAAAATGTGAAGATAAGTATTAATTTATACATTTTTGAACACAGGAGCTGAAGAAAAGTTGTGGTATGCTTCTATTACATTTGTTAAAAAGTCAGTATCAAACATTCAGTTATTAACCAACAATGTACGTTATTCCCCATTATTTAGAACTGAGATTGAATGTTCTTCTATGGGATGTCTCATCAGATCAGAAAAAATTCACAGAAATTGATGGCAGGGATTATTGGAAGACATAGTATCTGGTTCATTACAAAAGGTCAGAATAAGCAACGTTATCTGGGCTTCAATTCTTTGAGTTTATGGAAGTTTCCTATTAGCTGAAAGGGAATTTGGACTGTGTTGTTCCATTTTACACAGAAAGTGTTAATTAGATGTATCAGCTGCTTAGAATATATTTATCTTGATTGCAAATATGTGCAATTTTGTATTTAGTATGCTGTATCCCATGAACTCTCAAGCGAAAGTGGCAAGTGTGCTGTGGAACAAATCTCAATCACCATGATCTTGCTTCTTTCATTGCTTGCATATGCTTTCAGTTACTCAAAGCCTACAGAATAGCTAGCTGAATGGAGATGCATAAGGACAAGATGGAAGATCCAGGTTTACACAGCCAACTCCTGCTTTAGCCCAGGCTGAAAAAAAAATGTTCTTTTTTTGTGGCTTTTTTGGTGATAGTTTTGTTACTTTTATGTCTTAGGTGGACTTTTAAAAGAAAAAAAAAAGTCCTTTTGTATAAAGTTATTTACTGAACAGCAGCAAAAATTGTAGCACCTTTTATCACATGCAGTTAATGAGGTAGGATCTCTTTCTCCCTATCACATGCACTGTGTTCTACAAATGCAGGTATTTGTAGTTAATTGCCCACTGAACAATCCAAGTTAACACAGAAAAATAATACTTGATTTTGACTTGCAGGGGGAAAAATCTGCTTAGTTTCTATGAAAGTAGATGTTTATTACTATCGCAGGACAATTGGCTTGACAATTTAGTACCATGTCTGCATAGAAAAGGTATGACTTTTGCCTTTTTAACCTCATCAAGTCAGATCAAACTTAAACCAGACAGCCAAAATAAATACTTCCAACTGAGGAAACAACACATATTTTTATATGTAGGAGTCTACTGTAAGCTACATTTGACGCTATTTTAAAATTGTAGAAGACCCTACCAGCCAAAGAGTGCTGCAAAAGGGACTTATACAGTTGAAACAAAACAAGTTCACAAGAAATGGGGAAAAAAGGAGATTCTCTTTTTCTGTGGCCAACAATTTCCATACCACATTCCTTATGAAAAGACAAGGTAAAAGTTCTTGTTATGGAGTATATCTGCTTCTTGTGTTACTTGTTGAGCTATTTTCATATATTTCACTGGAATTTTTACATATGAATATATATAAAGAACAGAAATATCACAGTAATGAGTTCAGTCCATTAACTCCTTTGTCAATATGTACTTATGACAGACTTTTAAAACTTGTGCATCAAATTCTAATTCCCTTACTTAGAGCAAATACCACTTTTCAACATGAGTAAAATTACAAGAATCTGGCAGGAACAGATATACCAGCTGCTATTTAATACTAGATAAAGTGGTGTTTATGTCTTAATTTTGTACTGAAAAGATCTATAATCATCACGTTGGTTTATCAGTATTCTGGGAATGCCCTTTCACTGGTTCCATTTGTGATACACTATAGTGAGCAACAATATGTTTAATTTACACCTCCAGAATTATGTTTATTATCAAAAATTGCTTTTAGATTCTGGGGAAAAAAAGAGTTCTTGAAGGCTTTCAGTGAGTTGTATCCTGAATTCTTTCAGTGAGTTCAATAGGTCATGAATCATGTGAACTTCTCTGATAAAATTTGGAATTCTTTTAAGATCGAATTCCACTGTGGTTTGAAACACATTCATTGTAATGATCACAAAACTATTTTTAATATGTATGGAATGGTACTGCAGATCCCACTGTAAATTCAGAACATATGTTTACCAGTGACAAGAAACAGAGGAATGCGCTAAATTTTATGAACTGTTAATGAGTCAATAAATTGACTGTTTTGCAGCCAGAACTCTGTTACTACTGGCATTGTTCAACATTCCAATGTAGATTTCTTATGAAGAAAGAAGTTATATTCCAAATTTTAACTCTATTTCTTTCCTTATTTTTCTTCACACTAGGGTCTTGTGTCTTAAGAAGAAATATGCAATTGAATGAGAATCACAAAGTACATTTCTCACTATTGTCAAGGTAGGAAGTTATCAGAATATAGATATCTTCAGCATTACTGATTTAATATCACGTAATCCCTTTCATAAACTTTTCAAGCTCTGTTTTAGATGTTGTTGTACTATAAGACAGTCCACTGAATTTCAGTGCTCTAGTATTTAGAGATGTTCCACATTTATACCCAGCCATATTTTTATGCCTGTGTTCTGCCAATGTTTAAAAAGCTTAAACAGCTCTTTACGCTTTTTGACTTTTACCCCTTAAGGTATTTATAGGTAGGCATGACAATTCCTCTCAGCCTTTGCTTTGGTAGACTGAACAAGCCCTACATGGCTGTACATGTGCCAGTGCACCCTTCCTGGACGTGGGCAGCCAGCACTGTGTATCCTATTCTGCTGAGGTCTGATGATAGTGCTAATGGCTTTGTATTTCTGCTAAAAATATTTTTAGGGATGTATTCTTGGATCACTTTCGTTTTATTCATGCCCACTGACAGATAGTGGTCTGCTATATTCCAAGATCAGTTACTGGACTCCTTTTCTTTTGATCCTTAGGTATTTCTGGATAACAAGCGTCATGTGCCAGACATAAACTTTTGTCTTTTGCATTACTGAATTTTATATCATTTCAGTTACATCCAGATCTTCCTATATGGTATCTCAATTCTCTTCTGTATTAAGAAGACCATCTAACCATTTCTCATCGGCAAATCTTGTTGAAATGGTTCCATTTTTAACATTCTTGAGACTAATCATGTCAGAAATGAATAGTTAAGCTCCCATTTGTCTGATACTTTCTCAGTACTTCTCACTGCTGTTTTGTTTGTCCAGTTCCTCATACATCCACATGTTTTTTGCTACTGACTGACCTCCTCCATTTTAAGTAGTATTTGTCCATATAGTGGTATTAGAATGTTTTACCAAGATCTACCTAAGGTTTGAAACATTTGCCTGGAAATAAAACTACCAGTCTAGTCTGGCATGGTTTACCTTTACATTTTATCTAAATCACCTGTACTGCCATGTCTAATTGTTCAAAATTTTGCATACTGCTGCAGTCAGATTGCTAGGCCTATAGTTACATACTACTTCCATTCTTTTCCTTAAATCTAAAAAATACCCAGGCTATTCTCATGTGACATGGTGAAATCTTAGTTGATGCTTTTGTTGAAGACACTTGTCATGTGACTTACAGCTCAAGTTTGTCATAATTCTAACGTGAAGACTCTCCTGGTCACTTGGTAAAGAGCAATCAGTACTTCTAAACTGGTTTCCATTTCAACTATGGAAATTTCTCATGCCCTCACAGTCCACTCTACCACTACTCCCATGGTCAAAAGTCATCTTTTTGTTTAATAACTGATGCAAAGTGGTTGTTTAGTTCTGAAGTGTACTGAATCACCAGTGCACAGTGACTTTTTCACTTTCTCCTTTTACTTATATGACTGAAGTAATTTTTCTGTTTGTTTTTAAATTCTTTGCAAGACCTTTTTCAGCTTGACTTGGCAATTGTCTCCATCCCTGAACCCTGAATCCTTTGCTGACATGTCCTTTTCCCCATTCATTTGTACTGTATCAGCATTTTTAATGTGACTATATATCCTGAAAGGTATGTTGCCTTTCTCCTTGTTTGAAACACAGATTCATGATAGTTATAAGCATTTTTAATCTGAAGTTCATTAATCCCATCACAACCAGATTCCTATCTCCTCAGTTAAAGCTATGAGTCTTTTAGGTATCAATGTGATGAGCACAGGTAGTGGGCCATGAAAGCCTGGAAATAAAGATATCTACAAAGAGACCAAATGGGATGACAGAACTGTGAGAGGAAATATAAAAAAAAGGAAAAGGCTCCGAGTTGCACCAGGGGAGGTTTAGATTGGATATTAGGAAAAATTTATTCACTGAAAGGGTGGTCAAGCATTGGACCAGGCTGCCCAGGGAGGTGGTGGAATCACCATCCCTGGAAGTGTTTAAAAAACACATAGATGTGGTGCTTAGGGACATGGTTTAGTGATGGACTTGGCAGTCCTGGGTTA
>JAVJGI010000014.1:108571008-108587118 GCA_035590275.1 Ibycter americanus | reverse complement strand
CACATAGATGTGGTGCTTAGGGACATGGTTTAGTGATGGACTTGGCAGTCCTGGGTTAACGGTTGGACCTGATGATCTTAAAAGTCTTTTCCAACCTAAATGATTCTATGATTCTATGAAATGGCAAAACCACAGTGCTGCTGCAGTGTTCTGTTTTGTAATGCTTTCCTTAATTTCTATAAACAGAATAACATGCACTTTAATTCCATCTTTATGATTCAACTAGTTAAAAGCTATCTGAACTAAACTATCAGTAGAACCACCTATTCTTGCATCACAAGTCAAATGGAAAAGTTAATACATAATTTTTATCTGTATTTCCTCGTGCTGTTTCTCTCAGGCCTCAATTTCCCGCAGCCCAACCACTGTAGTTTTTAAATGCACCTAAAGGATTATTTTAGCACTACCAGCCTGAATAAGCATGCTTGTCAGAGTATTTAATACTGTCCCATTGCAACATTTGTCATTAAGTTAAGATGCTTGACCAAGGAGCTAATCTTTTCATTGCCATTTAAATCTACCAGTCACAAAGATATTTCCAATATGTTCCTAATTAATTGCATCATATACTTTTATGTTTGCTGCACAATAAAGGCACGTTAGCCAGCATATTTCTTATGATCCAGTTGTGTGACTTACAGTTAAGCAAATGCATTCTCTTATGTCACTGAATACAAAGACATAGATTATAGCATAGCTGGATTATGATTATATCAACATGTAGAATAAGCATGGCACAAACACACAAGAAAATATGGTCGCCTTCCCAGTCTAAGAAGAATATTCTACTCTAAGAGAGAAAGTGCCACCAGAAGAATGGAAGATAAGCATACAACCATACATTTTTTGGAAAAGTATACCTCATAGTACAAAACACGAAGACTTACCTGTGTGGACAAACAAACCTATACACCTTGCCTTTGCTATGGTAATAGGTTATCACTAACTTTTTTCTCCTACTTTATAGTATGACTCCCAGCTTGTAGACAAATAGAAATATTAAAACTTGCCTAAATGTATTGGGTAGGGAATGTTTGGAAATTATTTTGACCTGCTATTCTAGGAAAGCACAGAGGCCCAGATTAAGTAAAATATTATTTCAATATGAAGCAGGAAGTTTAAACATTTTATTGGCTTTGGGTCAGAGAGATAAAAGGTAATAATACAAACCAAAAAACTGTGAAGACACCAAAGCTGACAGAAGTATGTCAGATGAGGTGGTGAAACAGTATGTGACCTTCTGGGGCAGAAGTTAACTGTTGAAACAATCTGCAGCTGATAAACAAGCAGCACCTCACAGAATAATCTTGCCAGTAGTTCACATTTTTCTACTGGCATTTACTTTTGTATAAACTGAACAATTAAATGGCAACAGCTTGGAATGATACGATTCAATGAGAAATGATTTACATCACTTTCACAATCATATGCCAGGGCCATCTGCATATCCAGGCTGTCCACAAAACTGCCTGCGTTAAAGTTATGACTCATATCACTAAATCTACTGGACAACTGGTTGTCTTTTCATCAGTAGGAAAGAGGAAAGTTGTCTCTTCACCCCTAAGGGCTTTGGTAAAATTTAAGACTACAAAGTACAGACTAAAACAAGTGGAGTAGTCAATACCACTAATCGTATTTTATTTATCTACTATTTCATACAGGCTTTTCTTCATTCTTATTCTAGTCAGAGAAGGGCACCTGTACACATACTTTATGTGTTACATTCATCAACATCTGCATAGCGAGTACAAGCCAACATGAGCAACTTGATCTAGTGAATGATATCCCTGTCCACGGCAGCGGAATTGGACTAGATCTTTGAAGATGCCTTCCAACCCAAACCGTTCTATGATCCTGTGATATTTTAAAAGTACCTGGGCAGACCTGGGCAGAGATGTACTTTCCAAGACAAGAAAAATTGTAGCTGGACAGAATGTATTATACATTTCTGTTTTATTTATATGACAGTCTTGTATCTTTTGCTTACACATTGACTTGCAACTTAAAGCAGTTAAATAGGCAGCTTTTCAAGTTACTATTCACTAAGTGTTGCAGCTGTATTCCTTTGTGAAAACTCCACTAGAAGCCTGATGGCAACAGTTGTTTATGTACCATTGCTAGAGTTTCAGTATCTCTCACCCTAGAGAGAAAAGCCTGATTTTAGACTGCAGCAAACGGCCATGCACCAGCCACTATTCATGTCTGCCAAGAGTTAAACTTCTAAATTCCTACATCTTAAGATGTGATAGTAAAGCTACATTTGCACTTCACACCAGTGTTGTTGGTTATAAGTGTAACACTTCTCAAATAAAAATTACATTTATTTGGTGGTCATGCCTATTTGTTTTTTTCTTGAATAGGTGATAAATCTACTTTATTAGAATTACAGTAATTGTGATATCTTATTGTGAATCTTATTTTATAAAAATGCTCAGTGTCTTAAAAAACTGACCACCTAACAAATGTGTCTTCTACTAAATGTACAGGAGAAGACAGAAAAATGACAGACATCAGGATTCCTCAGCTAGATTTTGTGTATTTGCAGTCAGAATTGGCAGAAAAAAGTACTGCTGTCTTGGAGAGCAGACAGTGTATAACAAATACTGCAAAGCTCTGCTTTGAGGACACTGGCGAATACATTTCTCCTGAGAGTTAAAATTAGCATCCATGGTGGCAAACACCAGGATGCAATCCTGTCACCACTGACATCAAAGGAAGCTTTTCTCTTAATTTCAGTGGAACCAGAATTTCTTCTGAGGAGCCCTGCAGCCATGGCAGGAGAGTACTTCCTACTGAGCTAATAAGACAATAATTTCAGCAGTAAAATGGATTTGGACCCATTGTATTTATCTCCTCCTTAATGCTTTTAATTCATTGAAAGGGCTTAAGCCAACACTTCACCCTGCTAAACTTGAAAAAAAAATTTGTGAATGATGGTAATGGAAAAGTAATGTATTTGCAGATTTCTATTGAATGATAGCTTTGGTAAAAATTCCACAGATACCATTCCATATACATCCTGTCCATCTCTTTTTAACATAAAAATGAAAAGATTATGTAAGAGCTTCTGTTTAATCTCCTCAACTGCCTGTTAAACATTCCAGAAAAAGAAGCCATTTTTCTTGAAACAAGGAGGTTATTGACCCAGATGGCATAAACCTCACATCTACAATGTCAACAGAAAAAATTACTGCTGAAGGCTTGGAAGTACTATTTGCCCATGTAAATTCAAAGGCATGGCCCCTTTTTATCTGTATGTTTTTCATGTTCACTGTTATGTGAAAGTCCGATTAAAAGCTTTTCAAAATAACCTGAGTGTGTAATTAGGGGGCACACAACTCCCATCCTGAGGTTAATATCCTCACAAACATGCAAAGTACAAATCTAGCAGAGAACCAATCTGTTTCATAATTCAGTTCCAGTGTCTCTCCCCTGCACTTAAAGGCTTACAGAATGATACATTCATTGTTGGTTTATCAACTAAGAGAATGAGTAGTTGTTGAGATATTCATGTTATACATACTAATAGCTTAGTATTAATATTAATAAGTTGCCATGCTCATTTTTATCTGGATTTGAAGACTAATATTTCACCCACAATTCAAGTGGGGTTTTTTTCTCCCTTACTTTAAATTACTGCATGGAAAAATGCATTGAAATAAAATAGTGTAAAGACAGTCCTGTGCCATGATGTAAAAATCAGTTTTTATACAGTGTGCTTTAGTAAGTCATAAAGTAAATGCTAGTTCTAAAGAAATTAACAGACTTTGGTGTGAAATGGTGGTTTGAATTCTGTGGAAGCAGTTTGAGGGAAAAGGCTACTACAGAAAGACTCACTACTCATATTGAGGCACAATACCAAATATTGATAGGAATCAAATAACCTATGCATTTCTCCATTATATTCAGAATAAAGCCAGTACTCTAGGAAGCAATTCTTTAGAACTTTTTTTACTGGAAGGGGGAAAAAAAAAAAAAAAAAAAAAAAGATTAAAAGCTCCATTAGAATGAGTCTGCAGTCCTGAAATGGCAGCATTAAATAGACCTAAGTTCTGGTTGAAAGGAATAGATACATAGCTTTGATAGCTGTATTTATGTCCATAAGGTATAGGAACTTAAACCTCTCCTCAGGATGTAGTCATGAATACTCATTTTACAAATCCAGACAAAGGGTAGTGTGAAGAAAAAAATTCACCCAATGACCTGTACTGAACCATGAAAGATGGGACTGTGGCTTTAGATCATTTAACTGTCATTTAGCTGCCTCTGCATTTTTCTGTATTTCCTTTTCTATCAGCCTGATGACCACAATATTTTTGTGTGTTGAAGTTTTCTTCAGTCTAATTTACCCTCATTATCTCTCACAATTTATTCTTTGCTTAGGACATCAAAGTTTTTGAAAGACAATGAACTCTGTACACACTAAAATCACATTAGAGCATATTCCATAGAGGAAGGTGTAGCAATAGGTAAAGGTCAACCTGTGAAAAAATATTTTTAAAGTCATTTAAGTAAGTTTAGATCTAAATTTCAATTCAAAAAATAGAAAGGTAAAAGGGAAGGAGAAATTCTGGAGCTTGCTCCATAGAAGCAAGATTGTCTTCATACATATATTTTCTATACTGTTATTTCTCCCCAGTACCATTCCATAAGAAGTAGTTTATGACAGGGTTTCCTCTTTCAATTAATTTTTTTGGGGGGAGGGGGGTGTCGGAGTGGTGGGGAGGTGTGGGGAGAGTTTCTTTATGTCTTTGTCATTTATTTTAACGTAAGTGATTGATGTGCATTTATGAGAAAGGGAAAGAAATTACAGTAGGTAGTACACATCTTGAACTAAAAGGTGGTGAGTTCAGTTGGCAAGAATAAATAACATGCCATTTCAGTAAGAAGATATAGCAGAGCAGACAAAGAATTCAGCCAGAGAGATCAAAACCCCTCCATCATGTTTATTTTGCTTTGTCTTTCCTGAACAGAGTTATTAGGTTTTACATTACACTGATATAGTAGGAGAGATTCTATTAAAAATAGGTTTTCTGGAAGTGCATCCAATAGTTAAGGGTGAGCCAGTGGATCAGAGAGTGCTCCCTGGGCTGTGTAGTAGGTGAGCTGCTGGAGCTGACAGTGGGGTTCCTACCTTACCAGCTACAGGTTGGAGTGGAGCAACAGCTTAGTGGTACAGACAGCACTTTATTAAAAGCTCTGTCTCAAAAAAAGAGAGCAATCAAGAAAATGTACATTTGATGATGGGATTCAGGACCAGCTTTGGGATCCCTCCTGCAAGAGACAGGTGTAAGCTGCTCCTCTGTGCCTTTACTGGTACAAAATATTCTTCCCAACCGCTTAAAGCGGTGATAAAATACTGGTAGGGAAGTGTCAATGCAGTCACATGAATGAAGACTTTGTTGTGCCACTGAATGGTAAGGAGACAAATGGCAAGGAGAAAGCGAAGATTTGCCTGAAGGCAAGAAAGCCATATCACAAATAATGAAAGATTTCAATCAAGAGGAAAAGGCAGACAAAACTTGGCTTCTTTCCTGTCCTTTGTCCTGTTGCTCTGGGTACAGGAGCAATGTTTATCAAAATGAATAGTATAAATAATTCTATAAACACATGCTCTTCATAAGTGGCAAAGATCTCTAGAGGACAGTGCATTAAATTGTGGATATTATCTATCCAAACCAAAAATCAGAAAAGCATGAAATTAGTAATTGACTCAATTTACCTCATTTATTAGCAGCCTAGACCTCTGTTTGAATTAATATTGCCCAATGGAATTTCAAGTGGTAGTGACACGGCGTAGCATGACACAAATTAATGCCTGTTCCCCCTACTGTACTGCAAACCACCCATATCTCCAATTAGGTTAGTTCTAATCTAATATGCATGCTTTCACGACTTCTATTGACAATAAAATATGACTTTTTCCCCCTTCCTTTTCTGATGTCAGACTTGTTTTACCAAGTAGCTGATTTTCTTAATAGCATGCTAGCATTTGCATATAGGGTACTGATTGCATTCTCTTTCTAGCGATACTTCATTGCTGTTTGCTGTACTGTAGATCACATCCAGTCACAATTAAATGTATCATTTTGCACACAAGGTACAGTAATGGCCTGAACAGACATTTGACTATAACATATTGCTTATCATTTTACAATATAAATGATACAATTTAACACTTCTTACTTATCTACCGTTTTTCCAACCAATATTGGGGTTGGCTATTTTTCTTCCTAACATAAAATGAAAGTTATTTTGTTTCTTTAGTGTGAATTAACCTTGACAATGTACTAGATACCAAAAAAGCATTTTGATTGCTGCCTGTGAACTGACAAGTAGGGCCTGATCCACAGACTATCAGAAAAAATAGGAGGCTTTCTGCTGATACTGAAGGGTTTTGTGTTAGATCTTAGAAATGTCCAAACAGCAATGGCAATGAATTCATTTTACATACAATATTTTAAAATAAATTATTGAAAAGGATGAAATACAATGAAGCAAGCTTTTTTTTTTTTTTTAATTAGAAAAAAAGGATTGTAATAGCAATTGTGACCTTGGCATTGGGAATTTCCTGGGGATTTAATAACCAGCCAGGGGGTAATGGCCCTTGGCTTTGCCTCAGGCCATCAGCTCTCCCAGCTGGTTATTAATCCCTAGAAAATGCCCTGTACATCAATTATTAATGTTTAAGTTCTGTATACGCAAATTCTTGCCTTATTCAACAATTTTTGAGGAAATGTAAGTATAGATTCAAAATCTTGTAAAATGCCAATTTAAAAAATATAGTGGCGATTTATATTTTTATATTGCTAAATAAACTCATGATATTTTATGTTTGAACTGAACTAACTCATGGTAGCTCTAATTATTTCAGTCAGCTTTTGATCAGGCCCAATAAATACTTCTATGACTACACATTTTATTTTGTCAAAATTGAAATTTCTTGCATACAGATTTCCTACAAAGGCAGAAGAGATTATCAGTTCATGTGTTTCCTTCAGGATTCAGTTCTTTTTTTCCCCCAGCACTGAATTTGGATAATATTATTATCCTCAGAATGAAAAAAGCCAGCAAACAAGACTATCCTATCTATGGCTACATAAACATTTTTTATTTTTCTTTAAGCGAGTTACTTTGAATCTCAGTTCTGTGCATGTCAGAAAAAGCCTAGAAGGAAATAGAGGTGAATTTAATGTACTTGGTCTGACTCAGATTTAAGTTTTACTATAAGGAGAAAAAACATCTTTGAGGAAGACCACAAGTTATTGATTGAACTGTTTTACATTAATATGAAAAGCTTCCAGAAACACAGGAAGAAAGTAGTAAAAAGAGAGAGAAGGTGTATGTTTATGTGTTATAATGATCTTTCCATCTTGTATATCCAAAATAAGTAGAGCTATGATTGGAATTGCTTCTTTGCTTACTTTGTTATAAAATTGAATATGATGGGTCAAAATAAGGAGTCGTAATTTACACTTTATTTTATAATGTAATCCTTGAGGGTTTTTTAGTATTGGTTCCATGAGTTTCCATTTCCTATCTACAGAATATTTACTGTGTACATTTTATAATTAAGCCATGAGATGAGACAAGCAATACACTTCCATAAGATTATAACACGCCTCTGGCGGTGTTATATGGGACAAGGTCATATCTAGAATTACTTTAATCACCCAAGTATAATAATTGCTTGGAAATATACTCCCTGCAGTGTCTTATTGCTAATAGAATTATAGCTGAGTCAGACAATACAACCTATAGTTAAGCCTACATAAGTAATTCTAATATCAAGACCCTTTCTTCCATCTGCTTGTAACATTGTTCTTTTAGACTTATGACTGGTAGAAGCTCTGCATTGTTGAAGTGTTAAAAACTACCTTATACAACTCAGTTTTATTGACAACTATGTCCATTAATTTGAAAAGAAAGATCAGAATTAATCAAAATGCTGGTCAGTGCAGGAATGTTTGTGAAGCCTTAGTAGGGAAACAAAAGGTAAAACAGTAAACCTAACCCACCTGATCCCAAAGCTAAGCAGAATGCAGGGGCATCACAAAGACATAGCCAAATTTCTCTTTCATCTGTTTACAGACTAAGTCACCCTATTACTGACATCTAGTCAAAAGTGCATTTGCTTGCTGCAGTCTGGCCACCTTAGACCAAGTATAACTTAAACTCAGCTACTATAAAGGTGAGAGCAAGGAGAAAGGACTAGAGAGGAAAAGGCACTAGCATTGTGAAAACTTTGCTGATGTTTCTGAAAAAAGTAACATCAGGTACATCTGCTTATTAATGGACACAGCTTCTTATAAGCCAAGAGAAACAGCTTTTCAGATTTGGACAGCACAAGTCTGAAGACTGTTGCTGTGGTTTTGAACTACATCTGAAACTGAAATGAAAACCCATGCACAGGTACGAGACGATGATTCTGTTTTAGAGCCTGTGACAATAACTACTCAGGAGAGTTGGGCTGACAGTTCTAGTCACAAAGAACCAGAACAAGTTAAGCAAAGTGACCAAGACAGAGGATAACAATTAAAATTCCATGTTAAAGAAAGGAAAAATTATAAAATCTAATCTGGCCATCCATGGAAAAACCCCACCACCACAAACAAACCACAAAAGCCACTCTTTTTGTATATGGTAGACAGGTGTTATAATTAAACCTATATTGTCTGATTAATATAAAACCAGTTATGTGAGACATATCAGTTATGATTGTAGCAGAGGAGCCACCTTCTGTCTTTCCAGGTGTGCTGTACATCTGCAAGAAAAAACATGATATTTTTATTTCATCTAAGTCGTAGCCTACTCATCTTTATGCATTTTTCCTTAAACCTGTGTTTTGTAAAAAATTATAAGATCACGGACTATGAGCTCGTCAAAAAATGGCCAAGTAACAAATACTCAGCTGCAATTCCAGTGCCAGAAGTGCTGTGTGGCCCAGGATATGCTTAAGAGAAAGTGTGGAGCACCCTTGAAATCCTTGGGAGGAATAAACAACATCCTCTAGGGATTATGTGAACAATAAATAAAGTTTTTCTCTGCCTTTTTAAACCAAAAGCCCTTCACAACAAAATTTTATGTTTATAACTTCATTATCTATGAATTCCTTTTGAAGAAGCTTCCATGAGATAAGAAAGAGGCCAGTATTGTATTTTATTCTCTAGCTAATACTCCTGTCATAATCTTAATGCTTCAGCTATTCTTCTCAGGTGGAATTATTATTTCTCCTGTTTTAACCTCAAAGGGTTGTTTGTGGATTGGTTTGGTTTTTTTTGTTGTTTGGTTGGTTGGGTCTTTTCGTTGGTTGATTTTTTTTTTGTATATGCCTGTAATTAAGAGAACATAGTCACATACATTGAAATTTTACAGGTCAAAATCTATTGTATTTTGTATTTTCTCAGGAAGCAATTAAATTCAAGCTACTGAGCTGCCTCAATACAGATGACCTGCACTTCTGTAGCATTATATATCTGAGAATATCTCCTGAGGTATTTAGATCATTGGAGTTCTTGTGCATATAGTCAATATTCTTTGAGCAAGGAAGTACTATTATTCCTATTTTGCAGATACGGATATGGAAGAGTTTATGAACTGATCAACAGCAAGTAATCAAATTTGGGCCTCCTAATTCCCAACAGCTATTCTTTTTCACACTCATTCAGGTTCATTTAACATTGCTTACAGGTGTGTCGTGGATACAAAAAAGATGTGAAGATGGAGGACAGAAAGTAGAATTCATCTGGAAAATTTTTGAAATTAGGTGTTTAGGTATGGATCATGAAAGAGAGAAAAATGATCGGAATGATCATGAATCTAGAAGACATGTCAAGATCGAAAAGGTGCAAGATTGTTTACTGCTGAGAAAAGAGGAATAACAGCTGTCACAGTAATTGTGTACGAAATAATGGTGACATATAAAGTTTCTCACATAGTAGCATGAGAATAAAATAAAAAAAATTAAGAAAATAGAATGTTTTTTCATAAAGACATATTATCTGACTGGAGAACTTACTGCTACTGACATCAGTAATATAAGATTCAGAGACATCTATAAAGAAAATTAATATTTGCTTATGATAAATAATAGTAATAAAAACATGGAAATGAATTACACTTCTGGGTTTAAAACAACCTTTAAGTATAAGCTATCAGTGTCAGATTATCCTACACAAGCCATCTGTTAGGTTATTATAATCTTACTTAAAAGTATTTTACATAGGCTATTGCCAAAAGAGAAGGAACATGGATCTGAGCCAGTATTACTATTCCTATACACTTGTAAAAAACTATCAAGAAGTGAAGTCATCGCTTCTTACCACGCACCCCGAAAGAACACAACCACTCATTTTTGGGAGAAATGCAATTCCTGGAAAGATATCATGTTCCTAAAATAATAACAGAATGTAGAACCCCCATTTGTAAAAGTAAATAAAACCATCTATAAGGATCACATTAGTAAAGGTCATTATTTGAACAACGCAAACTTCTTTTAAAGACAATTGATAAATAGAAGAAATGTGATCTATCACACCTGAAAATAAAAATGCATCCATTTTGGGTTCTCTTTTCTTATACCTTAGCAGAGCAAAGAAATACTCTTATTTCTGCTAGCCAAAGATCTAGAAACACCATACCAGACTTTTTACAGAAACTTCCCAAGAATTAAACAAACTGAATGTTGCTGAAGTCTATGTAAGTAAACCAGTCTTGGGCAGCAAGGATTTTTGCTTCTCATAGGTTTAAAATTATTTAAGTAAGCAAATAAAAGTGAGAAGGAGGCAATGGGGTGAAGCCTAAGCTTGAGATACTAGCAAACAATTGTGTTGTTAATATTTCTGATACAGGTAAAAAATAACATTCAAATATTACTATCACTGTACTTCAGCATGTATCACTGTATGTTTTCTAGCATAGCCTCACATAAGTATGACCACACTCAGGTACAATCATATACCTTTATGGGGTAGCAAAGGGATGATCATAAACAGAAATAATCCCTGGGAGTGGCATATCATAAACAGCAACCCTCAGTGAGCTGTAGGATATACCGCTATTTTAAGATCATGCATTATAAGTTTGAATCTCTGGTTTTCTAGGTAGCAGTTTCTTTCATGCCATGTTTTCAAGCTGAAAAAAAACCCTTAAAATCTAATTCTGTAAAGCCCCTATTCCCACGATAAATAACTCCTGAGAACTACACTCCTCTTAAACACAGGCAAGAAAATGCAGAGTGCTAATGAGCTTTGCAAGTAGTAATTTAAGATGACTGCTTCAGAAAAAAGTGTTCATATCTAATAGCCATCACCTTCTCCTTCTTGTGGTTATGCGTCTCATTCATTTCATTCCATATGCTTTATTCCATTCCATTCATGTACCATGAGAAAATAACTAGCGGAAAGATGCCAAAGTATGCAGATGACACAAAATTATTCATCATGGTGAAAGCTGAAAGTATATATGAAAAACTGAAGAAAAGTCCAAAAAGATCAAATGGATTTAGCTAGTGATAGCTAACACAGCAATTACAATGCACTATCAATAAATATAAATTAAGGCTAATAAACAACCCAAAACACATACATTGCTGGATTGGATTTAGCTACCAGTAGCAGTCAGGATGGCACACGGATTGTTGGGAGTTATTGGGAGTATTGGGAAAGGAGTCTGGGTATAAACAAAGATATATTAAACTGCTTGTAGATCTTTGGTGTGCCCACACTGTAGTTACTGTATGCAGTTCTGGCTATGATGTCTGAAAAAATTATATAGTGCAAGTAATAAAAACATAGAAGGCTGACAAGTGTGAGCAGGGGATACAGAATATGCTGTGCAAAGAAAAGAGACTAGATAGTCTCCAATTAATAGGCAACTGGAAGGGTACTTAAAATTAAGAAAAAGGAAATCATAAGTGGTGTGAAGACCCATTACTCACAATACAATAATTAAGAGGCCAAGTTAAAAACTGGGGTAATAGTTTGAAAAGCAAATAAAAGGAAACTTTTTTTTTTTTCTTTTGCACAGCAACGTGAAACTGATGGCCATATGATACTCAAATGCAAAAACCACCAACACAGATAAATTAACGAAGAACCGATATGCTGATAGCAGTTAAACATGACCATCTAGATTATGATCCAGAGTAGGAATATCTGATGCTGCTGACTGTTGGAGGGGTTTGCTGGCAAAAGATCTAAGTATGACTTGATTTTAAACTGTTTCTGGAAGTAGCCTGATCAGCTACTGCCAGAGACAGGACACCAGGCTAAATGAGTCTGCTGACTCAGAAACGTAGTTGGATCTAATGCCCCACTCCTATTTTAACATTCAACACCTGAACAAACACAGTTTTAAGTTAATATTGTAGTAATATTTTAATTATTATTTACTGTATTGTCCTCATACATTGTTATTAAAAAGATGAATTTCACGTTTGTGGGCTGGATGTAATTCAAAGTAGCACCCAAAACCTGCTTCTCTGTACCCAAAATTGGGGTGAGTAGGTTGCTCATAGGCTAAAATTGTTCTGTCATCTGAAATGTATAGGGTCTTCGGACCACATTATTTGAGGGATGAAGCATTCTTCTAATTCTGGGTGTCTTTTCTGGCTTTTAACTTGGCTTTTATTCAGCCTTGCTTCTATCTAGGGCTGTTCCCAGCTTGTCTTCCTAAAAGCTTTCACAGAATTGTTTCCAGTGAAAATCTTTCCCCTGCTGCAGGACTTGCTATCCCACACTGTAGTTATATATAGCATGTACAAGGTTGTCAGGGTAATGGAGGTTGAACTGACATGCCTAGAGTTGGCAGATATATTTTAGGCATCCCTACACTGTTCTACCACTTAATTTAAACTGTGTTCAAAGCAGGCATAACCCCTGTAGCACAATCAAAGTGTGTTATATTCCATGGTAATTTAGTTCCCTGCCTAAGCACTACCAAATCCAGCTCGTGAGTTGTATGTACAGCAAGTGTTGACCAAACTTTGGAAAACTGTGACAATGTCCTCGGACAGATGTCTTTTCCTTTTTATAGTCAGTGTTTAATTATAATTAACTTTGACTGGGGAGGAACAAGCACAAGGAGAGACACGCACGTATCAGAGCTTATTCCCATGGCGTTTTTCAGCAGGAAGCAGGCAACAATTTCAGAGTCAGCATGTTGAAAACTAGCCTAAAAATTAAGACCGTTCAAATATTTTGAGCTGGAGAATAGAAATCATCAATTATTTCTTAACTTTTGTTTGCCACATATTTCTTGGAAATATTTAGGGCAAATCAAATGACACTAAAACCACAAAACCATTTGATACTAGAGAAATCAAGCTTATAGAACACAAACTGCCAGAAAGTAGCAAATTAACGTTATTCTTTCATAAATATTCCATAAAAAGCGCACAGTTTGGAAGTTAGAGGGAAATTATGGTGGACTGAGAATACCTACAACCAAATAATTATGAACTGCTCTGAATATTATTCCATTGACAACAAATTAACAACCTTGTCTATACATCTCTTCCAAAGGCCTGGTAGTAGAAATGTCTCTTTTTGTATTGATTTCCATCGACTCTCATATATTTGCCTGCCATGTAAGCTGTTTAAGTAAATGATTTTTTTCCCAGGATCTACTTTTGAACATACTGGAGTGTTTAAACATAGCAGCATTGTCCATTAAACCAAAATACCCCATTAATAATATTGAGTGCCACACCTCTACATAAAACAGAAAAAAATGTGTTTTCATGTGATTCTACACACATTATTTTTCCTGAGTGTAGATGAACAGCTCTCTACCATCCACCTGGGAAATAGTATTATACACTAATTACAACTAGGAAAAAAATCTCAGCTACAAACATGCCTATATATTCAAATACAGCAAGGAGAAGAAATAACCCCACATGTATAATTAAGGCATTTGTAAAAATGAAAAGCAAGAGTGAAGAAACTGACTTCTAAATGAGAAAATTATACAGAGAAAACCCTACTTTCTTTCCCATAATGAAGTTTCTGGAGAAAATTTGCTGAACTTTCACCCTGTAAAGCTTATCTATAAGGCGTCCAGATATCAATTCCTTTTCCCGCCTGTCTTTAAACAGGCAACATCTCTTTGTAATCCTTCACATTACCCGCTGGCAACATTTGAAGCTGCTTTTCCATCCCCTTGTCTCTTTAATTAAAAACTCAGCATGGCAGTCACAACTGTTAGCAAAGGTGAGGGATGGTTTGGAGGGTGCGGGTGGCCGACGTAGCCTAAGCGCAGCGCTGCTGCTCCTGGAACAAAGGGATGCGCTGCCAGGCGGCTGGCACCCAGCTCCCCGCCACGGAGAGCTGCTTCCAGACCTCCCGCCAGGGCTGGACACCACCATACAGAACCGTAGTCATTAGTGACCCGTGTAAACAGAACTAGTTATCGAACACACGGTCTTTAAAGGGGAGCAGGGAAACGTTTATTTTTTTGCTAAGAGAGACGGCTTTTTCAAAGGGCTTTTTTATCTTTGTTTTGTTACCAAGAGCAGCTGCTAAAGTGAAGGCGAGCTTTGAAGAATATTGCATATATTTTAAAGATTATAATATCATAAAGGGAAAGAGTTTTAAAGTTGGTGAAAAGAGATGACAGAATTTTAATCCATATTGCCCCAAATCGTTTATGTTTAAATTTTTAACTCAGTCTCTTGGCATACACTTAGAAGAGAGATCTGTGGGCTTGTTGCCAGAGCTTTTATGTGCAGAATGAAGGTCTCTTGGATTTTCAAAAAGAGGACAAAAAAGCTAGACTGTTCCTGTTAGTTGCGAAATACATACAATGCACCAAGCTGACAAGTGCTTTTACTTCAGCTGGGTTTGCAGTGACAACATGTAGAGAAAACAGCAAAACAGTCTTATTCCACATCCATTGAGCTAATCGAGAGCAGCCTTTTGAGAGAGAAAATCCTAAGGTGCCTTACAAGAGAAGAAGAAAAGCTCTCTGAATATCAGTTTCCTGGGATAATAAGGAACATTCAGTAGTAAGCTAACCCAAATAAAAGGGCACAGGTGAAAGAACCTGAGTGCATTAGAGCTGCCAGTGTTTGGCTAAACGATACATCTCCAATAAAGACACCAGTTCAGCCTGGCAAGAAACCAGTAGTATGGGAAGGAACTTGTGAACATTAGCGCTGCTGACTGGCTTCTGAGATAGATGCAGTCATATCACACCTACTACAAAATGAAACTTTTCATATGAAAGGAGTGAAAGGAAAAGAAATTCAAATCATTTAGCCATAGGTATCCCAGCTCTTTGGTAATTGTTGTGACTATGCTTCCCCCTTACTGGGCCTTCTCCATGTGCTCTTAGAACTTACAGGGCAACATTTCACTGATACTTCAGATTTTCCCTGATGACCTCAACCAATTAATCATTTTCTAGAACTGACGAACTTCTTTCACAAGGAATGTCTGCTGAGAAAGGTGTTACTCTACCAAGTGGTAAATAACAGAAAGATGTGAGAGGGTTAGATATCCTTTACCCTAAGCTCCTATTTATCTGAGTGAATATTCAGTCTCCACCTAACAAAGCAGGCACTGTTCATTAAATGACTGTAGAAACTTTGTTCATATACATTGGTTCATTCATTTCCAGTATTTTTCAGACTGTGATTGATTTCAGAAGTGAAAATGCAGATGTTTGTCTAGCCAAATATTTGTGTGCACTTAATATTATATTGCATCACATTACATAGAAACCCTCTCCCTAATTAAACTGAGGTATGACCAATGTCTGAGTAAACTTGAAGGAAGGGGTATAAGGTTAGTTTACACAAGTGCTGAGTAATCCAGCTTATGTGGAACAAGATACTCCATTCTGCTACAAAAGATCTGAGTGGAACTGCTAAGGTATTTTTGAGCACCCATCTTGCACTCTGTTTTTCCTTGATCTCTTTTGTCTTTTCTTTGTTGCTTGTAAGCACAGGAGGAGGGTGATATAAAGCCCTGGAGAAATTCACCCCCTAAAACACCCTAGGGAAAAAAAAAAAAAAAAAAAAAAAAAAGATTTGAAAATGCTGTTTGTTGTAGTAATTTACCAAGCTAGGAATGTCCAAGTCAACCATATATTTAATATACTTCTTTA
>JAVJGI010000014.1:108544307-108570908 GCA_035590275.1 Ibycter americanus | reverse complement strand
CCCCCTGCCCAGCTGAGCAGGGCAGTGACAGAGCCGCTTTGGTGGGCACCTGGTGTCCAGCCAGGGTCAGCCCACCACAAAATGTTTAGTGTAGTCTTTGATCTCATTTTTAATGTATGGTACTTTAATTTTCTAAGAAAACAGTGTTTCTAATATGGTTTCTAAAGGTGCCTACAGGATATTTATCTTTAAATTAACTGTATCTTTAAATGTGTATATGCATGGACTCAGTTTAGGAAACAAATACAAGGCTTTCATTTGATCATTCATCTGTTGCATGAGTATGAAAAATTTTAGGTTGACAACTGATCACATTGATTATAAAGCCCAGCTGTCTCCCCAGTCAATATTCAGTGACTCCTCATGTCATATTTACCGCAGAAAAGTACACTTATTCCTAAGAAAAGCATGGCTGAAACAAGTAAAATACCACTTTCCTTAGAGTTCCTAATCAAACATCTGTGACAAATACATGGGCAACTTTCAAAGGAATTAAATTATTGCTATTCACATTTGCATATAGTTTCCTCACACTTTTCCATTGGAAATGCGTATGATGTTTTTACCTGTAGAGTAATTTTACCCCTGAAGTCGTTTTTCATCCCTTTTTTTCTCTGTCTGTTAATTTTCAGTCTCGTTAGGGGTGCTGGTCAGTCACCACCGCCACCCAGACCCAACCAGACCAACTGAAACTGAGTTTTACGTTTCTGGAAGTTAATGTTTAATGGTAGGTATACAACCCATTCTCCAGAAATTATATGCCAGAATTGTTGGGAATCCACACCTGTTGATTTTGCCACGGGCAGCTCTCCAACCAGACCGGTGCAGGGTGGAAATGGGTAGGAGCAGTAGCAGCAGCAGCGCACAGGGCGCTGGAGGGTCCATGTCAAGTGTGGAACAGTGGTGGCCCTCCAGCAAACTTCTCTTCGGGACAAGGACAGCAGGCTGCCTCTGCCTCCAAATTAATGCCACCCATAGGAGATAACACAGGGCTGGAGCCCTGATCAGGCTGTTGGGAGTAACGAGCAATGCACAGGGAACATGACGGAAGAGCGGAACAAACGAGGCAGCCTCTCTGTTCTGCCTGTCCATGAGTACTCAAAGTAGGGCCTGGGCAGTGCCTCATGACTTTTTTGGGTTCACACAAACATGGTGGGGAGTGAAAAAAAATCAGCTCTGTTGGTGCCTGTCCAAAATATATCCATTATCAGTTATTGTAGCTGGTCCACTTTGTGCAAGGAGATGTACATGTTACACACTGTTCTTCCCTGACAACTTTACTAAAGACTTTTTTCAGCCTCTTTCAACTCAACACACAAGTGAATATTTACTGCCTGTGAGGAGTCACCAGCCTCCCCGATCCCTTTTTAAAATGAAAATCAAAAACTATTGGAAATTAAATAAAATTTTAAGAAACCTAGATGCCTAGGAAGCTTCCATTAGTTTCTTCAAATTGCTCCCGCATTACCACAGCGCAGAACGGAAACATGGAAAAGTCATTGCCGTTGCACTCTGAAGGGCTCCTATTTCTTTGGCTCCCACAAGATTACTTATAGAAAGAATATACCAGAACCGTAATACAATAAGCTATAATGTGAAACAACTGTAAGCAGTTGAAGACTTTTAATACAGATGACACACTGGTCTTTTAAAGAATTAAACCGTAATTTATAGAAGAAAATGTCAGATACACTGGACCTAAATGGTATTTGAGCACACAGCTTGCTTGCTTACTTGTAGGGATATCAATCAATTTATTAAGAATTAATCTGCACCCCAGTGTTCTCCTAAAACTGCCTAATGTTTTGGCAAACTACTTGAAAGGGTTCAGTAAGAATTTATAAGGGCAGCTTGGAAACAGATTTTTTTTTTTTCCTGTCTCAACAAAGGGGATACTGTTTCCCCTCTGAACGTATCTCTGTTATAGTTTAACACAGTAATGGATAGGTTTGCCAAAAATCACAGTTTTTAATGGCCTTCAGCGAAACAGTAGATTTGTCTTTGCCTTCATACTGTGTCCTGCATTTATGCTGTTAGAATTGCTCTTAATCTGCCTGGAAGTATCAAATGCTCTTGGCCTTGAGAACACAAACTTGTGCACACACTAAAAAGTACAGTTTGTGGAGTAACCACATTTTTCCATGCATGCAGAAGAGTAAGCAGAACTGAAACTAAAGGATCTAATTTCAAGTATTTTCCAGCTCTTGACATAAAAACGGCAAGAAGGTCTGGGCAAATTTAAAATATGGTGTTCATATTGCCTCCATAAAATGTGCTAAAATTGCTTGAATGATGTCACTTGAGCAACACATCCAAGCTACAGATATTTTTGAACTCTGAGAACACTTAACACGTGGCACTGACCGCAGATACTTAGGGTGTGCAAGGCTGCACACGTAAAATCAGCTTATAACTATCTCAAACCATTAGTAAACAATGCATGCCTTTGACTACGAACAGCAGAAAGTGATATCACACATGTTATACAAAGTTATTACAACTTTCTGGTTTTTGGTTTTCAAACATCTCGCTTTGACAAAAGCAATCAATAAAACATCAAAGTGGTATTTGGAAAACATGAGCTCTTGCTTGTTTGGCATGAAGTTCAAGGAAAAATTAAGCAGATAATGGTTATCAATGGTCTATCAGTTCCCAGGACTTTTTTGCCCCTGCCCCAGAGTTAACGTGTGTGCGCAAACAAATACACAGACACACACATACCCATTCTAGAGTACTACAGGAACAGACTTATTAGAAACAGCTTATTTTGGACTCCACTCATGAAAAAGTTGTTTGGTATGGAGCATGAATTTTGTCTCCATTTCTCCATTTTGTGAAAAATCTCAGGGGCAAAGAAGCTTGGCCATTTGCTCAGCCAGCTTCACTGGTTTTCGCTCCAGTGACAATGTCCTCTAACACATCAAATGGAAATGGAGGACTTCCATTTCTAAAAAACCCAGAACAATTAGCAACAGTTGGAAGTTGTTCTTCCTTTCATTTTCTGCTAAATCAGTGGCATTCTGCCACTGATTCCACTCTGGGAATTATAGTTTACTAAAACAGTTTTTGTATGGGGGTTTTTGTTACTATTTTTTAAAAATTTATATTTAAAAAAAATCTTTTCCTGTTTCCCTCTCTTCCCTCTTAGAATCCCTCACCGAAGTGGTAGTCCAATGCCTCCAGATGGACTGTTTGCAAGGTTGGGGACTTATACTTTGCAGCAGGATTTTCATGGGTGTGCCAAAACTTCTGAAGAGAAAGGTTGTTTTATATCCACTAATATCTTCAGCAAGGGAACACCTTTTACCTTATCCATTTAAACCCTACAGTTGTCATTTCACTTAAATAATTATTACATTCACCGTGTCTTAATGCTGAATGAGTAAAATGCACTTCAAAAGTACTGATATTTATAGGAGAAAACAAACTGACTGCTAAGTTGCATAATGCTTACACAGATAAAATTGACCTACTGTAAAACAAATCTGTCACTGTTTCTGACTAAAGAAATATAAGGCCACAACAACTGTGAAATCCTACCTAACAACAGCTTTATTCTAATGTCAATAAAATCGGATTTGCTTTTTTTTGACAGTGTGTTTCAACCAACGCATTTTTTTTGAAACAGTTCTTGTAGATTCTTCTAAATTCAAGAGCAAGCAAAGGAGTTTAAAGGTAAAACTGTGCCTTTGAAGAGAATTGCACACTTTCTATTCCCTATTTTTTCTACCTTATTAATTCAGAACTTTGCTTAAAAAAAGTGGCAGTAATTAGCCTTGACATGGACCAGCGCCAGGCTTTTCTATCAAGTTTCTTTCCTGTTTATGTTTGAACTACTCAGGGGCTGCCTCTGTGCGCCTTTGGGTCTCAACAAATGTGTTTTTTTCCCTTACTCTCATGGCACAAAGAATGTAATCTTAGTTGACTGGAGTCTGCTGAACATCATATGATTTCCTTGACTCAGCTGAAGATTCACAAGCTGGAGTGGGGAAAAATGCTTCTGCTGAATACAGGCTGCCACATTGACAGGATTTGCTCTTCAGAGAAGTGTTGCTTTGCCTGAAAGCCTTTTGCTCTCCATTGTTCTAAAATTCTATCTTAGAGAATCGGTATGGGTAGAAGTTGGAAGATGAGGCTTCCAGTTAGCAGTTCTTTCGCTCTGCAAATCTGGCACATAAAGGATGGCTAATCCTGGGGGAGAACCACAGTCCACCTAGTCTACTGCCTTGTTTAAACCTCCTGCCAGATGCTTATGCCCAGAAATGTAAGAGTTTTATCTTTTTTACTATAATCAAAAGCTCTGCTATAAGTACACATCTCATTAAAAAACAACAGGCTGTGCACAGACCATTTGATTCAGGAAGAATATAGTGTTATTTTAGTAAAGCAACTAATTAACTTCTATATCTGTGACTACTCAGTGTTCATTTGAGTTGTTACTTGGTTTCACCTGATAACCAAAAATTATGATCATAATATAAAGGAAAACACAAGGAAATCAAACCCTCTATAAGCATTATTTTAAATCATAGAAACTGCAGGTGAATTACTTTTCCTAAGCAGCTATCACAATGTACTTCAAAGTAAGTGGTCACACACAAAGGTTACAAGGCACCCCTTCCTAGAAAATGAACTCATCCATAGGGATCGTGATGGCAGTAACTGGAAACACTTTAGGAAACAAGGTGTCTCATTTCGTAGCTTATTTCTAGACATAAGACAAATAGAGAATTCTGAAACCTAAGCTCTCCCTTCCTCATTTTTGCACTGGACATTTTGTACCTGCAAAGTGATTTGCTTTTCCAAAAACCTGGACCTACCAGGTTACCAGTTCATGCATGTAATGGATAAAAAATTACTTGTTCAAATATTGGATTTTTCACAAGTCAGAATTCAATTAAGATTTTAGAAGTGTTTCTGAACTGTATAAAGATAGTTAGCTATCCTGAAATGTTTTTAATGTCACTAAAACCCCTCAATGTCTTTGAAATGTCATTGAGAACTATTCCGGTTTTTCAGGATTTGGCTTGCCCAGGTCATGAAATCTAACTTTGGAAGCTCTTCCTTAAAATATTTTTTAAATTGGGGCCTGGTCTAAAAAATCAACAAAAAGTTAAGCCATGGAGAAAGGAATTATATGTATAACACTGTTTCAATAACTCTTTATACTCTTTGAGTTGTAAATACATCTAAATCTCAACAGGGGCTCCTGAAACATGACATCCATATGATTGTATATTTATACCTAAGTGATGGTGTTACTGCAACTGCAAGCTGTTGGGGTAGCAGTGGTCTCATCTTTTTTTTTGTTCGTGATGTAGTTGACTGAGATTTAGTCATGGGATACAGAAAGAGCAGCAGTTGAGACATCCTACAATGTGTCTGCTTGGATATATCCCTAAATACGTTTTGATTGGGTGACCTAATTGAGGATTGAACTAAAGTCCCCTGGCTTCTGTCTCAGTACTATCATAGGTGACTTAATGGGTCAACAACATGGTCTGAATTGTCTTTTCCCTGAACAGACACAATTTTTCTCTGTCTAATTCCTCTGGCCTCCAGCTATTTACATAGGACCCTATAGATTTTTTGTGTGTGAACTCTAAAACTATCCCTCAGCTATCATTCTATTTGCAAGGTTCACTGATCTCAAAGTTATTCAGTATGAAGGCTCTTCTGGAGAGCATTACGTGTGGAATTTTCTATACATACAATTGCATGCAATGCACCGACACATTCAGCATCAGGAAAAGCATATTTCTGTATTTTTCCAGCCATACGGGACGGGAAATCATTTTGCATTTCAGAGAACTGGTTATGGCTAACTGAACTCTAAGCGTGAATTTCAATTTACAAATTGTGAAAGTTAAAATAATAATATTAATAATAATAAAACCTAATAAATTATCTTTCCAAGCTGAAACATCCAGAGGCTAGGTATTCCTATTACTAGGATACAATTGTCAGACTTTGTAACAACAGATTCAAGACAGAATGAGCTTAATGATTATACATTAGGTTTTATTATTATTATTATTATTCTCTATTATTATTTTAAACATTATATTGTATTGTGGTAATAATGGAAGATAATGTGCCTTGGGAATGGAGCATCCCTGAATCTCATTAGAAATTAAATATATAGAATGAGAATGTGAAAGATAAAATTGCTTTTCTACCTGCCAGTATATACAGAATGGTGTATGACAGGGATGGAATAATGGGATGCTCTCAGCCCAGTAGTCTGTGTATGAACGTCTCCACTATCTGCTGAGGAAAATAAAGTTTAACCTTGTACACAGGCGAACAGTCACACCAAGAAAGAAAATGCAATACTGAGGAAGGAGAGTTACTAGAATTAAAGTTTTCACTTGGAAAAGATAGTAAATCTCTCTACTAGTTTTTTACCTTTGGGATCTTGGCACAAATCCAATCAGAGGTTCTAATTAAAATGAGTTTGATGGTCTCAGCTTAGTTCCTAATTGATGGCAGTTCACACTACAAAACACATAAGAATTCATTACAGTCCTGCTCAGCTGGCAATTTCTGGCTCAGAGGGAGTGAGAGGAGGTAACTAATGTGGATTCCAGCAACTGTCTTGCATTTTAGGCAGGGTGGTCCTTTCTGGGCAGTTGAAAAGGGGTCGTCAGTAGAGTATTAGGGATCAAAAATCAAAGCACTGCTCCAGAATTAATTCAAATGTAGAATAGCAAATGTACTTACTAGCCATTTCTTTTAAGACTCAAAGCACGGATATGGAAATTATTACATGTGTCAATGAGAAATCTGCACAGTATTTCTTGGTCTTACATTGTATATCCCATTCTCAAAATAAAACTTCAAACAGAATTTTCTGCTTATACATGTCTAAAGAAAAAATTTTACTCAGACTCACAAGAAATATAATTGTTTTTTCTTCCAAAAACGCCATTTGGTGCTTTGTGTCAAGATGGTCACAGTTCTTGTATAGATAATAAATAGCAAAATATTCACATCATACTAAATGTGCTGATGAGAAAAAGTAATTGGAAGTTCTAATGCCAGCCAACAGAAAGACCTTGTAACTAGCGGTGTGTAGTGAAATGCACTATTTGCCACTTGGTGAAAAACAAACCAATCTTTATATTTGGATTTGTTTTCCTTACCTAATCAGCTTCTTTTCTAAGCTTCCTGATGTCAAGTTTCCCAGAATGAAAGAGGCTCAAAAATCTGTTATTGGGGTGTTTGTGCAAAGTGACATGCTGCTTCTTCAAAGAATTTTTATCACTGCTAATAACATATATACCCTCTTAATATTAATG
The DNA here is from genome assembly GCA_035590275.1 of Ibycter americanus. NCBI lineage: Eukaryota > Metazoa > Chordata > Aves > Falconiformes > Falconidae > Ibycter > Ibycter americanus. Next base: position 108,563,607 of record JAVJGI010000014.1, on the reverse strand, counting down.
ATTTCGGATAGCACAAAACAGAACTGCTACCTATACACAGCGCATTTTGCTTTGCCTTATCTTCACCAGACCCCCAGAGTGCCTTTGCTTTTCTTTTGGGGGAGTCCTAATCTTATCTTCCTGGAGAAGCAAGGAGAATAGCCTCATTGCTGTCAATGGCTTCAAAACAAGAGACTAGAAATCCAAGGTTTAAGTGTAGTTCCAGTTTAGATGCAGATTACATACAGGTCTCAGGTCCTGTGTCTCAGCATCTTTTTTTTTTTTTTTCTTTTTTCTTTTTTTTTCTTACAGAGGTAATGAGATTTGTCTATAAAAGAACACATATTTCAGAGAAGGGCACCAGGGAAACCACCCAACAAATACAACATAATAATCTGAACGTGAGTAATTCTGACAACATAGAGACAAGATACCAAGGGTGAGGAGAAGAATCCTGAGCATAACGCCAGATCACTACCCATGCACAATAACAACAAACTACAGACAATAACTTTGTCTGAGGTAATTATAAATTTGTAACATGCCTCTGACATTTTATCTTAACACTACAGTGATGTGACCTCATGTCATGTTTGTGAAGAACTAGAAGGCCCTGGGATGGGTTTCAGAGGTATCTGCATACCTTGCTCCTCTTGATTACCAACTAACTGCTAGAACTCTCATGCTGAAACCCCTACAAAAATCAAGGATATTCATTCAAACATCTTGTTTGCCCCAAAGAAAAGAAGCTATTAGTTTGTGCCAGGTGCACTTTTTCTGCTTGGCAAGTGGTGTTACCTGCAGGATATATAATTTTTCCAGAAATGGCACTCGTTTCCTAGTCACTTCTGGACACACTTCAAGCTGTTGACAAGGTCTCCATATAGCTCTGGTCATAAGTCTTGGCAGAAGAAAAACTAAAGGGGAACATTCCTCATGCTAAAATTATTTTCCCTTTGCAGTCTAATTAATTCTATGACTTCAGAGCTTTAAAAAGCACTTTCCCAAGACTCTTTCTTACATTAAAAAGAATGGATATGCAATCATCAGCAAAATAGGCTTTTGTGGGAAAATGATGCTTTTTGTGTTTTCAACATTTTTTTCCTCAGTTTCAGCTGAGAAATATTTTTGTTCCTTGAGGTGACATTCACCTCAGAGTGGTGAAGGCACATGATATTCTTTACTTAGACAACAAATTCTTTACGTTGTTTTCAAGATGTTATTCTAAAATGCTAAATGTGAAGCAAACATAAATCCCTTATTGTACAGATACTGCACTGTATAAAAGGATAAATAAGCTTCATTTGGTCTTTAAAGAAAACCTGATTGGCCTCTTGATACGTATATATGAATCAGATCTGTATCTGCAAATTGCATTCATTTTGAGAGATAAATTGTTTCCATACACTATGTGCCATTTGAAACTAGCTTGGCATTTTCAAAACATTATTTTGTCTAACATTTCTGTTAACAAAAATAATATCTCAGTGCACTTGAATCACAGACTATCTATCCAGAATGTCATCTAGAGGGAAATAGTGAAACTAAAAATGAAGCAACATTTCTTGGTGCATTTTCCCACTGCCCTGGAGCGATGCATGGTCTCTCTCTCACCATCTCCCAACCTTCAACTGCTCCATTTTATTACAGCATTAGCTTTCCCACTTATATTTCTTTTTAGTTGCTCATATTTTTTCAAAACACTCATTCTTTACTTGCTAATCACCACTGAATACTTTTGCCTCAGCTTTTACCTATATATCACTCTTCAATTCAATCTATTCTGCAGACAGCAAGTATTTCTATGCCCAAAATGTAATTTTTGTTTGCCACACAAGTTCAGCTTCATCCCTAAGGCTGTTCAGAGACCTATACTGAACAAATTAATATTATCCACTGTTTTTTCAGGCGATGGTTGAGTACTATCTTCAGTCTGTTAACAGAGAGAAAACCTAGTAGAGCTCATACTGTTCCACATACATGAAGCCATTAATTTCTTATTTCCCATCATGTGCTTTGTATTTGTTGTGATAGTCTTGTAATAATATTGGACTACTTCACAGCACAACAGGATTTTTGCTTCTGCAGATGAAGAAGAAAGGCACACGGTAAGACTGAATGACTTTGGTAGAGTCACACAATAAAATTAAAATGTAGCTGGATTGGCAGACAGAGATTCTGGGTTTCAGCTCAGTGACTTACTTAAAGTCAATTGTTCTTAAATGTAAAAATTTTTAAAGGAATCAAAGCATTTCATTGATTTTTAATAATTTAAAACTTAAAAGTAATTTGAAAGTTGCCTGAAATGCAGTTTAAAAAAAAAATAAAAGAGCCTTTTCTTTTTCATTTGAGCACAGTTGAACTGTTTACTCATAAAATTCTGCATTAGACATGATTTTTTCTCTTTTCAACTGTTTCCATTTTGAGCAAAGTTGAAATTAAGATTTGCTTTTTTTATGTTGAGCTAAAATATCCAGTACCACCTCCCAATGTAAAGAATATCTGATACTGAAATTTGAGCCGTAATTCAATCCTCACTAGCCACACGCAAAGCGTGAGCTGTTAAAATTGTTGTGTACATATCTACCCATCACACACAGCCTAAATTTCTCATGCAAAGCTATGAGTTTTTATTCCATGTTCAAAATTAAAACAATCCCTTATCTGCAACCATCAGCTGAATAAAAGCATTAATCTAAGAGGTGTGGGTGTAAAAGCTAAAAAAACCATTCTGGCTTTAGTCCCAGGGCTATACTACTATGTCTGCAAGGAGGTGGGGGAAGCCAAGGGGTTTTGGTTTGGGTGGGTTATTTTTTCCTGTTGGGGATAGGAAGACCATTTGTAGCATATGTCCTACATCTGGCAGTAGCGCACTGATAAACATGTGTAGCAGCAGGAACCCAATTATCCCTGTTGCCCTTTTTAGAATTACTATGAGTTGTGTTCTTCTAGGCAGCGGAAATAACACATGAAGGCAAACGGCACTGTTCTAAAGTTTCCACAGTTCCTGGCACAAATCCACAAATTACATGCAATAACAGTCTCCCGAAGAATCTTTTGCTACTTAAAGTGTGGTAGGGCCTGCATCATATTTCAGCTGTATACGTTACAAACACTGCATATAACGGTCAGTGCAGAGAAAAAACGACTAACATGTTAAGAAAGTAATTAAGACTATTTCAAACCAAAATTTAATCACCTGCAAAACCCCTTTTTATTCTGAAAAGGGATCTTTCCCTTTTTTTTTTTTTTTTCATTTTAGCTGCTTTTCATTTTTAGATCCTAGATCCCTCCTTCCCTCTAATTTCTGGTCTTGGGCTGTTTCTAAACCGCTGAGACCGCATTGCTGTGAGTTGCAGATGAGCCACATCCACACGCTCAGAAATTCAGAGCAGGGGACAGGAAACACTGGGGACTTTGTCTTTCCTCCTTTTGTGTCCATATGTGTAGGGCAGTATAGACAATAGGCTGTGAGTATTACAGAGACTATTTCTGTGACAGATAATTTGAAAAACTGACACTTAAAATACAGAGAATACAAAATTGTAATATTTTGCTAAAATTGTATTCCTGCATGAATTGTACTTCTGCAACTTTTCACCTAAACAATTTTTGAAGTCTCCTCACATTCAAAGTGATTAATTTATTGAGGTTAATTTCCAGATATATTGGCAGGCTCATATATATTTATATTACTAAACATAATTCAAAATAATAAAACTCCATATTCTAGACAGTTACTGTATAACTAACAACTGGCTTTTCAGTTTAAGAAATGTTATTTTTATCTGTGTCATTGCCTTCTGTTTTGGATTGAGCCATGATAAGCCAGCACTATGTTGCTATGTAGAAAGGAAACATCCACTCTAATGAGTTCCTCATTATGAAACAGCTAGATTATTTTTATAAAGTGCATGTCTATACTGTTTACTGTTTACCTTCCTGCTCAAAAGACTGAATCATGTGAGCAGCATTAAAACTTTCCTCATAAATAAACTCGCATAAATCTAAGGTTAAGACATCGACCTCATTTTCAGCATTTTAGCAGATTTTCTGCAGCGTAAAAAGAAAACGAGTAGGTGACCAGTTAGAACAGCTTTTTACTGACTGCTTCTATGTGACCTGTAGAAAAACTGGGGAAGCTGAGAATGGATTTGAGCTTTGGAGAAAAAATATATTGATTGCCTTCATCTTTGCTCTGGTCATCTTCCCATATCTCTCGACCCTGCTTTGGAAGTCCATTCATGTTCACCAGCTGGAACATTTGGGAGCTAGGGAAATGGTTCTCCACAAAAGCCTGGGAGGGAATGATCCAGGCATTCTAGGTATGTGGTTTGAAAAGCCAAAGCATCTTGGTATTTGCCCTGGTTAGCCTAGAGGAATGATTCTTAAATGATACATGATTATGTATTTTACTATCACGGCTCAGAAAGTCTCAACTGCAACCACAATTGAAAATCATGATTCCTGGACATAGGAAGACTTGCACGTACTGGTTTTCCTACCAGAGTTCCATACCTGAGTCATTTCCTAGTTTAAAATGAGGCGAAAACAGTTTTAGTTCAGTAAATGGGCGTCACTGAATTCACACAGAAATAACCGTAATGCTATGGGCAGTTAGTACTAGGCTTTATAGCGTTCTTCATGAGGGAAGGTAAGTGTTACCACATTTATTTTAAAGGCGGTAAACCCGAGGGTGGGTACCTAAATAACCCATCCGATGACATTGCCAAACACCGCCCGCTCCCAGCCCCGTTGCTCAATGCCTGCAGTGCAGCTGCAGTCTTCCCGTGTTTGATCTGGGAGTCTAAAAACATACGGATAGTGGAAGTGTTCATCCACTGGAGCTTAAATGGACCGTTACTCTCCAGAGGAACATGACAAAACCTACATATCAGTGGAAACACAGCACACTACATTTTCTCCCTTACCTCCCAACCTGTATGGACCCCTGCCTGGCAAACCCTGTCACTGGGCACCCTCCCCACTTGTCTGGTGGGATGGGGCAAAAATCCCACATTTCATAATGATGTTAATTCCTGTCAGCTAGCTGGGACGTAGCCTGAATGCTAGGATTTTTTCCCTAGAAATATTAATGAATGGTTCTGTCCTGCTGCCACTGTCCATGCTGGTGGCAGTACTTCCAGGAGGCTGTATATATAGCCGCTCCTCCTTGAAATGCGATCAGAGTTCTTATCTCCTTTTTGACTGCGCTTTGTTCTTTTATGTAACAGTTCAACTGGATGCAAAGAACTTGCCAAAGGAGACAGAATTTTCTTAATTCCTTTAAATACATTGTAGTTACATATTCTGTATGCTCACAAAAGTTTAGACTACCATCACCAAGCATGAAAGCACCAGTGAAACACAGCAACTATACTGGATGGGTGCCATTAGGGAAAAAAATAATATTTAAATGAAATTAAACAAGAGATCTCAGGTAGACAGAACATAAATATTTAATTTGGAATTTCACCAAGACACTAGGGCTAACGCCTTTAACTTGGCACATGCAAGATTTTTAAAAGACCACAAATTTTATGAGGACCTCAGATTTCACCTCCCCTTTAAAGATTTTGTTCCCCAGTGGAAAAATACAGTGAGAGGCTGATTCTTTATTAGTTCAGGTGGGAATCTGGCGTTTGGTTTTTATTTCATTAACTTAAGAGAATCACGACACTCATGAATAGAAGTTGGTGGTAAACAAAATTTGTTCCTGAAGGTTTTACTGGGAATTCACTGCAAGAACCAATTAGGCTGAACATGTCTTACCTATGATGTGGATTCAAAAAGAAACGACACAAATCTCACAGAAGTCTGTTAATTTTTGTAGGAAAATGAAAAATAATCTTCTGGTTCTTTAAACTCTCCTCCAGAACTTACAAAATAAATAAATCCCAAACAAATTCAAAGGGAAGAGAGTGAATAAATAGTTTGAATACAGTAAGCATCCTGCATAAAAACTTTGCTTAGTAATTAGAGTTTATTTATAGTAAACATTTTTGTAGAGAGGTGGTTTCTCTTCTATTTTTCAGTGGGAATTATTATTATATTACATATTGTTATATCATATATTATTACATTATATTCTAGTATAATATTATACTCTAGTATAATATTATTATATAAAATTATTATTATTAATTATGCAATTAACATAAGTCAGAATAAATCCAGTAAGTGATACAAATTCTCTCAGATACAGAGATCCTTAGCACTGCGGCATCTTATCAATTTAAGCACAGCACGTTTTAGACAGACAATTTGCAAAACTTGGCTAACCAACTTCAGTGCTGCTGCAAAGAAGACTAAGAGACGTCGTTTTGAAACGAGTAGTGCAACCACTGTCAAAGAAATCTTTGCAGGCACTAATTCAAGATTTTTATATGCGTTCAGTATCTCATTTGTATAGTGAAATGAGGCAAGAAGTAAAATGTACACAATTAGTTTTATAGCGTATGGTCTGCAAGTGGTTTTAGGAGGAAGTTTACACTTTTCTCATTAAAGCTGGTTAGGAATATATCTTCCAATTAATGTGATTTTTTGGGCATTGTCAGAAGCTGAACATTGGAAAAAATTATCTTGAAGGGTTTCAACAATCAACAGTGGCAAGGTTTTCAACATGACACGTGCATGTGTGAACATCTACACTAGACAATTAACTAATAAATCAGCATCCTCCTCTATTTATGGCACTGATTAAAACTTGGAGCCAAGTTTTTTCCCAGCAACATGAGATAAAGTAATTTTTTCTAGGGGGCGTGTCCAGATCATAATTTATAAACTATAAAGAGCACGATGTCATCTGGAAAACTCAGCCGCATCCCAGCTAGTGCAACGGTTCTGGTATGCAACAATAACTGCAAGCACAAGTTCTTGTTCAACTTAACACGTAAATTTATTGTATGGTTATGCAACTGAGATGACATAGGAAGTAATGATCTGAATCTCATTTGCATATATTCCTAATTCCCCCAGCAGCAGCAGTTGTGTACCATGATGTCAGAACAGCATAACAGATTGAGATCCTGACCAAGCATATCTGGACTGGCCCACTGCCAGCTTCAGCAGGAGGAGGAGAAGTTACCCATGGCTGCACCAGACTTGCACATTACTTAAAAGAGGCCAGAGAGTTGCTTTGCTCACTTCTATTTCTTCTCTTTTCATCCCACATATCTGCAAACATCATCTGATCTGCTTCATTTGTCTCTACACCTGAACTCAGAAAATGGGTTTTGGCAGTCATGAAAGGTGATCACCAGAGTTACTGGGTTAAAGCACCAATAAGGAACTCAACAATAAGCATGTGTATTTCAACACGATGTTTCTTTGTTCAATAATAATATTATGAATAATTGAATATTTAATTGCCTCTTAATATACTGAATGAAAAAATAATTGAGAGAAGGTATACAAGACCAGACAGAAAGACAGATAGATGATATATTTTCTAATAGCTTGAAAAGTTGTAAGAACATTCTGTTGGCTTCTTTTTTTCTCTCAAAGTGGTGACTAGAGTCTGGTGAACATGAAAATATACTAGACCTTTTTTGAGAACGTGAGGGTTAAAAAATACCACAGCAGCAAACAAATTCAAATAGCCCAATTTGTAAAGTGTTGCATATTTAATGGTTACATGTACATTATCATTAGAGTATAATGACTAGCTTCCCTGGCATAGAAATTTGACTAAATTAGCCACAGCGAGAGAAATTCAGTGACAAACATCACTAACTTATGTGGGACAAGAACTGCATTCTGCATGTGCAGAACAAGTTGCAAAACAGGTTCAGCCTCTCTCTAATCCTCCTTAAAACATGATACTGAGTAAGCAGATATTTTCTTATTTTGGTCTAGCATACCTGGATCTTAAAATGAGACTTTAGCTCTTGGGAAAGTTGATGGCATATAATTTCCTCTCATTTAGACAGATTGCTTGGAGAAGCATGCTAGCAATAAAGATAAGCTTTATTTATCATAATTATAGTGACTTGTTCTTTTAATTAATTTTCCAATCCATGCTAATGTTTCTATATTAAACAATTTACATTACTGCTTAGTGGAAGTAATGTTGATATTACTCTTATTTAAAAAAAATATCTCCATTTATGGTATAAACATACACAATTGTGTAGTACAATTTCAGAAATCTGCTTTGTGCACCATAGAAGAAATTAGCTCATCAAATGTGTTGTATTTGGTAGAGACTAAAGGCTATTAGAAGCATCATGTCTCTTTCTCATCAGTTTATCAAATTGTTGCCTGACTGGCATTTCCTCATTACACACTATCTTCTTTATACATTTTCTTACACTTCAGTACCCAGTTCTGTCAGAAAATGTCGGCATCTTTAAATTAACATCCATCCATCTTTAAATTACTTCCATTCATAACTCCTCTGAGCCAGAGCCAAATTAAATTCCAAGGAGCCTAGAAGGGGAAGAGCTTATAAAGCAAGTGAGGATTAATGTGGTTTAAATGCACATTTCCTTAATATCTCAAAGTTCCCTTGCCAATCTTGCTTAGATGTTTACTGTTGTTCTGCCAAGTTGCTGACAATTGTGACTTTTAAATTGACTTCATTGTTATAACAGTCAGATGAATGAAAATTAAATTTAGATACTAGATAATCAGCACCACTATCAGAAATAATGGTGTCTCCCTCAATATATACTTTGTACCATGCCTCAATTTATGGTATTTGATGCCAGGGTAGGAATTTAAATCAGTCCATTTAGAAAGCAACCCAGTGTTTAGCACTGGATGACAAGAAGGGGTCTGAAATGTTTGTAAAAATTCAGCCTTTATGGAGCGGTGGGTTCAATGCCTTGCTCCCGGAGGGAAAGTTTCTGGGAAACCACCTTGCAAGTGCTGGGGAGCAGCCGCGGGGCTTGCAGTAGAGTGATGGGCAAGGCAGACAGGGCCATAGACAGAGCAGGAGCTTGCCCTTCACTAGACACCCCAGCCTCTTTTTTTGTTTGCTTTTTGATGGTTTTTTTGGTGAGCTGGCTGTCTCTTCTCCCTCCAAAATGTGGGCTGATAGTGCACTGCTGACTAACCTAACACCCAACAATAAATGGAGAACAAACTGGTGAGTGACTCATGGTTCATACGTGTCTTTTGCTCTCGCTGTGGAGTGAATGCAAACATGTACAGTTTATTTTTATAAATATTTTTCTACTGTTCACAGGCATCTTTCAAGTAACATCTTTTTGACTCTATTAAATTTACTAACCATGCCAAAATTCACTTTGATATTTATCACTTCCTCTGGTTTTAATACTTTATCTTCTCTCAGTTTCTGAGTGATAGGAGTCTCCACAATATAACTCACCCTGAAAAACTAAATAGACCTCACAGCTATGGTGCTCTTGCCCAGCTTCTCTTACTCCTTGTTCTTGCAAGATATCTTTACACTTGCTGTCCTACCTTTCCGTAAACTAATATTGCTCCTTCTGAATACTTTTTTTAAAGGATGAAATCCAGTTTTCACAAAAATTGACATCAAGTTCAGTGAGGCTAAGATCTCATCAAAAGGTGGTTTTTTAGCACTAGAATCTGAGTTGTGGTAAGGACACCTGTCTTTAATAAACCCAACTCAACAGGGTTGAATCTTCATACCTTTCAAGTCCTCTTCTGAAGTATTTTACTTGACTCACCCAGTGTGTGTGTGTGTGTGTATATATATATGTATAAACACATCTATGTGTATCTGTATTTAAGATGTGCCATACTTATAATCACTTCCAAAACAGAATAGGACAACCTTATAAACTCTGTTCAGTAGTGTTCAGCCTATAAAAGAAAAGTAGCACAGCAGCAACCTGACTGAATACGGACAGACAAGATGTGTATGTAATCATAAATAACACTGACTGTATTTTTTTTTACTTTTTTGTGTTTCACTAACCATGTTTCTATTTTAGTGTAGGATAGGAGCACACTCTTTGGAGAAAGGCAGGGATTGACAGAACGGGTTTCTCAGGGAATTTGCACTGCATTGTCCCCTTTGCAAGGATCCAGCCATCTCAGATTCAAACATTACTTAGAAAATGGTGCTTTAGACCTAGAAATAAGACAGCTCTTTTCTCCAGGTCTGCCCTCTCCAATTAGCTGTACTTCCAGTCTGGTCTCTGTTTTCTCTTTTCTCTGAGAAATGGCATTGGGCTTATAATTGCACAGCCCAAATCAAATGACTTTCACTGTCTCCTCAATTTCTTCCCCTATGCAAAACAGAATATTTCAGGAACGGAGATTATTCAGTTTCCGCTGGCAAATTACAAACAAGAAATCGTGCTCCAAACAGGCTTTTCATGTTGTTTAAAGACTAACATTCTTCAGCTTTACATTTTCTCTATTTCAACAGAATATCAGGGGCCACAAAAACACTCACTCAAAAATGCAGAACGTTAATTCTATCACATGTCAAATAGCTAGCAACAACAAGCCACTGTTTTCCTATGTCATACCTCAAAGGTAGAAAGAATAAGTAGTCCTTCTCTTAGAAGTAAGGGCAAAATTCATATTTTGAAAAATGTATTTTCATTTCAAAACTTTGATAGTTTTCTTTTTTTTCTGTCACTTACAGCACTTTAAAAATGTGATAACAATCACATACTGCTTGTAGAGTACAGAAAACATTGGGGATATTTCCAGTAGGTGAAAATAACATGTTTTATTCAACCACTTTGAGGCCCTTGGGGTGGCATGCACAAAAAATAGTGTTCTCTGTTAACACCTGAGTGAGAGGAAGAACAAAGTGTAATGGAGTATTAGATTAAACATTGTTTAATTAATTTTGCATCAGTATGCCTCTTGTTTAAAAAGTAATAATACCGGCATCTCATGCTATTCAGGCTTTAAAGAAAGAATATATATTTGATTGCAGTGTGCCATCTTCATAATCAATGATAGCTAGCTTTTATTTAAACTGTGCTTGCTCACTTCTGAAACACCTTAGGCTGTCAAAATATCATGCTCTGAAACACAATCAAAGCTCCTGATAACCAGAAGAATAACCAGACCCAATTCCTTTGTTCCTAACCAGCCTGGGTTGCTAATAATTTCTGTCGTCCTCCAAATCTGTAATTATGGTGTCGCTTTCAGACTGCAATAGAATACCAGGTTTACACAGCACAGAGAGAGATAAACAAGTACTCAGTGCAATTTGAAAGGTTTTGACCTTTAAAAGCTGTTAATCTACATGTGAATTATAATTAATCAATTAAAAGAGATTCAGTCTAGTACCAACATAATTAGATACAATTTTACTGCTGAGTAAGCCATGATAACCCCATACAAATGAAGACAGAGGCCACTGCTTCCTTATATTTTCAAATATCCCAGCTCTGCAGTTTTCACAAAAGTATATGTGTTTTCCAGGTGGAATTTTATGGCTTTGCGTAGCAGAAGTGTCAGACAGCTAAACTGCATTCCAAGCTGAATTCTATGGAACAGTGTTTGGAAAAGTCTTCTTGGTTTAGCCTACATACTGTCTTTAAATATTTCCCTGAGAAAGAAGGCAAGGAGGAAAATATGATCCAAGGCACTGCAGTTAATGAAAAGAAGTGATTGCTGATGACTGTTTTCTGGAGTTTTTGAGGCCAAATTCAGGGACAGAACAGTAAACAAAACCCACATAATGTGTGTTGTATTTAACCACCAGAGCTAATAGCCCTCAACCTAAACCCAATGGGAATATGCAGTGATTAGAGACACCTGCAGGTTAATAATTGGAGGCATCTAAGCACAGAGGCAATTAATATAGGAAAATTCTCCTGAGGTTGGAAAGGCAGCACTGTTTAAATAAATAAATAAATGCATATGTATGCATACATAAAAAGCAATACTTCCAATTCCTCTGAATAGTCCAGCTTTCTAGAGGGATCAAAGAAGTCATCACTGAGGCATCCTTCAATGTCAATAGGAGTCTTGTCCCAGAAAAATGGCTGGAATAAAGATTTTGATCTGTTTTCAAAACTTCAGTTGTCTGTAAAGTTAAAGTGTTTGATTTGGATACACATTTGGGGATGGTTTCAAATTTGGTTTTGGAACATACTATTACGGACCCCTGACTTTGAAGCTTTCCTGTGGAAACTTTGCGTTAATTTTAGAGGAATTTTTATGCCTTGTTACATAGTATAAGAAATATGTCCAAAAGTCAGACATGGGAGAGACTGTTGAAGAACAGTTTTACAAGCCTGAATCCACAGAAATATGAATGATCTGCGATGTGTCGCTTACCGGAAGGCTTAAACGCTGGTTATGCTTTATAGGACAGGAAGGAGCTTGAAGGGTCCTATTTGGTGGCCGCTGTAATGCTGTGCTGTCCTGCTATATTCTCAGATCTGTAACTCCTTTTCTTGCAGCTCGAACACAAACACTAATTTATTTAAAAAAAAAAAACCAACCACAAAACAAAACAAGAAGAACTCATATTCTGATATTTGAATCTTTAGAAAAAGCCTGAACTTTGGTTTTAATATATAAAGTTAACATAGTTGGCATTTTAAGAAATTACATATAAGCCAGAAGGGACTTTTTTATTTTCCCCTGGACATTTCCAATCTCTCAGTCAAAATTCCTCCCCCGTGTATGTCTGATGCAACTAATGTTTCACTATTCATTTTCTCTCCATAGCCTGCTGTTAAAGTAGATGTTTCAAGGCTAAGTAGCAAAGGCTAATGTATTCCTCAGCAAAATGGAAAAATTATAAAGTGAAAAAATACACTAAAGAACATTAAAGGAAAACTCTGACCATGTGACCTGGTCATAAAAAACATTTTCAGAGAAAGAAATAAAAAACATAGAAATAGAAGGGCATGAATTATTTATAGGCATAAGGTTCCCTGGGAAACATACAAAATTTGCTGTTAAATGGTTCAGTTTAAGAACTATTCCTGTTGCTTTTCCTTGACTTCTAATGAATAAAAAACTTGCATCAATCTTCCTATATATTCCCATCACTCAGCTGATTTTCACCTAAAACCAGGCATCCAAGTTATCTAATACTTCAGTTTTCTGATCAGAAGACTTTGCAGGGTGCATATGTATTTGGGGCTGAACCGGGTCTGAATTCATGAATGACCCATATTAAGATTTTTTTTTAAAAAAAAAAGCTTCACAACTAATCCCAAACAAAACAAAACACAACACAGCGTAATCACTGATTCCTCCTACCCACCTGGGGCACTTCTCCCACCCTCTCTTGTTAATGGAAAGGGGTGAGGAAACCTTCTCATCTTTCCTTTTCCATGTGCAGCCTTAGGGTGACAAGACTACAGTCTCAGGCATACCTGCTCCCCTGCCCACACCCTGGCTAGTACTCCAGCTCTAAAGTCAGAAAAAAGCCATGGACTAGATGCCTGAGCAAAGAATACACTTTTCCAGAGCAGTAAGAAGCCCTGCCAGGTATGTGTCCCTCAACTGCCACACCATGTACAGCCATATGCGTTTTTCTTGCCTTTTACAAAATATGCCACACCAATCTGCATTCTCACAACTCAACGTATATTTTCTTGATCAAGATTAAAATGAATCCAATTAGAAACATATTCTAAAATACTGGAAACAAGGGAGGAGACTTGCTTCCAACTTTCAATTTAATCCTCTTAATTGACAGTAAACCTATCCCAGCCTTCGTGAACTAATTTTCCAGAACATTTTAGCTAAAACTTTCTGGTATGATGACATGTTTGAATGCATTCAAGACAAAGCAGAAAGGTCTCTCTGAGAAGAAAGGCAAGTAGTTTTTTTCATATAATTTGCTCATTTTTGTTCTTTACATTGTCAGATTAAGTGGGCCACACTGAATTTAATGGAGAAGATAAGCTTTTACTACATTGTGTTCCAAAATCTTCAGAGAAATACCAGAGATAATTGCCTTTAATATTAATTTAATCAGCAACATTCTTGCATGCAATGCATCTGCATTGTGTATTCAGGAGTGGAATTACCAGTTCTAGGAGTAATTTTTGTGTTTATAGAAAGCCAAAATATAACCAGCATAATTTATATATAGATGTCCCTTAGTATAAGCATTTTCCATGTAAATCTAAGTTATAAACAAAGAGAAAAAGGACATATGAACTCACTCAGAGACATGCAAGATGTGTAACAGAAATGGCAGTTAAGGTCTGTCTGTATTCTTCCCTAAACATTCCCTTGCCAAAATAATTTTTCTCCACACATTTCTTCACAGTTCTTATTAGTAAACAATATAACTCTTATTTACAATGATGTGCAATCTAAATCAAGGTAGAATCAGAAGAGCTTCAAGACGTCCTAATAGGTGTTTAGCAGAAAGTGAAGCAATAGCTTTGTAAAAAAACAAACAAACAAACAAAAACCCCAAAAACCCAGGTTGCAATTTGTTTGTTACCTAGCCTATAAGCTTTTAGAGTTTATACAGGTAAATGTAATCCTGGCTGAAATGTAGACATTACTGAGAAAGTCACACTAAAAAACACTACAGATTTATGCCTACGTAATAAAACTGTATGAATAATACGACGCAGAAGGTAGGAATAATGATCTCCTAAATCCAAAAATCTAACTTGTATTAGGGTCATGAAGTTGGGGCAAGTTAACCAAGGCCAGTGGCCCGCTTAAGTGCTTTCGTGTGCCCCCCGCCTTGCTGAAGGCATTGCAGGATAGGGAATGATGTGGTGACATTTGTGGGGGTGCAATTTGTTCTCCTCCTTCTCTCAGGGATGATGGATGATTACAGGCCTCAGCAGAGATTTTTCCCCCTCAGTTGAGCTCTGCCATTTGGCTTTGTTTAAAAATACAAAGGCGCTACATGGCACAAATTACTCCGTGCTGTAGTGGAGCTGTGAAGTTTTCCAGCAAATGCTTTTATATGTTTATTTTCCTGACAACTTGAGTACCTGTTCTTTATTTCAAAGCCTCTTGCAATCCTAACCTGATGAGAAGTTAAGTTACAGGTGACAACTGGAGACTAACTGGTTTGTCCAGGACCACACACACAGAGCGAGATTTGAAAGGGGTATTAGTCCTCAGCCCAAGGTAGCAATGTAATGCTAAGGTTTTCCTTTAATTTTGGGATAAATGTAATACAAAAACATTAAAAACATAAGAGGCATCTGAATGCTTTCTCAGAGGAAACCTCAAAGAAGTTCCTCATCTAAGCGCTTGGCTTGGGGATTGCTCACGCTCCACAAGGTATCTCTCTCTGATTCATTTGTTTTCATGTTATCAATGGAATATTGTTTCAGCATATAGTTTGAGAATTATATGGATGCTGGTGGGATAATTTATGGGATCCGAGAGATTTAAAGACGACTGCTTTTTCCAGAATTCTCGCTGTCATTTCCAACAGTGTTCACTGCATTATGCATACATCTCTGAGACCACTGTCCTCAGGACCTGTCGCTCAGTCTGAACCGTAAAGATCTCAATGAAAAGAATAGAAACAGTGCAGAGCCTCTACCCTGTGAATGGGAATAAAAACCTAGGAGGAATCTACCTCTCCCTTACAAGCCTCCCGCTTGCACAATTGGTAAAATAGGACATAAGCACACTGGGTGAGCTTTCAGACAAGAGGCAACATAGCGGCCCACAAACAGGGAGAAACTATGTTTTGAAAGCTACACATGACTAGCCAAAACTTAATTAAACAGCAGGTGTTAGGCAAATTCTATCTCTGCCTAACAGTGGTACGTGTGCCGTGTTACTCTGGCTCTACCCTAATTATTTTTCACTAATGTACTATACACATCAACAGAAGAAACAGTAAACCAAATCTCTCCCACTCTCGACAAAGCATATACAGACACCTGGCTTAGCGTCTAAACATGGCTTTGTTTTGCTGTCCTACATCAAATCCACCTTCAACAAACAAATAAAAATATCATATTTGGAAAGTGATCTAACCATTACTGGACACTTAACAAAGTCATATCAATCACTAACCTATTTTTGCCAAAAATGAGCAATCTGCAAAGAGATTATAAACCAGACATCTTAAACTTGAAAGAATAGACTACTTATTCCTAATAACAGTATCTGGGGTTAGAGCTTTAAAAATAGAAGTTTATAGAGCTCTAGAAACTGATGTTGGCAAGCAAAATAACTCATACAAATATGTTTGGATAACCTATATATTTCTTAATAAGCCAGTATCATAGGTCTCTAGAGAATGCATCCAGATTATAAAGTAAACGTGATCACATATTTTCTCTTACAGGAGGTTTAGTAAAGTAAAAATACTTAACTATTTCTTGAAGACCAACTGCATCCTTTTGGTTTAAATGTAAACATGTTGTAGCTTGGAGCAAGTCTTTAATAAAAGTGAAATATTTATAAAGTATTTTTCATTGTTCTGGGAGACACAAACAGTCTCAGCAGAGGCTTAACATTTATGAAGTGACCCATCATGAATGGATATTAATTAGCCTTTGCAATGTTTAATGTGAACCACAGGATATCTTTGTCTAATACTGCACTCCTGTAAGCATTTCCTGGATGTTTGGGATGCTTCTGTGGCTTCTCAGGCCTATACTACTGAAGGATGGCAATGGCATGATAATACGAATATAATATGCATAATGATGGACAGTGCACATTGGTGCTTCTCAAATTAATATTAAAGGGAACGCACTCCTGAAGCTGCAAAGATCCAAAACCCATTTATCTAATGTAATTACTGTAAGGTATGGAGATGGTACCCTTTGGTAAACAGTCAAGAAAGGAAAGTAAGCAGAAGAAATGAGGAAAGACAAAGTTAATATACTTTAAAAATAACTCTAATATTTTCTGAAACTTTCATGATTCATAATTTGGAATGTCATTACACTTTTGTAGCCAACAAATGTATGCTGAATACTAGAAGCAAAACCAGACTGGGGCCATAGAACGAATGGGTAGATCTATGACATGAGGTTACTCTAGTGTATTATTTACATGGGGTTCTCTGAGCAGAAAGGTTGGTCATTTATACACTCATGAAACAACCTGGGTGCTAATTTTGTAAGTGACCTGGTAATCTGCACTTGCAATCTGCTGAAAAAAATATTTATCAAGCTTTTTTTGCTTTGCGGGATGCTGATAGGGATGCAATGCCTATGATAAAAATATATAACTACTGCTATAATCCCGTTACCTCGAATTAAAGATTGAAACTCAGTTATTACACAATTAACTTTAAAACGTGTGATATGTGGCTGGGGTTTGGACTTCTATTTTCATCATGCTTATCCTCTTTTGTATACAGTTCTAGCTTGTGATAATACTAATTTAGTTCTTAGATTCAAAATTAAGATAATTTTAAACATTTTTTTTAACTCATGGTGATCATTTTGAAAGTCAATGCATATGTCTTAAATACAAAACTATATACTGTAATATTAGAATTTACCTTTCATGTACCCCTCATGCCTCACCAAGAAGTTGAATTTCATGTCCAACTCTGTAATAAGAACAAATCTCTTCTCTGTATCCATTTTTCTGTAATAAATATGCCTAGGATGAGGTTCCAATAGTCATTATACCCAGCTTCCCTTTTGTCAGACTAATCTCTTAAGATGTAATGCCTCAAAATTCTTTCCTCTCTGTTTCGAATCTCCAAGCTATTGTCAAATTACAATCTTTATATATGGAACATCCATAAAATCAACTTGTATTTTCTTTTTGTTCAGCTTATTTGTCAAATGAAAAGAAAATATTGTTGAGAGATTTTTTTTTAATGTTGTATGCATCAGTCCTGGGAGTCACTCTGTGTTTCAGAGGAGTATTTAGCAACTCCTGTCAAAATACACATATATGTCGTACTTTATTACTAATCGGTTTTGTGGAAAACATGAAGCTGAGCTCTACTTTCACATGTTGTGATGGAAAATGACTGTCAGAAAATGACTGTCAGATATCTTATGTCACAAACATTTTCACTGGAAGAGATTATCACCACTGGTATAACAAATGAAATTCCAAGTAATATACCTGACTAAACACAATTAAGTAAACTGAGTTAAGAACTAAATGTTTACTGAAAACTATGATCAACCTGTATAGATAATTACAATAATATAATGCTCATATACTGAATGGAATTCAATAAAATCAAAACTAAATGTATTCTGTGAGGTAATGCTAAGATCAAATTGATCTTAGTAAACACGTGAATCTTTTATCAAGATTTGTTCTATAAATTATGCATTGCAATACCTTAAAAAAAAATCTCTGTTACAGGCTCATACTGCATAGTATCTCCTCCTCTTTCAGATTTTCAGTGCTGGAAATATTTGCTGTTAGCTGAAACTTTGACCATACTACTTCTCATTTCTAATCCTGTCTCCGGTTACCACTGTTTCTCAGGACCATGTGTTATGTCCAGTCCTCTGGACCTGCATCCCTCTATTGCTGTTTTCTAAGATTTGTTTGCTGTTCTTGTCTGCATTGACCTAACAATCCAAAATTATAATCTCTTAGCCATACCTAATGGAAACTTCTATGAGACTTAAGGGGTGACAGACTTGAAAAGAGAAGGAGAGGATAGGTATCAAGCATAAAGTTGAATACATAAAGAAGCCCTTATAGACACACACTGTTCCTCTAGAACACAAGAACCTTTTGCCCAGGAGATCAAAACAAAGTAGCCGAAGAAAGTACCATAAGGACTTAAAATCTGCTGACTTGTCAGTGACTTGGCGGATTAGTTACAGAAAACAGCTGAAACTGAAAAGGTAATTTTTTCAGGTAATCAAATGCATAATGATTATAAAAAAAGTATGTAGTTTGATGAAATAATGTTATTATATTATCTTGTGGAACACCCCACCTGTCACAGACCTTAAGTCTAATTACAATATAAGCTTTTTGAACATGAGGTAATTTATTATTAGTGTAGGTCAGAATGTTTAAATGGGATGTTGGCATCTAAGACCGGGAGGAGCAGCAGCCCTGCACAGCCTTGGCGGTTGCTGGCTGAGTCCCCATAGTGACGGTGAGAGTACTTGCTTAAATTGCTGCACAACTGCAGGGCTGGACAGTTAAATGATTTCACAGTTTGTTTATAATTTGTGGTATAAAACATATTTGCTCACTCTCTGGTCCAAATTGTTTTCCAGGTCTGTAAACTTAGCCCATTAGAAATAGTCTTACCAAAGACTATGAACAAAAGTTCACAGAAACTACCAAAGACCCTGCTGACCTTACTGATCTTTAGATTGGACTATGGGAGTACATCTGCTTTCATTTAACATGAGAGGTGTGATAGAGAGAGAGAGATTGCTTTTCACATTCATTTTCTTGAAATCCAATATTACCTTTTTTTTTTTTTTGGGGGGGGGGGGGTTTTTCATTT
>JAVJGI010000014.1:108529314-108544297 GCA_035590275.1 Ibycter americanus | reverse complement strand
CCCCCCCCCCCGTCCTGTTAACCTCTAAAACTTTTTGTATATGGTTATTTTAGTAAAGTCAGGCTGCTGTAACACATATCCAGATGATGAAACTATTGGAAAACAGAGGTCAAGAAAGGTGTCCTGCATACCATCAGGAAAAAAATCAACGTTATATTTATTTCAGTGTTCGTCTTTTGGAAGGGGTAGGACGGGAGAAGCAAATTACTTAGTCTATTATACCAAGAAAAAAATTCCAGTAGCATTTTAGGTTAAGCCAGGCAGCCGGCAAAGAATGAGTACTGAAGCTCAGCTCATTACCTCCCAGACTTTTAACACATCGAAGTAAGTCACTATGAGCATCTAGGAAAAAAAAATGGTCTGAAGCTTAGAAGAGGGCATCCATGAACTATTTAAACGTGAACATTGGGCTCAGAGCTTTAACATCTGCTTACATACCTTATGGGGGTATTTTATCATACATAAATATCTAGCAAATACATAACACAGTGTTCAAATATGTAAATGGATATGCATCGGCTCAAGAGCAATAGAGCTGCGCATACATGAAACTAGAAAAACAGAAGTGTAGATTTTATCTGAATTCCATGCCTGGATTAAAGACTACCTTGTGCCTACACATTACATGGTACCATAGCTGCACTTCAGGGGGAGTCAGCTAAGATGAAGTGTGAGATAGTGAAGCACAGGTATATTTTTTTTTAAATACATAATTTTATTCAAACGTATTCTTTTATGATTGCAGCGGTTTTTAATTCTGAGAGAATTCAGTGTTGAAGTGATGAATTAAAAGGAAGCAAAGGGAACACAGTTCACAAAGAAACAAGCTGTTAATGAGATGTTGCTCTAGCTACATAGTTGAGGTCAGTTAAATCATCCTCTCTTGTAAAACCAGTAGGAATGGCTGAGTGATTAACTCATTTGCTAAATGACTGAACTAGATCTTGAGAAATTCATGGAATGAAGAGTAGTTGTTCAGATGTGCAGGTGCTACTACTCAGTTTCTGGAAATTATCCTCTTCTGGCAGCTATTTAATTCAATCTAATTACATATGCAAAATTCTGTTACTTTTCTTATACATGACTCTTTTTCCAAAGTATACTGTTGTAAGGGTTATACTGCATATGTGCCCTAAATACCTGTTGAATAGAAATACATTAAACCTATAACAGAAATGTAGCATACAGCTCAAAATAACTGTATTAAAGATGCACTTTTGCAAATATTCAAAGGAAAAAGAAAAAGTTAAAAGAAACCTCAGCAGTTATTTCAAATTGATTTAAATGAAAGCCCATTTATGTTTACAACATTGTATTAATATTTCCTTGACCTCTTTGATAAAAATATATTGGATATTTATTTTCTTAAAAGCTATGGGTCAGTTTTGGATATTATGCAGTATAAGCACCTAAAAAGTAATGCATGATGCAGTAACTGTAAAAGGCCAATGGAACGTGCTGAAAGATGAAAATCAGTAGACATAATTGTGGTGGAGTTAGAGATGTATTAGATCATCCAGGTCATCTTTCTGACAAAGCAGGGTTGTTTCCTGGAGTTTAATTTCTCGTGATTTGTTCAGTTTTTTAAAGGACTCATGAAGGAATGTGTCTGAACATTCATTTCATTCTAGAATCTAAAAACAATATTGTGGGCTGAACATTTCAGTGGATAGCTACAGTTTGAAATATTTTTATAGTTTGAAAATCACCACAGCTCCTTACCACTGAAAACTCCCCAACTACGGTTAAAAAATTTGTAGAAGGTTGGAATAAAACAGAGGAAAGCCCATTTTCTACATTCTGTTTTCTTACATTCTTCTTTATCTTAAGATGCTTCTCATTCAAGAAAGTGATATTGGGTTAAAAAGGCCTCTTTTCTTTCAGATTCAAATTCAAACGTGACTGTTCCTGGAGTTGCCACAGTTGTCACAGCTTTCCCAAGCATGATTTCTAAAGATACGCATAGAAACTAGAGGAAAGAGGGTAATTACTATTACTTCCACTGCTATTGTGAAACAGTGTTCCATGATAAAATGTTCAAGCTGGACTTTTATTGGATTAAAAATCAGAAATGACTGCCTCAAGTTAACAACATCAGGAAGAGAGCACATCATGAATACATCTTCCCCTCACTGAAGTCTCTTTGTTCATTAGGAAAAAATTGTGCATAAAATCAGGATGTAATTAAAGTCAAATCTGTTTGAACTTATATTTATATGAACTTTGTTAAACATCTACGAAGTGTAATAGTGAACTATCTATGACAAATTTATAACCATGCTACTTTGGAAAAAATAATTCACTATTAAACAGAAGAGAGTGTGGTGACTAATGGGGTTCATACTAAATCTGTGCTGCTTGTTCTGGATGGTTGAAATCAAAAGAACACTTTTCACCACTTGGAGTCTGGATGTGCTTTGAAAACCCTAGACTTCCCTCTCTTTGATCCAATGAAATGAAGTGAAACATGTAGCCTCTAGGCAGTTTTTAGGTACTGAAAGATCAAATAGATGCTATTACAGTGCAATTTGCTTGGTGAAGCCTAACAGAACGGATCTGCTCAAAAGTTACTGTGTATTTTGCAGACCACATAGAAGAGAAAAAAGTAACAAAACGGAAATTATAGTACATTTGTAGCATTGACTCAAATGTTGTTACTGAAAAAATAGATTCTTTACTAGCATTGCTATGGCTGAAGATCTGTACATTTGGCTATTAAACTAGGGATTAGATCTAGCCTTGCATTATGTATAACACTACCTTGGGGCTGACTCAAAATGTTTGGGGTTTTTTGTGGGTTTTTTGTTTGTTTTTTTTTAAAGGACTAGACCTGTTTAAATTGTTTGTCAGAATAGAATTATATGGTCAATCTATACCTTGTTTTGCTTAATAAACAAGTCCTGGCTTCTGTGCCTGTATTCTTTCTGAATTAAGTATTTTCATTACTTTGATATCTCTCCTCTAATTTCATTTTTGTCTCATCTCTAATTTTTTATAGTTTTGCTGCTCTAGATGGATAATCATTCAATAAGCATTTAGGATTCGCAAACATTTTCTTGAATCCAATGGCAGAGTTCCAAAGAGCTACAGAAGAGAAAATCCCTAGAAACTTATTTATACAAATACTCCCTCATCATACTTTGTGTTTGCCATGCTCTGATTATTTTCTTACAGAAAAATGGACTTAATATAAGACTAATAATTATCCAGTCAAGAGTGGCATCCCAACTTTTCATATAAGAATCTGAAACAGGACAGAAGAGCTCCATTTGGAATTCACTGGAATTTGGCACACTGTACAAGTTTGAATTGGAAGTTCCGGTACTTTCCCCTGCTTTCCTATAGAACTTTTTTTGATCTACTCAACTAATTTGAACACCTTTAAGAAATCCTGCTTAACTAAATATAGTTAGTACTGTCTTTCTTGGTCTATGCCCCTTTAAATGCACAGCCCATCCCTACTCTACAGTGGGACAACATGTGTGGTTGTTACAAGTCAGTACACTTCTCTAAGGTTTGCAGCGATGCAATTAACTCGTCTTGGACTATTCCCTGCCTTTCCTTTAGACCTGAGTACAAATAAACAACCAGTGAGTATAGTGCAGGGAAATTTAATAGTATCAAAAATATCATTTTCATGCTAAGAACTGTATTTTATAAAGGACAAAATTTTATAAAGGCTTCAAAATAACTTTTACATTGTGATATAGAAAGTATTAATTTGGTGCATTGCTCCTGAAAAGTTAATGACTCATCAACTTAGCAGTACAGTTCTGCTTTCACAAGGTTAATGTGAGAGTCAACAAAACATGCTTTAATTCTATAGAAAATACTAATAAATGAGGAGGTATTACATGAGTCTCAGGAGATACCTTCCAACTGGGTCTACTAGAGAGAAGGACGTGAAGAACCAGATCTGAGATTCTAATAGGCTACTTGAAAAAACAGAGTTATTTGCCAACACACCTTGATCCAAACCTTTTTCTGAGCAAAATTGGCACTCCTTTTGTTCATGACTATTTAAAAATAAAATTCCATCTCACCGAAGGAAAAAACCTCATTTAAAAAAAAAATAAAAGTCTTATTTTGCTAAGATAACACATACCTCCAATTGCGTTCCATATCTGTGTGGAAATAAAAAAAAAAATCATATCCCTCATAAAATATCACCATCCACCACAATCTAGTCACACACCTCAGAAAAATCCTTCTGCAGAGAATAACTTTGCCACCAGCACACAGTGCCCGGTTGGGATCAAACTACATTTATTTGTAAATGTACCGTAGAACCTTGAAATCTATGTCATTGAGATAAACTATTCATAAACATCTTGACTTTTCCTATGGTTCTGGGCATTACTATATAAGTAGCAGCACTGGATACCTGACTGGTCAAAGAAGATCTATCAAATCAGATGCTGGCATCAGTTAGTTTTCACTAATCCTGTGTTTCTGTGTAAACTAAATATTCCCCATGTTATGCATAAGCAGAACTGCATATTTTAGATTAATTCATAGACCTGTTTCTAGAAAACACGTTGTTACTCATGATTGAAACCTAAAATATAATGCAAACACAGACACATATGTGTGTTCACTGTCAAGTTACGCAAAACTGCTATTAAGCATTAATGCAACATCAGCTGAATCAATTTGCCTCTTTCTGGCACTGGAAGATTTCAAATCCCATTTTCTTGTTTCATGAATATAGTTTTGATTTTACAGATCTAATTTTAGATCTAATTTTCAGTGGTGCCTAAGTGACCCAGCAGCTGTAAATCCTGTTTTTAAAACTGACTTAGCCTTCCGAACAGCTAATGAATAACATTAGTTTCATTCACAAGCTGCCAGGTTCTTCAAGTTGATGAGGAACTGCCAGTGATCCAGAAAGAATTTTTTTTTTTTTTTTAATTTTAAGCTTATTTAAAGCTAAGTGTGCTTTTATCTTACTCATATTGAGTTAAAGCCAAAAAATTCATAATATCTAAATTGCCTGTGACTGGTAAATTCTGAGATTTGACTGGTGATACTTGAATATTCAAGGTGTAAGTCATGTCACACCTCTTTAACTAGGGCTAGCACATCCTGTGACACAGCTGGAAGACTTCCTGGAAAGATACAATTGTTACTTGGATTGCATCAACTTCAGAGTCAAAAGTATTTCATGGTTTTGCAATAACAACTCACAACTGAAGATCTCACTAGATGGCCAGCCATTTCTACTGTGGAAGGTACTGTTACTATTAAAAGGCTGATTTGTACCCTTCATTTTCATCAATGATGTAAATCCCATGGCCCGGGCTACACAACGTTTTCTCTGTGAGGAACTCAAACCATACTCAGACACACTTAATTGCTTACAAACTTTGTCTTTCACAGATGTGTGTTGAAGCATTCATTCTGATCTTATCTCTCCACAGCTTAATGGCAGTACACATTTTTATGGCTATTTTACGTGACTGCTTGAAGAAAAACAGCACTAGGATATTTTTCTTGCCTACCTTTATAGTAACTTTGTTTTTCTTCCTAATTAAGAGAAAGTATGGAAGCTTAGATTTCCAAAGACACCTATTAGAAGGTAAGTGTTCAAATATGATCGATTTCCATGGGATTTATGTATGCAACTTCCCTAAGATTCTCCCTTGACTCTTAGCCTAAAGTTTGATTAGGAAAAAAAAGTGGAAATGGCATTAATGTGTAAACTAACCAGAGAGGAAAGGCTGAAAAATTGAATCTTGCCTTGTCCGAAGTACAAAGGGGGGGTGGGGGGTGGGGAGGGAGGTAATAATCATATTGCACACTGTTTTCATGTCATACATGACTGAGCTCATAGAAAGAAGAACATTAGCTGTAGAAAACAAAACCAACATACTAGGTCAGTGACGCAATAAATTTTAAGGACAAAAGTGCTACTTCCAAAGCACAACAGCCAAAACAGTGCTTGATAAGGAGTTACTACAAACCCTCACTTTTCTTCTGATGATTAAATAGCAAAGCCAGTAGAGAATAAAACCCTCTGGAATAGAAGTATTTGACTGCATCTATTCTTCCCCCTTCTATGTGACAGATAAACAGTCAAATAATTGGGTAAGCATTGTGACTGAACAGTAGGAGATTTAGGCTTTAAATGGCCCTAGCTATTTTTCAAATTTAGAAATAATCTGCCAGTAAAAGTTTGTAGCTCCCCTTTGTCATGTAGTCAGGCATTTTATTTTATTTTTAAACTGTTTCATGTATGCTTATATTCCAAATTAGTAGTTTGATGTCACCAATTACATTAACTTACTCAACAGTACAATGCTGAGGTATCAATTAGAATACATTAGGAAATAAGAAGCATGTCTAAGTTTGCTCTCCTGCTAGAATCAAATAAAAATGTCAAAGTACTGCAATCAGACAGTTCAGATATGAATATTCATTGGCAACTGTTTGTGACAGATTTATGAATGCTTTCACCTGCTGGTGGAAAAACATTAAGTTGCAAAATAAAGCTATTAAAGTAAGTGAAAAGAAAAAAAAAGGATATACACAGATGGATGATGATCTTGGAATTATGCAATCTTGTGAGAGAAGAATGGTTTTATTTTTCATATTATGAAAACATTTGTTTTGTATATGCAGATTGTCAAGGTCTTAGCATTTAACTCACTGTCATCACACAATGTTCACCAAACAGTATTCCCAGTTTATGTGAAGTGATGTGAGCAGCTATCTAATCACCACCTTGTGGCAGAAACACATGCAATGGTAATTCTTTGAGGGTTTTGACTGCTATGCTGACTGCTGCTTTCCTAAACTGTTTTAACAAAAGAGGAAATCTCCATTAAGAGAAGAGCATTTTGTCACCCAGATAAAGGATTTTATTATAAATATTCTAATAATAAAAATGCGTAGCACTGATAGAGTGCTTTCAGCCTGAGGATCTGAAATTGCTTTTTAATATATTAAGTCTCCAGATTTTTAAGAGGAAAGCATTAGTCCCACTTTATAGATGGGGAAACTGATGAATACAGAGGATAAATGATTAGTTCAATTTAAAAAAAAAACATAACACACAGGTTAGAGGCAAATAAACTAATTAAGTATTTTATTGATGGATTAAAAAATTTCTCTGAGTTAAAGCACTATTTTAATGATTTATGCTGGAGAAGCATCATGATCTAAAGGTTGTTAAAAAGTATGTCAAAAAATTATGTGCTTGCTTTGCCATTTGTATCACAGGAGACTTATTACTGCATTCTTTGCATTGCTCTTCTAAATTTTGCACATTTCACTCCGCAGCCCTCATTTTAATTGTTTGTTGCAAACATAAGTGAAATATGCCTAAATTCAGATTATTTTAATAAGGTGATGCAGGCAATTAAACATGTATTTGTAAGAGTAGCTATAAATACTGTATTTACCCCAGTGGATTTGTGTGATACTATCCGACATAGCTTCATAAAGACAAAATCAGAAGGAAACAAAGTAGAAGAGATAAGGGATCATAACAACAGTTCTTAATGAACCAGCAAAGGGGAGGCTACTAAATAGGGAATAACCCAGCCTTGGTGCAGTGGTAAGACTTATCTGTCCCTGAAATAGAAGTAAATGTAATACTGAAAAATGAAATAATTTAAGCAAGAAGGAAGTTTGCATGGGTATCTTAAAAGGAATTGTATTTGAAAAAAAAAAAGCCATACAAACAGGGACCATATAGCAGAGCAAGGATGAAAAGAATGCAAGATTCACAAAGGAAGGTTCTATCTTTCCTAAATAAATTTTCAGAAAAGTTTTTTTCTTGCTTCAAATATTTATCCATATTTCTGGGTGAAAGGAAAGACTGTACTGTCTTGAAGAAGTTCATTTCATTGAGGTTTTTTATTAGCTTCCTTGTCTTTTGTTCTCTGGGAGGAAAAAAAAAAAAAGAAGAAAAAAAAAAGAAGAAAAAGGAAGAAAAAAGAAGAAAGAAAAGAAAGGAAAAACAAAAAAAAAAAGGGTTGGGGGGTGTGGGGGGGGGGAAGGCTGTCAAAGACAGTCAGGCCAGACAAGTGAACCTGCCTGGGGAACAGACAAATGATGGTGAAGTACTACACTTCCTCTTCCCCTGGATGATCTATTAACTCATTGGAAGAAAAAGATGACATTTGCTGGAAAGATGTACTCAGAGGAACCAAAAAGGGACCAAAATGTGCTGCCCAGCTTTTAGACTGTGGAAACTATGTGTGATCTTGAGTAGTGTTCACACAAGGCAAAAGCAGTGTGATGTTAAAGTACTCTGCGTTTTTTTGGCAACCAGAAATTTGAGCTGTGTCCTAAGGCTCTACCTTCTGTGAGGGGTTTTTCACCTAATCCCTTTTATGCGTTCAGCATCAACAACATCCTCCAGCAATAATTTACATAATTTAAGTAACAGAAGTAAGAAAAGAACGTCCTTCTTTTTTGAATATGCTATTTGGTAATTTAACCGGGTGTCTGCAAGATGTTATGAGCAAGATCAACTTATTATTCTGTACCTTTTCCCTACCAACCTTTCAAGCTGCTTCCTAGGAGGAACCCTTACTCCAGGTGGCTTCCCACTGAAGTCAGAGAGGCTTAGTATCGTCTCATCCGTCCAGTAACATACAGTAGTTTACAAGACGTGTAAACTACGGAAAATATAAGCTTGTAAAACTACATTTTTCATTCTGAGGAAGCCAGAAGAATATCTCTAATTATATTTTTCAGCCGCAGAATTAGAAAATACTGAACAACCTGGATAACACATATTTGAACTTTGTCAAATATTGGCAAAAAACTAGAAGTCTGGATGACAATTCTTATTTCATTTGCATTTCTTGATTTTATATAAATGTTTAAATAAATCTTACTGCAATCTTCTGAGAAATTCACTGAATTTGCATTTGAAAAGAAAAACAAGATGAAAACAAGTCATAAAATCTAGCCCCTTAAGCAGGCATGAATTGGGAGAGGAAAATTTATTTGTGTGTGGCTGTTGGGGTTTTTTTGGTGGGTTTTCTTCTGGTGGGTTTTTTTTTGTTTTGGTTTTTTGGTTGGTTTTTTTGGTAGGCATAATAACAAATCACTGTGGTGGAATTCTAGTTTACCCATATTCTCCATTCTTGTTTCCTGCAGGCAATATATACATCGGCTTTTAAAAAGGAGTTACAGAAATAAAAAAATGGTTGCTTCCTCTCTAATTAGGAGTTAATGCAGGTATTACTTCATACCAAAAAGGTAAGGAAACCCAATGGTAACTTGAAAAGAAAACATTCAGGGTATATAAAATAAACCTAAACATTCTTAGAAGTACACCATTATTAAAAATTCTTCACAGACTGCATGATTATTTTTTAAAAAATTGGTTTATGAACTATTGCCTTGCCATATTCTATGCTTTTCAGATTGAGATTGATCCTTTTCACTCATTTATGCGGTCATGAAACCTGTTTTCCATTTTATTGAATTCAGTTTGACTGTATACTCCAATCCACTATAAATGAAAACATTTTGTCCCAGATGTCATTTTTTCCACCTCAACAAAAGGCAGCTGTGGTAAAAGCATTCATGATCATATTTTGTTTGTCCAGATTAACAATGGTGGTTTTTTCTTTCTCTTTCCACATGAACTTGAAGAAGGACAGAGGGATACTATTTAATCTGGGTCATGATCTCAGTTTTTGTCTTTGGAGTTTTATTCAAGAAATCATTGTAGGGGGCTAATATTTTCTTGGTTTCTTACATATAGGAATTTTAAGTAGTGTATATGGAAAAGGGAGAAAAATCTTTTATATTACATGAGAATACTAAAGGAATATCAGTTCTGAAGAAGGAAAAATAAATCATTTTCCTTGCCTTTGATGGCCAAAATTTAAATGCAAGGGCCTGTACTGCATTCACATTGTGATTTTGCAGTAGTCAGTGAGTTTATTTTGTTACTATGTTTTGACTCTGAATGAACACATGAATTTTCTACAATTTTTAAATTACATTTCGGGGAAAACAACAGAGATTACCACCATTTCATTCACAAAAAAAAATTTTTGGTAAACTAATCTGATCACTGAATCTCTCAGTCATACCTAGGTACCTCTTACATATTTCCTTAGTTATAACTTGACCCACATTAATTTTACTGTAACGTTTTCATTCTTAGGACTCCTATGTGAGACTGGTAAGCACTATTATATCTTCATTTTGTGAAAGGGAAACAGACCTAATTCTGATCCCATTATAATCACTGGCAATGTTTTCATTGACTTTAGGTTCTTGTTCTAATTATCTTTCCCATTATTATTCAAGACTGTCAAAAAGTCAGAAATTAAACTCAGTTCTCGCACATCCGAGCCTATCCATAACACTCTTTAATAAAAATAATTAAATAAAAAACTCATATAATGATCTGCAGAATAATTTGTCTCTCACTGTATTACATTTATTAAGAAAGCAGAGTTTATTAAAATAGTCGATAGCTTTTAGTATGAAATGTGCTCTAAGTCATAGTGTAGAAGTTTGTACATGCTTAGGCCTTCTTGTTTAATACAGCTAAATGAATTTGAAAAAAATCTCATTATTAAGACTTTTCTTTAAGCTTTCCTGCCTTCACCCAAAATACACCAAACACTCACTTGACAGATTTAGAAAAGAAACAGGATACCATTCCTGGACCTTTTTTTCACATCCAAAACACCATCACGCAGAGACATGTGGATAAAGTATTACTACGGAACAATATGGTGTGTAATTGTATGTAGGCTGAATGTGCTCATTTTCTAAACAAGCTATGTGATAACAGCTCTGACACATCTCATTAAAGGTCTGTTTTCCATACCATTCACAGTCCTGATGATTTTCAGATATATTATCTTATAGATGGATATGTAAATTAAAGAAATATGCTTCAAATGGTGTTGATTCAAGATATGATAAATCACTCACCTCTCCCAAATATGTTAGCTGTCTAGTGATAAACAGCATTACAAACAAACAAAATCAGATTTATTTCTATTACTTAGAACCGTTCTGGTATGACAGCTGTAACAACTCAGGAATTTCAAAGATGATATTCTCACCATTTTCTACAGCCGTTCCTAAAAGGAATTGTTTTGATAATTTAGTGAGCTATGATCTATATCATTGGTTTTCATCAGGTTCCCTCTTCCTTTTCATCACGATATGTGATAAAAATAATCCCCAGTAACAGTCTGACTGCTTTGGCCTTACACACACACACACGTAAGGGCAGAGGAAGGAGTACAGTGCCCATAAACTGTGCACAGTGCACACCAAAGTCCAGCTTACTTTACTCATACATTACACCCTGTTCCTGGGTTGGAGCAGCTGAGGGGGAACGGGTGGGCATACTGCTCTTTTTTGCCTAAGCATACAGCCACATTCTGAAAAAAAAAAAAAAAAAAGAAAAAGAAAAAAAAGGTGGAAACCAGATAAAAAGGACATCACCCAACCTTCAACACTTAGCATTGGAGAAGTGATTGCTAAACAGGGAGAAGGCAATGGGTTTGGATGAAAGCTTGTTAGATATTTCAGCAAACAAATCAAATTGTGAATTGGCCTTTTTAAAGGAAAATTAATATTGACACAAGCTGTTTAAAGTGCTGTTGAAAATGAGTAAGATGATTTGCATTGAATTAAGTCTGAGGAAAAACTGTAAACAAAACAGAACACAGAATCTGTAGCAACTTGAGCACAGATAACAGAAAGTGTTGGATTTGAGTTTAAAATGCTGCTGAATCAAGGCCCACAGAATCCAGCTGAGCTGCTGCTGCAGCAAGTTCTGCAGCCACCATAACTCCCCATTACTCAGTAGTTACTGTTTATTTGTATATACTGTGAAATATAGATCACTCTTAGGAAGTTTTTAAACCTCCAATTTATTTTCTACTTTTCTATTCATTTATTTGGAAAAATATTTTATCGTTCTTTTACTTCATGCCATTTTCCAAACCACAAATGACCACTGGGAGCTTAAAAGAAAAATTAATTCTTAAGTAAATATCTTACCGATTCCATCACAAAAAATCTAGACAAACTTGCCCTCATCCTTTTATTGACAGTAATAATTTTACCTCATGCATTATCGGTTCCTCTATCGTGCATATCCATATGGATATAGAGATCAAAGGAGAGATTAAAAATCTTTTTCTTGACCTGACCAAGGGGAATCAGTTCTAAAACGGGAGGTCAAACTTGAGACTATTCAGAGGTTCTATTTTGAGGACTGTATGGGAGATCAAATGATGTAATTGTATTTTCACAACCCCTTTGGAGAGGTGAGTAGCAATAGCTTTTTGTTGCTATATTTCAGTTAATGCTCACATGTATAGAAGAGAAATTACAACAGAACTACTGTGTTAGCTCCCGCTTCCTATCTTGAAACTCAGTCTTAGCTGACTTATCTGAGGACAGTCCCAGGCTCGCAGAATATGAGGGAAGCTTTGCATTTAAAGTCAGACCTAATGAGGAATCCCAAGTGAATCTAGAGTTGCCAAAAGGAACTTGATGGTTGACTGTGAGAACTGATGTCTTCTAGCCAGAAAACAGATGCTATATAGATAGATTCCTCATGCTGCTCTGCTTATATGTTAGCTCTGATGTGGAGGAACAATTACAGAGAAAGCAAAGATCGGTTATTGTAGTCATTTACAGTCCCGACCTTCTAGTTTGAACTTTCGTTTGTACAATGGCTACTTGGAAACTGAAAATTCCTGCTCAGGTGAACATAAAGGCCAATTGAACCGCGCGCTCTTTCTCTCACTGTCCCTCCTCCAGGCTATGACCCAGCTCCAGTTCATCTCAACAGGACCTGTGGATGGTCCAGATGGCAGGGCTTTCTTACTCCAGTGGTAAAAGTACAGCTGTAATTTCTGCCTGAACTGCCTGATGTAACAAAAAGAAGATACCATTTAATAGGCAAGGGTCTTATACTTCAACAGACTTGACCTTAAAAGTAGCCCTTGACTCCAAGAATACTGTACCTCAGCTGTTTTTCTGTTTAGCATACATAACCTAGGTATATTCACCCTTCTCAACCTTTTGTTAACCTTCCCAAACACTGTTATAGAGGTTTTATCCCCAAATCTCCATTCATAACCATTTAGAAACATAATATTGGTAAAAGCACAATAGTCAGACAATTGTTTGATATCTCTGAGATTTAGAAGTTGTCTCCTACCCAAAGACCGTCGCAGTGACAGTCATTATAGACAGAGTAAGTATGCTATTTAAAACTGAAACAGCAAGTTAATCTGATCACGGTATAAAAATGAGATGACAAAGCTGGTTTTTTAGTCGGCTGAAACTTCTCCCTTTTTTCCTTCCCATTCTGGACACTTCTCTGATTTCTTTCATCCAGACTGCACCAATCCATTTCACACTATGCTTGGGAGACAG
This sequence comes from Ibycter americanus, assembly GCA_035590275.1. Classification (NCBI taxonomy): domain Eukaryota; kingdom Metazoa; phylum Chordata; class Aves; order Falconiformes; family Falconidae; genus Ibycter; species Ibycter americanus. Next base: position 108,530,908 of record JAVJGI010000014.1, on the reverse strand, counting down.
GGGTTAAAACCAGCTGGACTTTACCTCCTTAAGGAAAATATTGTTGCTGCTAGGCATGGGTGGGGTTTTTTTTTTTCTATCACATCGAATATTTATATTGGTTCAACATAGCTGGACATCTCAGAAGAATGATGTTGCCTGACTGTTTCATATTTGCCACTCATATTGCTTTGACATATCTTGACTTTTTGGTCTAATTTCATCGATGTTACTACTCTTCATTTATTGTCTATGTACATCTAAAAGTAAGTCTGAAGCATCTTGAGGTCATTAAGGAGTGTAAATCACAATGACAAATTTACATAATGTGTCAGTACGTATCTGACATGCCCTCATGGAAAAAGCCTTGCTAGAAAGCTCTAACACTACCCACACTTTCTACAAGTTTGCTTTAAAAAGTCAAAGCACATCAAATTCTTACAAGTTCCTATGGTTGTACAGCTTTCAGAAAGTTTTCAATGTATTTTATTAGCAATAAAATTGATCTGTACATACACAATCAAATTTATATCAAGTCTGTTTTAGGATTTTAACATTATGAAATGATGTCACACCAGTACATGAAAAATGAATAAGCTTGTATCTTAGCTCAATAAAATAAGTGCATTAAAGAACCACTTGCTCACAGACTACATTATGGTTAAAGAAAAATAGTAAAGCAGAACAGTCACTGAATAATGAGAACAGACTGACTGCATTCTTTCTATCCAGCTATAGCAGTTGATTCCAATTTGCTTTGTTTCCAGGAGAAACATAGATGGAAATTTGTCTTCATATTTTCTGAAAGCAAAAGCAAACTTATCCTTCCTCCCTCCTCCACCCCCAATTTTCATTTATTCACAAAAAGAGTGCCTTAGCATCCTGTCTTTAAAGGCTTTTCCTTATTGCATATATATAAAAAAATCCAGTGATTTCTTTTCCGCACAAGAAATCTACATTTTGAACAGTTTATTTAGAAAAGCAGAATTTTCCTTGCAAGTTCAGAGCAACTTGAAAATAATTAAGACAGGGAAGAGTTATTTGTGCTGAATGATGACCTACTTCATTACAGAAAAGAAGAAAGATTACAGCGAAAGCATGAATGCATGCAGAGATGTGTTGGTCATCAAGGAAAGTATTTGCAGATGGAGGTAAAGTTGGGGAATATAAAGCATAGAGCAAAAGGCTCCAGGGAAATTGTTCTAAAGGAACATGTTCAGTGTCACTGTTATTTCTATAGCAGCTAATCAGTGAACAATAAATATATAAGCAGTGGAGAGTATTATTCTCTTCCCAAGGGTAGTGAAAACGTCCGAGTACCATGCTATATATGCCTAGAAATTCCCAAGGTAGCTACAAGACAAGAAGAAACTGTCCTCTTGTGCATCCTCCACAATTCAACTAAATAAGTCTGATATTAATGTTTTGTATTTTTATTATAAACATATAGTTAGTTCTAGTCTATTTTGGGTGAATATTCAATTATATAATGGGGAAGGAACAAAATAACTGTTATTTGTTTTTAAAATTAATTCTTTTTCCATTTTCTTGTAAGATACTTCACTGCGTATAACTTCCATGTCAAAGGTAAAAGAATTGTAATCATGTAGCCAAA
>JAVJGI010000014.1:108402887-108529214 GCA_035590275.1 Ibycter americanus | reverse complement strand
AATATTTATATTAGTTTTTATATTTAATTTCCCCCCCATTTTCTTCATTGCCTATAACTTCCATGTCAGAGGTAAAAGAATTGTAATCGTACAGCCAAATGCCGCCCTTTCACAATATCGGTACAACTTTTCTAGATTGTAATCAGTCCAAATATTTATCTGTTAATCAATGACCACACGACTTTTAACTCAGAAATGCCACACAGCCATGTTTCACTACTTGTTAATGAGCACATGAGAGGGAATGTTAAAATGTATATTCAGTCAAGAATAATGTATCATGAGCAACCAAGAGGGTGTGCATACTTGCAGAGACGAGAATAATGAACATACTGCTATTGAAGCAGGATAGGACATTCTTGACACTCAAAAGGCCCACGGTCTGCTCTTGCCTTTGATACAATTGTTTTGCATCTTACGGCTTCTATTCTGGGAAATAGAGAATGCTGCAGAAATCCCGTATCTAGGAGAGATCTAGCAGAGCATTGTTTACAACTATGCGGAGTATTAGTCCCATTACTTTTGAAATTCTAGTACATTTCACCGAGATACACTTTAAAAACCTCTCTTACTGTTAAACTCATTGGTCAAAACTGCCACCACCAGCACCAGATTATCATGAAGTCATAATGACTTAACACAACAGTACAGTTTAAGCACATCTCAGTTCCATTCCCATCCAGCTCCTAAGTAATAAACTAAAATATGTTTTGACAAGTTCTTCTAAGGAGGATACTAGCCTACTTTTATAAAACATGTAAAGTCATTGTAATAGCATATATTCAAAATAACACCCTTTCTTTAATGTCAAATCATTATATGTCTTCAAATGTATGCATATCTTGCCTCTAATTATGAATTAATAAGGTAAATTATATACTTATAGCAATAACAAAAGATTAGAGAATGGCCATTACACTAATAGAAAGACATACAGGAGAGCTTCTGTGAAGAGCTATGGGACTGACTTGACTCGCTAGTCCTAAGTGGTACGGATCCTGCACAGACTGTAATGTTTGAGAGGGATGTGGCTAGCCATAGCGATGACACATTCGGAAAAGTCAAGGGTCGCACAAACAAGCTGTTTGGAGTGATAGCAGTCTTGATGCACTATGGTTCTCTCAGCCGTTGCCATAGGATTAATTTGGAGGATCCGAGAGATTATCCACCTACAGGAGCAGAATTGATATCTGTAGTCCAAGAATAACATTAATATATACATAAATACTTGCAGTGTAACCGAGCTTTCTGCCTAAGGGAGCATGTTGCTATAAGGGTGATGGATTTGAACTGCTGCTTCGTTACCTTAGCGTGCCAAACACACAGCTTCATATTTCTCAACTAAAAATCATTTTGGTTCGTCAAATAGTGTTCTGCCTCTGTCAGTTATGTCAATTTATGGCATGCGTTGGCTATGCCTAAGGTAGTACAGGTGACACCACAGCACGTAGGTGATTTTGCCTGACTAGCTAGCTGGCTGCAGGTATCGATCAGGAAAAGACCTTCAAATTCCTATGTGCACACATCATGTTTGCTTGTGTTTAATCCTGTCTTCAACATTTACTGCAGTAATCCTAGAGCTAGTGGCACAATTTACATGAGCAAAAATCATGAGACTCTTTCCCTCCTACAAGCTGGATTCTAACTGCTGCTACTAGTAAGTGCAGAAACACAAGAGACAGCGGGGATAAAAAAAATCTAAGATGTAAGGGAGAGGGACCAGGGCTGTTTTCATTTGTTTGCAGGATGGGCTGGAGGAGCCTGAAGCTACAGCAGGTAGGAGGTTGTAGCACTGTTGGGTTTTTTAATTATTACTGTTTTTTACTGAATAGGGGGAACACGTACCCACAGTTCACTTGAAAACCTAATGCTGCCTTTTTCTGATGAATAGTTCCTTTCAGAAGCATATCCTACCCCTATATTTTTAAGGGTTCTATAGAAGAAATATATTTCTATACCTAAAGTGCCTCTTGAAGGGGCCAGTGGATGGTGCTCAGGACTCCACGCAGCTGGGCCAGGGCTATTCGGACCCAATGAGACCTTCCCTGGACTGCAAATAGCTCCTTGAATTTACGTGTTGCTCTTGGCTAATCCTCACCCCTGGGGATGAGCCAGTTGGGCATGGCAGGGCCCCAGCACTTCTCCTGCATTGTCACCTCTAGACTAAGTACTGCTGCTGGTACTTTGCTCATGAGCCATTCAAACCTCTGAGTGGTGCAGGGTGGCGGGAGGTGTTGGGCAGGGTGATGATGCACCATTGCAAATAGTCTGCAGGTGATACTTCTGGACATCCATTTTCAAAAGCTGTGGTAGCAAATGTTGCCATCATTACCTACTGCTGGTAAGGGGTAAAGTGAAAAATCAGACTTGGAAACACTGGCCATTTCCAGAGGGCTCCCACTAGGGTCAATCTAAATTGCATGAATAAATATCCACACCAATCTCTAAAAACACACTTTTCCCTGGGTGGTAAAAAGCAATATTTAGCATTGCAAAAGGTAAAGGCTGTGGCAAGAAACGTCTGAATAAATGCCATTTTCAACTGCAACTATCATATAGAAATATCACTCTGAAGCTTGCAAAACAAAAGCAGCAGCTGTGGACATAGATTTGCATTTAGCATTTACACCCTACTGTGGATGTGCCAAAATAACAAACTAGAATTGTTTAGGAAGCACAAACAATCCCCTAAGAACCACAGTTTCCTACAAGAGCCTTTTGCTGTGCCTTCTTTCCCCCAGCTCTACCTTGGCTGTGTGATGGGTTGCATCACCTCGGTGTGATGAGGATGGAGGCTGGTAGGGAGAGCCACTGCCGCTGCCGCTGCTGCCGCAGCTAATTGCCATGTGTAGGGAATGTGCAGCAATTAGCAGCTCTGCTTTGGCTGTGCTTTGATGTCGTGCCTGTTTTGATCTTCTTACCCATCCTCGATGTTTTATATCAGATGTTGGAGCTGTATACCTTTGAGCTGTGCAGGACACCACTGGGTCAAAAATGCTCAATATCTTTTCTTTTTCTTCTTTTTTTTTGGGGGGGTGGGGTGGGGGGTTGTTTTGTTTTGTTTCCCCTCCTCTGTGATGTCTCCGTGAACTAGCCTTGCCAACATCCTTTTCATTTGTGCAAAGATACCGCCACAACAAATATGTTGATTAGTTTGGAACATTAATTTTATACTGTTACATTGTTAAAGCCTTTTCACACCTAGTAAAATGCACTAAATTAGTACAAAAAGGGGGATTATTAGAAATGGACATTGAATACAACTCATTGTTATCGGCTGTTTCTAAATGTGTGCACTTTTGAATGAAAAAAAACACCTTGCAACACTTCAAAATTTTGTTTCAACTTTCATGGATCGTCAGATGATCAGAGTCATTAAACATTATTTTTTGCCTATCAACGACTGGAGATGCTTCACAATAATGACACTAATATTAAGGGGGAAGGAGTTAGCTGCAGTGAAAATTCACGGTATGTAGCTATCATTGACTTCATGTAGGTTATCAATGGGAGAGACAACATTATTGCTAATAACATTTAACAAACACATATTATTTCATTCTTAAGGGGGAAAGAACTGAATTTAAAACTATGCAGGACACAGACTTGTCAGTCATACCTTATACAGAAGTTCTATTTAAAAATTGTACTTCTGTTGGTACAATGGCAACAACTTTTTCTGAGCTCAAGGCGTTATAAGAATAGATAACATTTGAATTAAAGGAAAAGCTTTGCCTGGAAACAGAAAAGGCACTGGAATTTAAGCCTGAGTACGGATGAAACAAAAATAGTTATTTCCTATTTTAGATGGACAATGCAGTCAGTCATCCTTTCTCAAATTTATTTTGTTGTGACTCAAATGTATAAATAGGATACCATATGCATAAATTCCGTCTCTATGCCATGGATAGAACTTTCAAGTAATAATTTAAACTTTTCTTCACATTTTTGTATTATGCTTCTAGTTTTATGTTAAGACGTGAGAACCATCTATGTCATTCTCAAATGCAGTCATTTTCATTTCAGGTGGGTAATCAATTTGATTAGTCGACTGAAAAATTTAGAGGCAGTTCCTATGAAATCCAAGCTAAGCACAGCTTGGTGTCCTGGAGATCCAGATACCACAGATGAAGGACAAGATGCGATTTTCTGAATGGGAGCAATACAGACCAAAGGATATGTGTGCCGTGTATGTAAAGTACATACTTCTCAAATGTACTTTTAAATCTTATAACAAAGAAAGGTAGAGATTTTAAATTGAATCATAAAAATAAGTAAAAATAATTTTATAAATTAAAAAAAGCAATGTTAGAGCATCTCAAATTATAGCGCCTGTATCGTGTATGGGAAAAGCATAATTGTCTTAATAGCAGATTCAGTTAATGGCTGTTGGACAAGTCTTTCAGAGAGACTGTTGAACCTTCTGACAGAGGAAAAGTTGAGGGAAAAATGGATTTTTGAGGGAATCTAGGAGCACTGAAATGCTTGCACTAATAGATGAGAATTCAAGAAACATTCTTGGGACTTTATAACCTTACACACTTGAAAGATGCCACTTACATTTAAACTATGTTAGCATTTTCAGCCTGATCATTATAATCCATCACTTCCTTTTTCTCCTTTGTAGCCTTGAAACAAGACTCTCACTCTAGAGAAGAAATATAATATATTATTAAGTGGCTGAAGTTTGATGGTGTATAAGTACAAGACTCTTAAAAGTATTCCATGCAAAAAAATAACGTAACAAATTATTGCAATTTAAATGGTGTTTCCATTTTTCTCTCTAGGACGAAATCCAGACCATTTACATTTTATATATCACAAAGGAAACTGAAAAGTGTATTTTAGGCTCAAAACAGAATTGATCTGATAGCATTATCTGGTTTGTTCCTGTTGGACAGTATTTTGTAGCAGGACTAGTAGCTTTATATACTTCCTTAATCAGCCAATACTATTTTAAATGCAATCCTTCTGAAGAGAGTAGATCAAACTGGTGTTACCAGGTTTTAATCATATACCTCAGTTATTTTTCTGGTTTAAGCACAATTTTCCTTCAATAGGAGGAGTGATCAAAAAGTCTTTAGTCAATGTTTTTTTTCCAAGTATTTTTGTGAGGGATAACTCCTAAAATACTGCTTTTTACCATGTACATAGATTTCATATTAGCAGGTCAGAGAAGGAAAATGCCACCTGTATTTTATAACCTCTCTAATAAATAAAAGAACCTAATTCTAAGGTTCATAATACAGTAAATCTTTAATGTACAGAAACAGAAAATTTATGAAAGTAAGATGAAATGAACTCTTGATTACCAATAGGCTTTGTGTAACCACTGAGAAACCATTCACTCGGAGGTGACAGGACTCCCTTTCTACCGCTAACCCTAACCCCGCTTCACCACCATTTCACACAGGTACAGATAATCATTTGCGATTATCTGTGCGAAGAAGGGTTAAATGTGAAAATCCCTTTTTGTGTATTTTCAGAATTTAAGTCTGTAAACACGCAGAATATGTTTTACAATGTGCTTTATCCAAGGCTACACTATCACGATATGCACCTTGCATATCACTACCATGATATCTATTATTGCATGACATACACTTTAATGCTTATGTATTCTGATTGCCCCAAGCATGCATCTGACTATAAAAGAACCTAAAAATATTTTTAAAGCCCAATATATAGATTTTAAAAGTCTTTAAAGCTTTTTAAAATAGCTTATCTTCTCCACAGCATATGTTGCCTGGCCTCCCAGGCTAATGCCAAGTACCACAGAAAGAATATATAAAAGATTTGTGTGTTCTGGGGAACATGATTTCTTTATCCTGCAGTCCTATGCATGAAACAGAAATCCATTTCAAAAGAAGAACAAGGTTTTTTGTCCAATTTATGCAGAAGTAATCTAATTGCTACCTACAGGTTCCACTTAGCTCCAGCAAACTTCTTAAATACAAATGAATTCAGCAATTTTGATTACACGTATTTATTAAAGTCTTCACATACTAGAATGAATAGGATTTATTACATTTATATCCTTTTCTGAACTTCCAGCTTCAGTTTCAATCATTGCAAGCCCATATAAAGGTTTTGATAGAAATCCGCTGAAATACATAAAGCCAGCTTTACGTCAGACTGTACATCTACATCATTAGGGGCTCGCTGCAATTGTATTTTAACTGAACACTAACTATATCCTAAACTATTTTGCTGTTTGCATTAGTTTTTGAGGCTCAGGGCACTGACATTTCTGGTTTCCTTATGGATCAAATTTGACAAGTTGCATTTTCCTGCAAGGGCTGAAGCAATCCTCATAGTATTAAAGAAATTGCCAAGTTCACCAGAAGTCATTTTCACCTGGTTTTACAGCTTGAATAAGACCACGTTGAGCAAAGAAATCTAGCTCAGGGAAAAATAAGAAAATGTTCTTTTGTTCACAGGTTGTGTGCCTATTTGACTCCGCTAGGAAATGATTTACTATATTTACCCAACTGAGAAGCTGAGGCACAGTCTTTGTCTCTGCTTCATCTGACACAGGTTTCTCCCAGTTTCATAAGATGACTTCATCGGTTTCAGTAAGAATGCATTTCCTTGTGTTCTGTCAAGTGTGTTATTCTGGCAAAGAGGTCTTAGGCAGCATTAAAACTTTCTAAAATCCTCTCATTTACTCCCTAGGAAATAGCTTCATGTGCTTCCTGGTACCTTGCAACCTGCACTTTTAGTTTCTCTCCCCTTCTGCATCCCATTCCCTAGTTAACACTTGTGGGGAAGTTCTTAATAAATATAAGTGTATAAATGAAACAACTCTGCCTAGCTACCCACAATTATGATAAATTAGATTAAAGGAAATTAAAGTATTTAGCTCTGGAATTTGCTAGGTGTATTACGAACATTGATAAACACAACCGTAACAAGTACTTAACAAAAGTTCACTTCTGGGTGAAACACCCTCTCAGCTGAGGTTTTGCTGGCACTCTGCAGGCTGCTGTTGGAGACAATGTGAAACTACCCACAGGTGGAAAGTGGTCACTCCAATAAAGTCAGTTATTGCAACAACTCTGCTGTAGAGTATATATATCACAGATGGATTTTTTTTATTTTTTTTTTTAGGAAACCAGGAATGAAAGCCAAAAGATGCTGATCTTAAAATAACCCCCTTTTCAGGGTAACAATTAATTCCCTAAAGGTGAACATGAAAATATTTTCTGTTGATATTTATGCACACAACCACATACACACACTACACATGAAAAACATGCAGTGCGCAGTAATTTTGAGGATAATTGCAGTAATCTCAGGGATGCAATAGGGATACTGATTTAAAAACATTTCAGAAATCTCCAGAATGTAAAAACACACACAAAATAAATAATCTGAGACAAGAGGGGGAGAACTATTGCATTTTTGCAATGACTGATGATAAAGATAATTAACTATTAAACAAGAAAGATGTTTGATGATTTTTATGCCTCATTATATAAGACAGACAGCAAGAGAATGAAAAGTAGATGCAATTTTAAATGCTATTTTCCTTATGCTTATGAATATCTAAATAGAAAAAAAGAAAACACAACACAAATGAAGCTCATGCTTCAGGCATGGAAGGCAGGATGCGGCAGTAGTCTACACACTGTCCAAAACAAAAACTAATTTAGGAAGTGTATTTTCTCTTTAGCTGTTCTCTCAACTTGCCTGTTTCCCTTGCTAACTTACACAAAACACTTAATATGACCTCAATTTCTCATTTACCAGGTGGGGACAATAATTCCCACCCCTCAAGAAGAGATAGGATGCATAAACAATTACGAGCTGAGCTGTCCCTGTGAGCTGGGAAGAGATAATTGAACCTATGAAGGCCTTGAAAGGACTAAAAACCGGTTGCAAATGGGTCCAAGGTTTTTTGCAGCTTCAGCTGCCATCAGACTGATCCAGCAGCAGAAAGGAATGAACAGAGCCAAACAGCTCGAGACGTGGTAGATCAAAGGTGCTCTTTGACAAACTTTGGTTACTCAATTTTAAGAACTGTACAGAGATATCCAAGAAATCTTGTTTGCAAACAAGTCACTGGCAATGGTGGCTTCAAGCCTTTGACGGTTTTTCTAGACCCTTAACATAGGTACCTCACACATTAAAAGTTAAATTCCATAAATTACTGTGGAAGGAAAAAAAAAATATTACCAATTGTAATTTAGCTTGGCAAACAAACTTGTGATTGCTATTGTTCCAATTATCTGGGAAAGGTCTGATGTTAGGCCACTTGCCAGAAAGCAAGCGTTGTTCCAGAGAGGTTGCATTTCGAGTATGTCAAAAATCAAACGTGCATGGTAGGTCTGAAACATTCCTCTTATAAAGGATGTCTTTGACCTCTGTATGAGCCAGTATCTCTTGAGGAAGGGAAGTTCTGAAACTAAGTCAAACTAAGCTTAAGGGAAACACTGGGTAGCACAGGGATGAGAAAGATATGAAATTATTAGTATCGATCCACAAACACCTTTAGAGAGGGCTTTCAAGCCCTTTCATTAGGTGTATTTTCTTCCCAGGCTTCAAAGAGGCACCTGTCACAGCCGCCACCACTCCTGCATGCAGTTGCAATGAGGCTGGAACCTGAACACAGACAAAAATAATAATTATAAGGAGAGAAAGGGAAGGAAAACGTTCCCTTGTGATTAAGTGAACAAAGCCTGAAAATTTAAGTTGTGTACCTGGAGAAAGGAGGAGGAAGGGGATTGTCATAAAGATAATATTCAGCAGCAGAAAATCTGGCTCTTTGACATTCTTAGACAAAGAAACTCACTTGTTGTATAACAAAACATTTTAGTTTTCAGGGTAAAATTTATATGATACACCAGATAAGTACAAAGATAATGGTGCGCAGACGTAAGGGACAAGTGAACATGACCACAGACTGGCAGGAAACCTAAGGAGGGACAAAAACCTCTCCCATCTGACTTCCATAAATAATTCTTTACATTCTTACTAGAAAGTAAATGGTAAGTAAAAGCTGTATTTGTAACAGCAGGCTGAACATTCTTCTGGGGAAAAAAATCTTTTAGAGATAAGAAGAAAATGCCTCTCTTTTTGGCCTATTTGAATATAAAAATTTTTAAAAATACAAATGGCAATTTTATATGCCAGAACAAAATGCTATTTCATAAACAGTGGACTACAAAATATATTTTTAGTATTAGAAGACCAATAAAAACTTGAAAAAGCTTTGAAGGCACAATTTTAAGACTAGCTACTGCTCTATGTACACATTCTTGAGCATAAATGATGACATGAACAAATGGGGGGAGAATGTGAATCCCTGTGTATTTTTTTCCTTCTGTAACAACAACAACAACAAAATACGTATATCACAGCTACTGTTATATAGTACCCAGCAGTTTCTATGTTAAAAAAAGGTCCAAAAGATCTAGTCAGTAACTGCAACTGATTTGTGGTAAGAAAGCTCTTGATAGGAATATAAGTAAAAAAATCTCAATGTAGAGCATTTTAGCCTAAAGCAACTGAGTGAAATACCCCAATCATATCGGCTTCAGAATTATATTCTGTGTGTTTCAGGTAAAATATCCCTCTAATAAACCAAATACAGACTACATCGCCGTTTATAATACAACACATGCTACAATGATGTTTGCAAAGTTGTCACTGTAATTCCCTCATGAGTGTCACATCGCTTAGTACTTGCTGTGACTGCAAGGACATCAGACGTGCTTATGCAGAGAAGCTCTGAGAAGCGGGATGTAGAAGAAGAGGAGTTGCAGTAGTTTCCATGGCTGGCTGCCTGCCTGCCGTGTCCTTCCTGCTGGTGTTGGAGCTCTTTCCTCAAACCTCATGTCCAGATTTGACAGACGTTTCAGGGCACAAGAGATCAGATGAAGGATGACTACTTAGGGATGCATGGGTTGAAGTTTGAGGGGTTAGGGAGGAAATTCAGAAAAAAACAGTGTTGTCTTAGGACAATTCAGTTGTTACTGATACAGTTACTATACATGCATCTATTATTCATAGTCAGAGAGGAGTCAAAGTGAAAATAGCATCAATTGAACAGCATAAAACCTATTCTGATTTGAGAAAGAATAACCAGATCAATGTTTAAGATGATTGTGGATGATGATATCCCACTGTTTCCCACTGTAGCACATTCAAGGTACTGGGATTGGGTATGGTAAGAAAAAGTAGGGAGAATGAAAAGGAAAATGCTCATTTTTCAGCGCTAACTGCTTTCATTCCTTCCCTTGTGCAAGTGGCTTAAGATATGTTTACACAGTTCAGTGATAAAACTCTTGAGCTAGTTTGTATCTTATCTGAAAACAGGCAGTTTCACACACAAATTCACTTCCAGCGTGAATGCCCAAGATGACTCACCACTTGATTCCAGCAGTGATGCTTTCTCCATCTCTGACTAGTGCCTAGTAAAGGTTCATGTCCACTTTCACGTCCACTTTCATGTTCTGCTTGAGCTTTGAGTCCTTGTTGATTCTTACGAATATTTTTTGCATGCTAGATTTTGACCTTATATAACAAAATGACTGACATTTGCAGGGAAAGTAGGGGAGGCAGCCGTTTAGGTTTAGCAACACCAAATTGAATAGGTGGACAGTTGTAATGCCATTTGCTTGGAAGAGAGAGGAGATTGCAGCTGGATTTCCCTGGTGCTCAGTTTTGCCAGTAACAGAAATAAATCGTTTCTTTGGCCAGAGCAAAAACGATCACTCAAAGGTGAAAAGTTTTTTTGCATAATATCAACTACAACATCAGTAGAACAACACTGAAGTATGGATTACCTCTTGGAGACGAGTGAAAGAATGAAATGATGGCACCAGTTGCACATATTAATGAAAGACCTGGGGTGTCATTCCTCTTGCTCATGCTGAATTTCCCAAGTATACTGGGCCACTATTTCTCCAATACATAAACATCAGAATAGATTCAGACCTCAGCTGTCTTTGCTCAGTTTCTTGATTTAGATACAGATCCATGTCTTATGGCTGAGGTCTGCCTGGTGATGAGTTTTATCTAAAACATTACAAAGAAATTCTTCACAAAAGGTGGTATTGCAATAAATCATGCTATCCAAATAAAATAGTCCAAACGCTCCTGATTTAGAAAAAAAACCAACCAAACAACTTTTCTGGAGGTTACATGCTCCATGGGATGATGCTGTCATTCATTAACTGGTATCATAACAATTTCAAATCTATGAGGAGAGCTAAAAGAGCTGTTGTCCAAGCAAAGATGGGGGCCTCAGGAACTCGCTACCCTTCTGTTTAGAATGAGAAAAGAAATATTTATGGAAATAAGTTGCATTCAAGGCAAACAGATCTTTGGATCAAAGAGTCTTACTCAAAATAGGCCATATCTATTTATTTAAAAATTATTTAAGTACCAAAAAACCTCCCCAAAAAGTCACAAAAAAGGAAGACTATGTCCCACAGAAACCATGGGTTTGTGTTTTTCATTCATTCCTTTTCATGGCTTGTAACCTATCAGATGTAGGTAATATTTCCAGAAAATATCAGCAAAGAAAAATGAATCAGCTGCTCTGAAACGTACACCAGAGGAATGGCCCAAATCAGCCCAGAATCAAGGATTCTGGAGAGCTCCGTGCAGAGGAGAAAATAAATAACTAAAGAGGGACAGATTCCTGGTGGACTTAAATTAAACAAAGCCTGTGTTTAAAACAATTCCAGGAGATGGCCAATATAAACACCCCCTGCCTGAATGCAGCATACCCAGGATGGAAACTGCAAGTCCAAACGCACAACATCTGGCTCATTGAGTGGAAAGGGCTCAGCGTCAGCGTTAACTATCCTTTTCAAACTGCATACTGAGTTTGCCTAAAACTCTGGGAATGCCATTATTTTGTGTAAGTTGTTCCCGCAGCAGGATGTGAAACCATCTTTGAAAGAATAACATAAAATATTGTTTATGTCTATTCACATAACTAAAGAAAGAAATTGCCCGCACTAGTAAAAAGATAATTTCTTAATCTGCAGATCAAGAGAACAACAGCTAACAGGTATTTGTCAAGAATAAGTCGTGTCAAAGACAATCGCTTTTAAGACACAGTAATATGATTTCCTTGGGAAAGATGCAGTAAATGCCATATGCCTTAATTGTAGTAAAGCAATATCTTACATGCCATGTCATAAACAAGCTACATCACTTGGTCTAGATGAAACCACTATGCAATAGTTGCATAACATAAAAAGCCTACAGAAAATGGGGACTAGAACACCTTCCTGGCAAAGATCTACTCAAGTGAGTAATTGTCAAGGTTTCACTTCAAATTACAAAGAAACAGCATGAAAGCTGGGCTGCATCGGAGTCCATTCCAATCTTACACTGTTTGATATGTCACAGAAGACCAGATAATAGAAGGGAAAACTAGTTTAAATTTGCATCAGGCTGCAACGGGTTAATAAGCTCTCCGAAAAACAGGTTTAAAATTCAGGAGGATGTTTATGATGCTTTTAAGATTTATAGTAGACAATATAAGAAGCAACAGAGTTAAATTGAAGTGTGGTAAATTTAAGGTAGAAAAACATTTAAGGTAGGAAAACCTTTCTAGTTGAAAGAACAGTTAAGCACTGGAATAAATTTGCCAGAGAAGTTTTTAAGAATGGATTTGACAAACAGTTGTGACTACTTTCAGACAGGAGAAGTACTAGCAACCTCCTTTCTCCTGAGGTCCTATTTCCTATGTATCCTCAATCTAAAAAAATAAATATTTCAAAATAGCTTTTGCATTGTAGTGCTAGAAATGGTCCAAGAACAAGAAATGGAAATGCTTCCTACATCACGATAAATTTGAGTTTGATTCAGATAAGAGGGAAAGAAGTATGCCACTATCTTTTATTGCACAGTCTCTGATCAGAAAACTGAATTCTTTTGAAGATAATCTGCAAGGGTACATGGTTATTAACAAACATATGTCATCTGCTCATAATAGCGTTTTTGACTGAAGTTTCTTCATCTGTTATGCCAAGAATCATTTCATTTGCACATTGCAAAAACAACAATAAACTTGGACTAAAGTCTCCTGCACATCCTGCATTTGGTTGTCAAACAATTTACTTCGCTGACAAGATGTTTATGGAGTTCAGTGCAGAGAGAAATTATATTCTGCTTGTATATATTACATGGCATCTACTATCACCTAGAAAAAAGACCTTTAAAATTTTGTCGAAAAAGGTTTCTGGGCCAGAAGATCAATATTTGACTCACATGTAATAATCAATGCATTCCTTTGTTTTTTAATATATACGTCATTCAACTTGCTTAGCAGCACACATTACAGTTGTTTTCATTATATTACTCCTGTTAGGAAATGTGTATTCACTTTGTCTACTATTGATATGAATCAACATAGACTTAAAGCAATTCATGGTATTCCTTTTTTTTTTAAAAAAAACAATCCCTTTCACCAAAACTTCACCAACAGAGGAACCAGTGAATATTCCACTCCATTTAAAGTGACAAAACTGATAAAAAAGATACTTGTGTTCCTCCTCAGTCTGCAGATAGACCGTGCAAAGTATTTGAGGTAAGATGTAAACATTTAAAAAACAGTGCTTGGATACCAAGTGTCCAATCTATAGTAGTGATATTACAAATGCAGAATTTAAAGAAAATTAGAGGCCGTAGGTCTTAAGCCAGCTTCTAACAGATACAGAAAGAGACCAAACACGTCTCGCTTGCTGTGAAGATCTCACACATTCCTCTGAACTGTCTATTACTGGCCTCTGACACACCCAGGATGCTAGAGGGAGTGGGCAGCAGAGTGACCTAGAGCAGCGCTCCCAGTGCCGGCACACGGCTGGCAGCGATGCGGCCACCGCCAGCTCTGCCCTCGGCCGGAGCTCCTGAGTGGAACCACTGGTCCAAGAGCAGGTGATGAATGTACATGATAAATATACAGCAAAACACAACAGCAAAAGGAAAAAAATTTACTTGAGCCAAAATTCTCAATCTTGGAAGTCTACACCAAACCACTAATATTAAATAACGCAAGTTTAAACCACTAGGCTCTTCATTTTTTTTTAACTGTAACTGTTGCTTTATTTTCTTAATACCTCTCTGCTTCAGTTAAAGATACATTACCTGTAAAAGAAACGTAAACACACCCAATTGGCTCATAGTAGGTTTATAAAGCATGATTATGCTTCAAAAGGCTGACTGAAAATCCATAGTAAACCCAGGAAAATTATCTTAGCAAACATTTAGTTTCTTACTCCCCTCCCCCCCCACCCCGTGACAAGAAGAAAACTTCTGACAGAAACATTTACTCTTGAACTCTGTTGCTATCTTCATCAATTTATTTGATATTTCCAAAGAAACATCCCATTTGGGTGAAGGTTGATGTCCTGTCCTTGCGGTCATTTTCACACCCCTTTCATATAGCCTTACAGGCAAATAAGAAAATCTGAAGAGACTGAAACATATTTCAACGAATCTTGTTCCCTTTTCAGCATCATAAGTACTGTAACTCAAGAGAATTGTGACAGGATAAATCAATAATTCATCAACAGCTGAAAGTGGCACATAGTGAAAAGGGCATGAGTACATAAAAGTGGAAATCTGTGTGCTTCTAAAGAAAGTCTGAAAGGTAGATGGGCTGACTGCAGATAAAGCTGTTTTAGAAACAGCAAATGAAACTGTTGCTCTTTGATATCTGCTCCATTGCAATGACCTTATATTCTGATTAATTTATTGTTTTTTCCCCACCCATGAATAAAAAGTCAGCATGTAGATTAATATGGATATTCAGGTCCTTTACAGAGAGATCTATATGTGACAATTAAGGTTGATCTTGAGAGAATTAAAAATCTACAAAACAGGGTTTGCAAAGCTTTGTGTTGTTAGAAACTAAGACTTCACAGTGAACAGAAGAGGAATTATTTTAGTATTCAGGGAGACATGACTCTAGACAAATTCACACTCCTAAAAATTCAACAAGATATTTCACAATCATCCATATGGTCTTTGTGCTAATGTCACTTCACAAGCTGGCTTATAGATCTCTTATGATTATTAAAATGTGTTACTAAGCTCCTGAAATTGTGAAGACAAAAAGATCAGTTACTGAACTCGGTGCACTATGAAGGCACATCATTTTAATTCCTTTACCCTAACTTTCTTATTCTTGACTTTGTCATGTAACTTAAGCAAGCAAAAGATGCTACCTTCCAATTTGAAAAAAATAAGCTTGTGCCACATAGGAAGAGCTTTGTGGAGTCTCCTTCAATAAGGAAAACAGCCTTTTAAGTGTTCACTGAACTGGGAAGTGACAGGAGTAAAGACCGGCTGAATCAAAACCAACAGAGAAAGTGTTAAAAATGGGAAAGTAACAGAGCACTTTCAACTAGGGAATGAAATGGAGGTTATGGCACGGCCATTCCAGTGATTGAAAACATCAGGAGGTAAACCACAAACTGGCCACAGTCTTAATGGGGTCTGTGAATTTATACACTCCAAAACAACAGCTCCGCTCCTCCATCACAGGAATCCCATCTCACAGACGAGAGGCAAAGTGTGCGCACAAGCACGGCCCTAGGGACTAACGCAGCAACCGGCAGGGTTCAAGGTGACGTGACATGTCTCTAGCACTTACCTTGCAGTAGCTCAAGTCGCCACCAACACCAATATATAGACTTTGCATGTTGTTAAGTCCTTACAAGGAGCACAAGGTTCTATTAAATTTGCTGCATATTTCCTAGCTAATTAGTGCACTGAGATACTTTAGATGGTAGCAGAGCAGAGAAAACCAGAAGAAGGGTATAGCTTACGTTACTTCTAAGCGGAACTTAGAAATGCTGCTTGTAAATGGAATAAGATTGAGTTCTTTAAGGACATTTACTGATAACTGACTCCAAAGCAGGACTCAGATGGTCAAACTGCCACGCATCACAGTATTAAGTGCCATTCATTCATACACTGGATTTCTCCAACTCCAGCCCGTGTTTTAAGCACTAGCCTCTTGAACCATGCCTAATATAAACTAATTAATATAGGACACAAGTATTCTATAAGTCCTGTAAGATTTTTTTTTTTTACTGTACAATGGATCCTCACAACTGTGATGTCAATCAATCTCAGCAAACCAAACCAAGCCCAGGCCCACACAATGGAATTCAGCCTCCTGAGAGGATGTGTGCAAATAGGCAGCAATAGGGAAGACTGAAGTAGAAGAGGCAACAAAACATCAGGCGTAAGCATCCTGAAGAATATTTCCATCATCCACCAAGCCAGCTTTATCCTTTTACTGGAGCAGTAGCTCAGTGGTCACAATCCAGAGGGACCTAAGAAAACTAGGAGAAAACATTCCTAGCTAGAGAAAATTAATACTGCAGCTACACGACATGCTCTCATTAAGAGTCATTCCCTGTTTTCTGGGATACGTGTTCATTCTCTCAATTAGAATCACTAGCTATTGTCTTAGTGATGTTTTACAGTACAATACTGTACTATATTGACAGTCTGATTGCACCATGCTTACATCCTGAATGACAGAGGTGGAGGAAAGCTGTAGTTAAAAATATGGCCACACTCCTATCCACCATTTTATGGTTTTCAAAACCCTTATTTCTATTTTCGCCAAACAGAAATCAACAACACAACAAAACTGAGACAATTCAAGTAAGACACAAAGAATGCGAGAGGGAGGCAAAAAGGTTTCAAAGGATTTTAGACACAAGTGTTGTACAGATGTTTAGTAAATGAAACCACAAAGTCTAATCAAACAAACATTTTCAGGCAGTTTATAGTCATGGGAAGAAAGTGGAAGGAGATGAGAATTCTAGCTTTGATCATGAGGCTAGTATCAAGGAAACAGCTATTTTCAATTTCACTGGCTATTTGAAAAGTGCTGTTTAATATACATACCACCACCCTTCACTGCCTCCACCCTTTGGGCAAAAGCAGGCTGTGGTGCACTCAGAGGCCATCAGGCTTCACAAGGCTTTGGGTCTCAAGAATAAATGCTTAGCTGACTTTTGTTCTAATACTATCCTAAAAGTAGGTCTGAAGGTCTGTCAAACCTTCCAAAACCCCTACAGGATCTCATACCGACCTCCCCTCCCACTTCACAAGCAAACAAAAAATTCAAACAGAAAACTAAAAAAACCCTGTTTCACTTTGTTCTTTTTTATCTTAGTTGAAATGTATACGTAAAATGATCAGCTGCAGCATTGACAGCATCATCCAATCACTCCTCTTCACAAGCTTTGCTTTTAGCACCACAGAATATTTATGCTTAATTTCTTTACATAATTTTCATCACTTACATCTGATTTTCTTTTTCCTGACAACCCTGAATTTTTATTGGAAATAAGTGACAAAGATTACAGGAAGAAGTTACAAAAGCTCCTGTACATAACCTTGATCAGAAGGATTCTACTTTTGTGAAGATTTGTTTACATGCATTTCATGTCAGGTTCTACCATGCATTTGTGTCTTTTTTTTTATTTTATTTTTTTTCCCTCTTTTCCCTAACTTACGGATCAACATGTGCTACAGGTCATTAAAAGGGCAGATTCACATGGTATATGTCCTCTACCTTCACCTTTTTGAGCAGCCTAGCCATTCCAGTTTCATTGGAGGCCTTACTCTTTGTATGGCTCCCAGGATGCAGGCATCACTTTTATAAGAAAATCAGAAAACAAGATATGGAGAAAACCAGATATGCGACACACAAATACTGTCTCTCTGTCAGGATTCAACTTCCAAGCTAGAGGTGAAAACCTTGAAAGAAACCACTTCAGCACTTTTTGGAACCTTTAACTGCATCACACAGCACAGCACAACCCTTTCTGGTATTTCAATCACAGGTAAAAATTCATAAAGATTTTACCTTTAAAAAAGTGTAGCTATACCTATATACGCATTGTCCCAGACCTGCTTCTTTATGGCACCAGTTCCTAAGGTAGACTGAGCAAAGCTTCACAGAGGCCAAAATGAAAGACCGCTTTACTGAGATGCTCCAAGCCTTGGCTGCAGCAGTAACTTGCACTTCTGTCATGCACTGTCCCAGCAGAGCGGTATCTCTCTGCATAGCTGAAGATCAGCCTCCCAGCTGGACTCCCAAGAGCTGCATTCAAACTGTGGAGGATGCTGGGACAGTTTTCCATGGCTTCCCTGTCTGCCTACATAGCATGGGAAATAGGTGGTGACAGAGCAAGCTTGTAAATGACAGTCTCCATCATTTATCAGAATTTAATTCTGCCCAAGTAGGATTTCAGAAACTTTAAAAAAATATGTTTAAAATGCCCCTTGAGCATAAGTTAAAGCTAAAGACAGAATTCCAGAGATTTAGAAATGATATTAAGCTTGATTTTTTGTAGTGGCTTCTGAACCTTATGCTCTAAAGACAACATAGCTATAGGTAACACATTGCTTTGGATCTAAGCTAAAAACATACTGCGTATGAGACTTTAGAGATAAAGTAAATGTCCAAATAATAACACTTTTCTGATACAATAAAACTAATGTTTGCTCATAAAATTCTGGAGGTTCTGGCTTATTTGCCCCATCTCCACCCCAAATTACCTTCTTTTAAATATCTTCCACAGCAATTGATACATATTCATGTCAGTTACTGGCAAGAACTGTGAAATACAGTTCATCATTCAAAATGGATTAAAATGTTATTTAGCATCTCCTAATTTTCAGCCTACTGGGAATAAGATGATGTGCAAGCTTAAGAAAGTATAAGACTCTCACAGCCTAATGCCATGTCAGCAGGGCTATTATCCCACCCAATTATTTGCAAGATTGGAGGATTAAAAAAAAGCAGCATGTGTGAGTCTTTAGGTGAGGAATGTCAAGGTACCATAGGTGAAGACATTGAATAAAATGTTTCTTTGCCTACAGAAGCACCCTAGGGTGACCAGAAGTCCAACAGTCTCAGCACCACTGTGGCAAAACCAAAGCTCATGGTCAGGAGAGCCTTTAAACCGTTACCGAGAGGAGTGGCATCATACATTTCAGAATTTTTTCCTTTCAAAAGCCTTACACAGGGAAACAAATTTGTACAGATACATACAAAAGTGTTTCATTCCATCAAATCAACATTTTTCAGATTGTAAGCATCTGTTCTGAAGACTCCTAACCAGCCTTAAATGATCGAAACACGCTTTCCCAGTATAAGGAAATTGAAATGGTAAGTGGAATATTACACTCTTTCACATTACATGTATGAGATTTAAATGTATATTTACATAGCACTCTTATTAAAATAAAATAATATTAACTTCATTTGACTTTTTAAATATGAGTTGATTCACATGACATTCTTAGTTACCATACCTAAGCAAACCGAAATAACAATGTAGTTCAAGTCCTTGAGCTAAACATCTAAACCATCTCTAAAATACTGAGTATTGTACTTCAGTTACCACAAAATTCTTATATCTAAGTGATGCTTTTAGTTTCTAAGTGCATTTGTTTTGAAACAGAAAAGCTGCTCACATACTTAATTTAAGAATGCACATAAATTGTTGCTGAGTTGGAGCCCCACAACACTGAAGACACTAGCGCCACTTGCACTCTACAGTAACAAGAATCTCCTGTCCCTTCCTCACAGAGACCCTAAGCAGGTCTGCAATGCCAGGTGTGTGGCTCACTATCCTAATAGTGGGAAAAAAATATTCATTTTGTTAATGCAATTAGCTGTGGATGACAGGTAGCTAACCAGTCGATAAACCATTCGTGTATTCAGAACTAGTCATGTAACAATGCCTTCTGCTGCTTTTTGATAAATAACAGGCATTTTCAAACTGTTTTCTAAGAAGGTGGTATGAATTCTTTATTCTGCTGATGCTATCAAGTGCAAAAACTGCGTTTCCTTTCGCTTGAGATGTAATGACATTCATTTTCATTTCCTTATTCATGATACTCAGAAAGGTAATCCCAAGTATGAAAAAATGATATTCAAATTACTTTTTCGCTAAAGAATATAGACTGGAAAGTTCTACAGCAAAATTATACTAGCTCATAAAAGACAGCAAAGAAATGGGGATTGATTTAAATATTTATTTCATAAGTTTTTGAGATTTTTTTTTCTGTTTAGAGCAAAGCCAAATTTAGTGCTGGCTTAGGAAATCTTCTATGCATATGAGTCATAACTATGCAGCTGATCAGTAAGAGAATCCCAAATGGAAAGGTGAGCAAGAGTTCACACATCAGGTTTTTTTGCACACTACGCAAAAATAATTTCAGAAGAATAATATCTCTGACTAAGGTTGTTTGCATCCCTTCTCTACCACTTTTCTTCTTAATGCCACACATGTGCAGACTTGAGATTAGAATCAGCTCTGGGACTCTAAATTGCTACTTCAAATGCTGGAAAGCACTGAAAAAAGTCAGTGATTGCTTAAGCCTAAAGGGGTATTTTACTTTTCCTTGTCTAATCAACTTTTCTGGCTTCTTAGTACACACAAGTTGCTTTTTTATTCTGATGGTTTGCAAGAATATTAACAAAAGGACAGGAATGTATGGCAGAAGCTCTTTGTAAGACTAGAAGAAATAAATTATCTTAACTTGCATAGTTTGAGGAACACACGGTTGAAATGCAGCCCATATGCATGGTGATTATTTATAGGCATACAAATTATATTCAAAAAAGAGCCAGATGGCTTTAGCAACACATCTGCTGTCTTCAAGGCAGAACTTCTGAAGCAAACTTGGGACATCAACTCCTATTATAGAGCAGTCAAGAACCAGTAGGACTACATTTGCTTTGTAGTCTGCAAGAGTTGTAGCTTCCCACACAGAAGTTGATTTTAATCTGAAGTCAGCATCAAAGACAGGCTGCAATATTTTGCGTTTTAACAGGGTTATCATGCTGTTACTAACTAAACGCAAGGCTAGGAAGGTAGGTCACTACCAAGGCAAAGCTAAACAAAGCCAAACCTCACACATGCTAAAATAAGTAGTGGTTACATAAATCTTTGTGCCAGATAGCAGTTCTGTGTATTTCATACTATTTTGCACTAATTTGCAGAAAAGCCGCAATCCCTGAAAATCATTAAAAATCACAAGGTTTTACACTACACATTATTTATTTTTTTCCTCAGGAGAAGGTTCTCATTTAGCAGATAATACTGAGAGGCAGTTGAAAGACATCTTAGACACGGACATCAGACCTGTGTGAGATGTTTTACAAAATTTATATTACTGTGAGCCGGGTGGGGAAGAAGTCAGGCATCTATTAACTACATGCAAAATATGCATTGGAGAATGAGAAAACAAATTGGGAAGGAGCATTGGGAGAACTGCCTGTGCTGCCACGGTTCCTGATCTCCACCTGGACAGGTATAAGTTGTCAGAAGTACTGGAGTTTGCTGTCTGGCCGCTGCACCTCCTGCCTCCTGTATTACTGTCTGCTACTCTGAATAGTACTATTGCTCGTTTTTATCTATATTCAGCTTTTCAGAAGCTTCTGCAGGAACAGTACCCCTCTCCTCCCCTCCTTACCTTCCCCGTTATAAAAAGCAGATTTAAAACAAATAAACAGAACATATTAATCACAAAAAGCTGAATTTGCCTTTCCTGCTACAACAGACTCACTCATTGGAGTGCAGCTTTGCCCGCTTTAAGATGACACTTTGGGATCCCCTTTATTTTTCTGACGGAGTCCATAAACCTGGAAGCTGGTTCTAGTGCACCGTGTAGAAGTTCCAGTGCTGGCAGTTTCAAGCCTATGTCTTGCTAGGAGGAGGAGGGCCAACCTCGCTGTGCTCTGGCGCTACTTGTATTCCCAGCTGGGAGTTAGAGGGCAGATGAGCGCAGTGGAGTCGTGCGTCGCCTGTCAGGATGCACTAGGTGAGATTCAGCTGCATCTGCATCTCTCTCCTGGCACAGGTACCTACAGCAGCACGCTGTTTTACTAGCCTCTTGGCCAGCCTACACCCTCAATACCCTGTATCAGCAGGGTGGCCAAAGGCCACAAAGGTCTTTGGGCTGGAATATACTGCAGGAGCGTGCTGTTCCTTTGTGCAGGGCATGCCAAGCCTCTGGAAAGCATGGCAGTTCTTCAGGTGAACTCTTGCAATGCCATTTTCCCCATGTTTTTTTACTACTTCAAAAATACGGTCAGGAATAATCACAATTAAATGAGACTCCCAGAGATCTCTAAACATGGCATATTTGAAACAGAGTAAGTTCCATTTTCGCAAACTTAACTCTCCTGCAAGGAATAAATGCACTGGAAATGAAATTCTAATTTCCAATCAGAAGCATAAAAGTTAAAGCATATGCAGATACTTTTCGAGGTTTAAAAGTTGTCCTAAAACCTGAAAATTCTAGATTCTAGATATCAATGCATTTGCTTACCTCCAATAGGTAAGATACCACTGCTGATGTATTAATGAATACGCTGTTCCCCAAATTTTCAAAACTTTCTGGAATGATTTTTAGGAAAGCTTTTTGTATTATATCAAATTAAAACATTAGTGTCTCTTTCCATATGTATGTCCCTTAATTTTGTTAGGCTATCTAATTTCATCAAGGCTCCCAATCATCCCAAATAAGCTAATAAGAACTTGCTATGAGAGGGAGTGAATCTGACCCCTTTGAAATGTTAATTGAGTTCCTTATCTGCAAAACCAATATTTGTGTTGTACAGCTCAATGATGGAGAAAAAAAATAATCCATAAGCCTGATGAAATGATTAAATGCATTTGTTTAACTAAGTCATTAAAATTAAACAGTGCTTTTTCTAGGTTCTTATTTCAATACACATGAGATTAAAAAAAAAAAACCCACCAAAAATCACACTGCAAAACAAATGCTAAAGATCACTGGTCCCTACAAAAACTCCATAGCAATGCCCTTTCAGTTTAACAAAATCAGCCCAAAACTTAGGTATGCAACTCTTATATGCATATTATTTTCAACAGCGATATTACCAGTGTGACTCAGACTATTCCAAGCAAGTCACCCTGGCAGAACTTTGCCCTTTAAATAGTGTTTGCTATTAGCCTTTACCATTAAAATGCTCTATCGCACACCCACCAAGTAAGTTGTGATTTTTCCTGCTGCTGTTGGAAAGGAGAATGATGTTTTCATATCACCGATAATAGCACTTTGAAAGTATAAAGAAGTTTCAGAACTGCAGAGGTTTCCATTTAAAGGATGCCAAGCCTCTTTCTCTATAGACTGAAGGAAGGAAACTGCTCTGCTGTTACTTGCTGTGTGCTGCAGCTTCAGCTGCACAATGGTAATTGGGGAACAGATTAACTTTGGTTAAACATTTGACTGCATTTCCTGTGGGAGACTACGGAAACATGCCAGAAACAGTGATTCTTCAGAGTAACGCTTCAGCTAATCTCTAGACCTGCCTCCATCAACTGCACATGCCAAGCCTCTTCAGTCCTCTGGGAGAGGAGTTTCCGTGGGGCTGATGCTTCTCTTTTTACATGTAAGACTGAGTCTTAATGATGCTGGCTTCTTCCACCACCCGTAAAAGTAAAGATGAGAATCCCGATATTAGTTTGTCTTAATGAAAGCACATGCCAGAACTGCAGCTTTATAAAGCCGTTAGCAGGAGTTAGCAGTGCATAGTCTGTGCTTCTTGTTATAACCACTATTATAAATCGCGTGTGCTCAGTCATTCCTTCACTTCTGCACAACTATATGTGGAAGGAGAAAAACTGACATAGAGTGGGTTCATCCTCGATGAACGCTGCCCCTTTGAAACTGTCTGCTGTTCACAGACACCCTCTGGTTAGACTGAACCACTGCTCTGTGCAATTCAGGTGACAACATACAAACCAACTTCTGTTTTACATGCCCATGGTAAACTCCCAATGAAGTAGTTAAAAAGTAAAAGCAATATGTTTATTAAGGTGACAACTACAAAACAGGTTATTTCCTCAGAAAATTACAAAGTGTTATATATGGATGACATAATACATACTTGGGGAAGAAATGAAGATGACTTGGATACTTACTAGGTTTCCTATTCAAGAAATACCTAATAAATCATGCAAGGGATTATTTTCCTGTGAAAATATTATATTAAATAGAAGTCAGTGGAAAATCTTGCAGTTAAAACCATCTGTTTCACTGCCTCATGCTCACAGAAACTGTACATGCATGTGCATGCATGAAAAGAAGAGAATGGATTAGATACAGATAAGTATTCTGAACTAGAGGATTGATTGAGTTGAAATTAATTTTAAATGCAGTGAGATGGTGTCAGCCAGGACCAGATCTTTGCAAGTCTCACAGTGAACAGCAGCATGTATGGAAGAATATAACTACATTTTCCTTTTGACCTTCTGCTAAGGTTAGTAAACGCCTGAACAATGATCTAAATCCCTTAAAAGATTTTTAACTGATGTAAATTCTAAATGTGCAGGCAAATCTTGTTGTGAAGTAATTAATTATCACTGCCAAACATGTATATAGACCAGCAAAATCCATACTTCAGGATCTCTGTGTTAATTGTAAAAGCGACTTATAAAAGTAATTGCAGAAGGCCGTATTTAAGACTATTTTAAAACTTACAAGGTCTTAGAGGAGAAATATAGAGTCACCTGTATCTATGCAAAGCATTCAAATACAGATGAGTAAAGACAAAACTGTGGCCATGATTATGAAAACATTAAATGATGGGATTTTTAACACAAATTTAAATTTACTGCATGGCCATAAGTTAGGAACTGTACCATCTTATGGGTTTTTTCTGGACACAAATGTAACAATTCCCTGGCAAAATTAATTATATAATCATTTAATTAATAAGGTGGAGTAGAAATGGGCGGGGGGGGGGGATAAGTTGTTTCTCTTGTTGCTCACATCCAATTATTATGAAAATGGAAAATTTTTAGCACAAAGCTGTCTGGAAGTAAGCATTGATTTATTTTTCACTACTTAAATTATCTTGAAATCATGTGCTGTAGATAGTCAGTCTGGGCATAGAAAAACGAATAGATATATAAAAATAGTCACATAAAAATTAAAATCCATGACAAACTCAGGATATTTCCATTTTGAATAAAAAATCTAACCAATAGTTATTGCTGAGAAGGCCCATGGACGAAGAGAGCCTCCTTACATTTTAGAACAAGTGTTCACCGAGAGCTTTTGAGCTTCACAAATTACTCCAGCTCAGAGGAACGTTCCCAACTCAATGTGCACGTTTGACTCAAGACTCCAGGTGAAATTTAGGTGTTACAAATGCACTTATTCCAAAAGTACTCAAAGAATTAGCATGAACCCCAGCTAGGCAAAACCACAGATTTGTAACCCCACTTGACTTCAAGTCAAGTCAAACAAGGTCAAGTGCAATATTTTGGATGTTGGTGTAATTTGAATAATATGGGTTACAGATGTGAGAGTTGGTGATGAAGCAGAGAGAGGGAGGCTGAAGCAGAAGCTATTTGGTTCCCCCCAGAGATGATACTGGATGCCCAAGGGAGTTCTCCTGAGTGCTGTTGAACACCTACCAGTCTGCTCCTACCCTGTACAAATTGGAAAAATATCTTTGTGCACATGGACAAATATAATTTGCACCTATTAGCTTTATAGTGTTTAGTTTCCAGAATAGGCTTCATATTTCACAGTCCCATATTATTATATATGTTTCTATTATCTATTGTTGTGAAATTGGTTGTGTGTTTCAAAGCATTAAAGATTACAAAATTTAGCATATTTTGCCCAGAAAGATTTCATTAATAAAAACCCCACCAGGTTAAAACAGATATCACACAACTATTACTGTCCTGTAATAACCTCTAGTTTTGTTTAACACGTACAGTACTACTCAAGCTTCACAATCATATAAGATCCAATTAAGTCGTTCCAGAAGGGATAATATTACATGCAAAGAACTCAAACTGGGGACCATGAAAAATAATACCAAGCATGGTTTGCTATTCCCAAAGACAGAGTAAAGACCAGTAGTAAGTGTTCAGTGCTAATAAACTGTAGTTGAACTAATTTACAATACAGATCTCCACTGAATACAAGCTATCATCCATAGTAAGTTTACTGTCCCTTCATAAATATGTAATGCTGATATAATGTTTTGACAGTTTTGTACTTTTTTTCAGTTCCCTTTAAAATGAATTCATTTAATAGCAGTCATAAAAAAAAATATCTATTGATTTTAATAAGTTTTGGAGAAGGTCCAAGGTAAGTGAAAGAAAAAGTAATGCTAAAGTTCTTGGGGAAGAAATAAGGGAATTAAATAAGCCAGGTAAAAAGCTGGCCTCAAAGTCAAAAGGCAAAATTCTGCTGACACTTGAAACTAATACTGAAACCAAACAAAACCCCTGAGAGCGTTGCAACATGTATTCATGCTGGAAGGCTGGTGCAATAGGCAAGTCGAATGTCTCTACAAACTTATAAACACACCCAATTATTTCTGCTACGAGTCCATAACCTGTGGATTTCCATAGAAATTATTTTATCCATCCTTTAACATCTGAAAGTGTAAGAAAGATGGACTTGGTTTGCTCTTGTCAGTCACAGAGCCAAGTTTAAAGCCTCAGATCTCACTGACTTTCAATTTCAAAAGCTAACCATTAATACCACAGCATCGTTATTACTTCCTTCTTTTCTTTACAACGAATCCAGGATTAACCTCTATAAATGGTTTTATAACCTCCAACAACAAATCTGAAGCTAATAATTTACAGTATTTTACTGAAACATTTCTATTAACAAGCAAACCACGAGGCATATTTTTCATATGCAGTTCTCCTCAAGTTTTTAATTCAACAAAAGTCCCATGAGAGAAAAGTTATGGAGAAAACAACTGCTTAAGAACTCTCCAGGGCATAGTCACAGTTTGATATAAGCCAGTCTCCAGGCACTTCAGGTTGCCTTCTCCTGAATAAATTTTCAAGGCAGAGTACTTTTGTCTTTTTTGTGTCTCTGCTTAAATGTAGCTGAACAAACCTGGTAAAATATAATACAGTCCAGGTGCATTATTGCTGTTTGCTGAGAAAATGCGCTGATGTTATATAGTGTCCTTCACCCTTAAGGTTTTATGGTGTTCTGGCCTCATCCATCTCACTTTGTGAGGAGGCAGCTACTGGGTAGAAAAAGAATAATAACAAAAAATACCCGAAAAACAAACAACCACAAACTTTGGAGGTTCTCTACCTGCCCAGAAGGTTTTTGAACTTCCATGATTACATATATACACAAAAATACACGCAGAGAAACAGCAAGCTCTCTCAGTACATATTTGCAAAACATACCACATGCCATTGGAGCCTATCTTCCACATTTCCTAAAAGGGGAAAGAGAGGGAACATATAGCCAAGACTCAGGATTTGCCAATTAGAAAATCAAAGGCAGAACCCTGAGCTCCCGCAGGCTGATGACTCTCGTAAAACAGGCACAGCAAAGCTCTTACCAAGCATAAAGGCTTCCTCCCTGCTTGCATGATAGCAAGAGGTAACAGTAGAATGATGAGATTGTACTAAAGACTTCTTTTCCCCCCCACAAACTCCCTGGATTCATTCATTTAATTAAATAACTGGCGTGTACCAGGATCCTGCTTTTCTTTCAGTTTGAGGAAGATTTTGATTCAAAGATATCAAAGCTGGAATACCATTTCCGAATATGTCTATTATTAAACATCAGCCCTTTGTCCATATTTCACCATCATGAAAAGAAAAAACAATTGCCCATCTGCAACACAACTCCATTTTCTAAAGGATGGTGTCTCTCAACATTTGTAAAGTAGGCAGGCAGGCCAAGCCCTGGAGTTTGTGCTTGGATAATCTTGCTTCCAAGGAAGCCCTGTGAGGGCAAAGGGAAGGGCTTGGGGCAGGCAGAAAGGGAAAAGGGACCAGTTTACACCAGAACACAGCACAACACCAGGGCTTATTTAAAGTTGTCTCCGCTGTTTTTTAAGAGCTCCTAACTCCTTAATGCCTCTCTATTTCCCTCAGATTGTAAGAAATACAATAGATTGAACTATTTCCAATTCAGCATAAGTGAGCATTGCATATTTTTTCACCTCTAAGATGGGCTGAACATCATCTAACCATTGTAGAGGATCTCAAGGAGGAATTATTAACTTCACAAAGCATTGCTAGAAGCCAACAGAGATCTGTACCTTGATTCCAGAGGGGTAAAAGAAATACATCTGTACTTCCATCGAGCAAAGGAGACTTTATATCTGTATTCCTTTTAAATCAAAGCTGACATTTTCAGAGTAGTGATTGTACAAAGAACCATCAAGCAGAGGGTGGGAGGGGGGAGTAATCATAGTCTTTGCTCAAAAAAACAAAAGAAAAAATTAATTATTTTTGTAGTCTCAGTCACTAAGAAAACTCATTAACTTATATAATTTAATTGTACCCAGCTGAACTGGTAAATATCATGATAGATTTTTTTTCTTATGGGTCATTACCTGTGTTGTTAAGTGATCACAAAAAGAGATATGAAGCCTGTGGTGGTATTTAGCTTTTAAATATTGACTTACTTTGCACCTCTAATGCAAAGTGGAAAAAGCTGATGCAGATTCGTTTTTTGGCTTGCAATACAACACAGTTAAAGTACCACTTGCAGATCTTTCCCAGACACAGTCCAGTAACATGAGTATCTAATAAATATGTTTTCCTGGAGGATTTATTACCCATTGAGCATCATTTTTTCTCTTCTAGTTTTGCTCAACAGATTGTAAAATTCTTCTGCAAGACAAGCGGTAGGTTATTTTGACAAGAAAGGACAAAATATAATGTTGGATACGGAGGAGGACAAGATGAAAAAGGAGATATTGCTGATATTGGTAGATCTTTTGCTCTCCACACTCACTGATTTAATTCAAACCTTATCAAAATCAAACTACAGTAATACTCAAACAGTCTTTATTAATCTTTTAAGGATACACACTCCTCAAACAGACATGGCTATATAAAAGAGAAAGCATAGAAATTCAAACTAGCAAAAATAATAATAATATTAATAGTAGTAATAATTAGAAAGTCTACCTATTATTTCCTTCCATTCCTTATTTAACAGGCAAACTGATAGTGGAGGTGAACGAGTCTTCCTGAAAAATCACACATGTCTTTCGGTGAGAAAGTTGCTTTATCCTCACGCTATCTTCAATAGCAAAATATCCTCAATAGTTGCTTCTACAGCAGCTGTTAGGGCTGACATCATTCTCAACACCAGTTTTAGTGGAGACACTGAGAATATCTGCCCTCTGAGACACAACACTGCTAAGAAGCATGATGAGGGTGTTCCACGTACATTACAGAAGCAGCTACAACCGAGGGAATGCAGTCCTGGTCATGCTGCAATAAAGGCTCACGGTGAAGTGTACTGCTCAGGAAAATACATTTTCATATAGAGAAGACAGTGTCATTGTACAGAAAATTGTGGGGTTTTGGTGTTAAACCAGAACCTTGAAGTGGTAACACTGAAATATTAACAAACCCTACTTATGTATGATCTGCTGCCTTTTTTTTTTTTTTTTTGAGTTGTTGTGGTGTATTCATAAGAATTTCTAAATGCTCTGAATCAGTGGGGACCAAACTTCTGTGGGAGAAAGGTGGCAGAAATCAGCTAAACTGTAACTCCCATCATTTGCCAAAGAGCTAACTTCAATTTAGATTTTTTGCAGTGTTTTAATTTTTTTTTCAGTTCTACATGTTTGGTTTCTCAAAACACTGTGTAGGAGATAAATCCTAGAAGAATATCAACGTGATTAAAACAAATAAAAAAGCCCCCATAAAATCAAAACTTGTCTTCTAAATGACAGTCCCTAACAAAAAATTTTTGACCTACTTCTAACACCTTAGCAAGAACTGTAAGAGTGTACTAACAGTATACTGCACAATTTGCATGAACTCCTCAGCACAGCAAGAATTTCTGCTTACAAAGAACTATAATTCACACACCCCTCCTTTCTTTTTTCCTTTTTTTTTTTTCTTTGCAAGCAGCTAGCATCAATTTGTGAAACAAAGATGAAACCTTACCTCCCATAAGAAATTATACAAAAACATCAAAGTTACTTTGTGATGAGTATCATCCACAGTGATTTGTTTGAGCAGGCACTTCCAACGGCTGGATGAAGTTAATGATAACTCAGTATTTTTTTTCTGATGCAATTACCTGCTATATTTGCCACACTAAAATGAGAGACTCCTAGGAACGTGTCCTTCATGACTATTCCCAGCTTCTTTTCCTAGTGTGATTTGGAAGTCTTATGGATACTCAACAGTGCCCATAAAGCACTTGATACACTGATTCCAGTGAAAGGCTCTGCCTGTCAACCTGGTTTCTTCTTAAATCATAGGTCCAAGGTAAGTATTCACACTCTCTCTTCCTTAATCTGATCTTTTCTTAGACTCTGACACATTATTTTCCTTTATTTTCTTGTGTTTCTCTGGCACCTCCTCCTTCACAGAAGTACTTCGGCAATTTATCACCTTTGTGGGATTTTTCATTGCTTTTTTGTTGTTGTGGTGGTATTTTTTTGGTTTGGTTTTGTTGTGGTTTGTTTTTTTGTGTTGTGTGTTGTTGTTTTTTTTGTTTTTTTTTTTTTACACTGCTTCATAGATATTTCCCGTTCTTTCAATAGCAGCTATTCTCATACATGAATAAACACCTTTCCTTGTTTAAAAAACCTTAGAATAGTCCTAATTTATTATGGGCTTTTTAAAAAAGCCCTGCAAGTTACTGATTATATTGTACCCATTTGAAACAAAAGAACTGAGTTAAAGCAAAAGCTATTCTCTTGCTGTTGTAGCAGATTCCACCATCAAGAGAATATGCAGTGTTTTATGTTCCTTGATCTTGTCAATGCTCTTGAGTTGAGATAGAAGGTTAAAGGGAGGTGACAAGGTTAAATGATTTGACTAACACCCAAAACAAGGCTCAGGATCATTATGAGGCTGCTTCAGCTCTCTAATAACGTATGTAATGAGGGAGAATTGGAAGCTTCCCACACCAACAGCTCATGCAGAAGTGATTTGTTTCTCTCTATACCCTTGCCACAATAGGCATCCATATATTTCTTTTAAGAATATTGTCATGGCCCACTAAATTACCCCCGGGCAGCACTATCAGTGGTGTTCCACTTTGCCCCTTTATTTCTTTCTGTGACATTACTCTGCACAAGGGTTACTAGAAAGACAGATGAAGTAAGAGTAGATGGGTCTCTAAGGAGTGATATATAGTAGGTACATAATAGAAAAAAGCGAGGATGGTGTTGTAACAGGAATTTTCATTTCTTTCTCCTCATTTCCAGAAGAAATTTTAGACATTGAAAATTTATTGTGCCATGGTTATCAGGTTTATTTTTCCTTGGACTCCAACTTCTTTTCAGGGAACTTGACTCCTAACGGCTCTATACTTTTTCCTCCTGCATTTTATATTCTCTTTCACAATGTCAAATCAAAGTTTTCAGTGGATTGGAGGACTCCTGATGAATTCTCTTGTCATCATACCAGATAACATTTTTATTGAAATCAAAGTCAAACAATGAAGAATATGTCAAAAATTGAGCAACAGTATAGTTTATGAACATTGCATTTTGACTAGCAACAAAAGCAAGTCTTCTAGCAGCTAGGATGTTGGAGGAACGACTGACAGTTTTTAATGTAGGTGTAAAAGTTGTCACGTGAAGTTGCTCTTGACCTGATGGATTTAATAGTTCCTCAGAGCCATTATGGTCTATCACCTCTATGAGTATTAAGGGACTCCTAAATCCATGGATAGATAATTTGGCTGCCACTCTTGCACAGTAAATCCACGTCCTTAAAGCCTTCATTAAATTTGCACAGTCCATTTCTTAAGTGCAATTAACTGTGCATTTCTTAAGAAAAGTAGTTGATTTGTTGCCATCTCCCATAGAACCCATTACTCCCCATCGTCCTTGTGGAAATGAGGATATATCTCCTGAAATTTGTTTAAAAGCATATGCAATTGCTGGGAATTGGAAACTGTTTATAACTTTTGCACTCCATCTGTATTACTATGGAGCACCAAATAAAGAAATTTCCTATAGCTGGATACAGATCCTAGTTTGGCCTCACTGATGCATAGCAAGTTTTACGAAACACTTAGTTGTCAGACACATCAGATTGTGGACAGACTGATTTATTAAATCTTCCACCAGATTAATTTGTTTCAACTGTGACAGCTTAATCAATCCACTTTATTCACTATTACTGCTGGGCAGTCAAAAATTTATAAAAACCTACTAAAAATTATGGAAATTTGTGCATTTCAATTCATCACGCTGTATGGTCACCGAAGGTAAGCAGATCATTCAAGAATTATTATTTCTAGAAGTTACTGATAATCACTTGAGAGAAATTACTAAATTTCTGCTTTGGCAATAAAAATTTGGAAGTAAAACTGCTCTGTCAGTTAATACGTAGTAAGACATGTTTTCAACTTGGTTAAATCTGTACACAGCGTCAATTCATGATTAAAACAGCAGTAACGAAATATTCATTGCTTTATAACATAAACCAGTGTTTTCGAGAAAACATTATTTGCACAAATACTTTTCATTAAAGTGGTATAAGCTTGCATAACTTGCAATACCTAATGAAATGAACTCAGATGCTCTAAATTCTCACTGCTTAGGAAAGACTGTGCACCTTCCAGAATCAAGTACTTACACAGCATGTACAACTATCTCATGTTGGTTTTGTGGGAGGAAGTTAATTTGACTGCATGAATAAAATAACTTACTTTCTTAATTACACATTTTAATCAGAGATCCATTAGCTAATCAGAGCTAATCAGTGTTTCATCAAGACTGTAAATAGGCAACTTGGGATAAGATGGTCAGGACTTAGGGGCTTGCATGCATAATCGGAAGCTGTGGATATTCTTTTTGAAGGTTTATCACTGAAAAAGGCCCTGAAAGATTCTAATCATTTTGATACACAGAAAAATCAAGAACAAGAGAAATTATTCATTCTCACCAGCAGCACATTACAATAACTTTTGAAATGGGTATGTGAAAGAGAAAATCGGGATTTTTTTCATAGCAATGCCTGGCCACCTAAAAGTGAGCTTTAAAGTTCAAACTAAGCTAGTGTTAGGAGGTCAGTCACCAATATTACATTGGCATTTATGCTTAATCTGGGATTTTTAAAGTTTCAGCTCTAACTGAATGCAAATGCAAGCACAACAGTCACAGTATGCTTTTCAAAGTTGGGCATCCCAACTGGCTCCTCAGATTTCTTATGTAGGTGACTGCTAATATTTTTGAGAAATTAGTAAAGTCAAAAGAAAAGCTAGGCTAATAATAAGAAAATATACTAGTTTGCTTTATGGATTGCCAGATGAAATATCTACAATTACTTAAGTACCAAACTGTATCATAATGTCCAACAAACTATGACCGCACAGTTTTGAGCATGAGACAACACCTCCTTAAGAGAACTACTGTTAAGAAAAATTAGTCCAATTCCTTGTAGTCATATGGTGCTGAAATAATTCTGTTCAGATTTACTCCACATGGTAGGTTTTCTATTTTTTTCAGAAGGAGTCCCATAAATAACTGTGGCAATAACTGTGTAGTTGGCTGGCAAAGACAGGTCTCCCCTCATCTGATACTTCAGCTATCCAGTGCCAGGGAAAAAAAGATAGCATAAAAATTAACTGATCAACCATATGATTGAAAAGATCCACCGTGACAGTCTCATATTCTACTACCACTTACAAACTGACCTAAAAATTAGGATTTCATCATTTCACTTTTTTTCTTACTTAAATTTAAAATATCAGGTAAAATCCATGCCAGTCCAAATCTAATAGAAAAACCTATATATACACATATATAATTTTCCTGGAATTTCTTTTGAAGGAAAGAGGGAAGGGAAAGCCAGAGGAATCTGCTCCCCAGCATAGGACAAACAGAGCAAAGCTAAGATTTTACCAATTTTCCAGGCCATTGAGGATCAAAAAGAAGCCTACAATGCAGGGTGAAATTTTTTTTTTTTTTTTTTTTTTACTCATCATCAAAGTACAGTTGTGTTAGGAAAAAATACTGGCATTTAATACTGAAGTCAGTATTTACAAACTAAACCAAGTTACTTCAACAGGATGCCATACGGTCTGTGCATTTGTACTGTGTCAGGTTGGCAGAGGTTTCTTTGTATTTCAATGGATGCCAAAAAGCTAAACTGAATGGCTCAACAACTGTGTTGTTAAAATCCTTCACTGGTGTGGAAGTTCTGGTTCACCAGACTAATGGAAAACAAAGGAAATTATACAGAAGTGAAAAGGAAGGGGCAATGGTCATAGCAGATAACCCTTATCAGTTCGAACTCTGACACTGAAAGAAAATGGTCCTGTCAGACTCTGGCTCGGAGTTGTCACTGAGCACCACAGAAAGTGGTACAAAGCAATAGGCCATAGCTTCCTCAGTACTCATCTCAGGTAAGTTCATTCTTCTACTACAGCATTTTGCTCACCCCGAAATTGATGGATACAGGCAGCCACTGTGTGACACTGATTCCAAGCAGATACTGCGCACCCTCACTCTTTGGGATGGTGGAAGCAATGCCTGTTTCCTACATTACACAGCACCAATATGCTCTAAAAACCAAAACAACAAAGACCCAAAACCCACACCCCCAAAAATAAAACCAAGCACAAACTGCATATTCTTCACCCCTGATTATCAGTAATTTCACCTTTAAAATGAGCATGATAATTTCTGATAATCTTAAGGCCTTTCATTTTTTTTTTTTTTCTTCTGTTTGTTAGGTTTTCTCTAACATTCTTACCTGGGTGTTACTGAAAGGTAAAGCAGAATATGCCACAAAGCATTGCAAAACTACAGCTTTATTGTGTACTGTTCTGGAAGACAGAGAGAATACCAGAAAAATTACTCAAAGAGCAATGAGGAGTCTGACAGAAGGAGGGAATGAAAGGAAAAATTGAAGTCTGAGTTTAAAGGCTCATTGAATTTTCCTCAGCAAACAACATTAAATGGGTTTTTTTTGGTCATATGAGCAGTTTTTCCGGTAGGAACCATATAGGCTACTATTGCATTTAATCTAACACAGCCGAGAAGAACTTTCAGAGGACAACATGAATCAGATTTGAACTAAAGACCTAGATAAATCCTACTAATCACTGCAGGCACCTAGTTTCAGCAGTCTCATTGAGAAGCTGCTGCTTGTCCTCTTGTCTGAGAATCTTCCTGGACAGCTGGAAATCATCAAGCTTTATCTGCAAGTTTCAAAAAAAATTAAATATATGCACTGCATATTCGTATTTAAAGAACATCAGTGTTGCTGTGAATCACACTTTGTAGCCTCGCTCTGTGAAGAAATCCCAGAAACTGCTCTTAGCCTTCTTTCCTGTCATATGAGAAATGTTTACTTTCTTAAAGATAAGGTGGAAAAGATACAATGCAAAGGATGGGGGGAAAGTGCCCATTTCTACCTCTTCGGATAGACTTCCCTAATTCACCTGGAGAGTGACACAGAAATAATATAGATTTGACAGGTTTTCGTAACCAAAACACATGAAACAAAAGCACGCAGAGAAGAAAAGTCAAATTAACCACAAAATCCAATTAACCACAAGAAATAAAATTCTTCCTCCAGCACTCCCTTGCAATGGAGATAGATCAGTGACTTCATCTACGAAATTCTCTTTTCTCTCCCAGCTCAGGTATAAGCAGTACATCTTACTTTTAATCTTTCAGCTTTCTTAGCAAATGGGGAAATGCAGTACCCACACGTGGACACCCCTTTTGATCCTAAAAGGTGATCAAATATAGATCAGGCTAAGAGGATTTTTAAGACGGACAACACTGAATACTGCATACCTATTATCTATTGTTCTTCCACCTGCTAATGGCCAAGGGAATATACACTTCTCTAATGACTGTGGACCCAGTCAATCTAATCCATGTACTTATCCTCTCTGTACTTGAGTACTGGATTATAACACACATGAGAAGATGAAAGGAGACTCAGAAAGAGCTTGAGTTTGTTACAGCTCATTACTTAGAAGCACGCAGCCTTTCTATCTCATCACCTGATGACAGCGGACGCTATATTGCCTCCCCAATAAGCACTAAATCAATAGAGGCTCACTGGAGCTGACCTGCTCTACCTTAAAGATCATCTCTGACTGAGATCCATGCTTCCTAAGATGTCCCCAGAAACAAAATATCAATAAATAACCCGAGAAGTAGGAACAAGATGCAGAAATTCCTTGGCAGTAGAGACTGCTGCGAGCTTCACTGGTATTTATGGTTCCAAACCCACAAAAGCCTGGGCATATTCCAACATCCCTGCTCCAGTAGGACTCCCCCACGCTCAGGGGGAGTGCCATTATGCAATCAATTTCATGGCTGGAATCTCAATACATATAATTTAAACAAAATAAAATTAAATTGATGGGTCACCAGGTCATTTGGAAAGAATGCTTTTCTGACAATCAGTCCAGCCTGCTCTTTCTTTGCTACTATAATCTCCACCCTATAAAGCAAAGGAATTAAAGTCATTATCTGTGTTTGTATTTTATTAGGTATGGTCCCAAGTTAACAGTGAATTCTCTTCATGGGTTATCATAATAAAATATTACAGTGGTGTCTGGTTGTGCTGCTACAGTAAAGTGTCTTATCATTTTCATTCCCAGTCCCTGATTTCATGGGTTTATAAGCTAAAAATAAAAATGAGGTCTAGGTTAGAAGTCAGCAAACCAAACCTGAGCCTAGAAGCAATATTTTATTTTAAATGAAGTCGGTAAAATATGATTTTCCCCTTTACATCTCCAGCCATTTTGTGTATGCATATATAGATATTCAGATGAAATGGACCTTTTTTCCCCAGATTCTTCTCATCTTATTATCTTTGGAAGACTGGTTTGCTTTTAGAAAACAAACTGGAAGTGAGATTAATTTAAACTATGACAGCTAGTTTCAAAAGAAAAAATAAGCTAAAGGCAGACAAAGGAGATATCAAAGATGTTTTAACAAAACTATTCTCAACATATTCTATCCAACATGTCCATTTATCCAAATTCGTGGCCTTCAGACTCCATATAAAGCTTAATAATTAAAGATTTTTATACCAAAGCCTTTCAAAACCCTGTTCAAAGATGAAAAAGATAATTTCAAAGAAAAATCTGAGAATACACAACACTGCCAAGTTCTCTGTATGTTATTATGCAGCACTTAATATTCATGTCATTGTTTTCTAAATAATACAAGGCACCTTCTTGTGTTCCACACTAGCTTAATCTCACATATTGTATGATATTTTAGCAGTAATTTATTCAAAGCTTGCTTCTCTCACCTTTCAGAGAAATACTATGTCAGAGAATGTTTCAGAGAATCCATTTTCAGAAAATATGTTGAGATTAAGCCAAATATCTCCCATGCATAGTGCAACTGAGATTAGAATTTTACATAAAAGAAGCCAAGTAATATATATGTGTTTGCAATAGGTACATATTTTTATAGATCTGGTAAGTAAAGATCAAGTAATAAACAAGTGCCATTAACACTTTTTGGTGCGTTACTAATACATGTTTCTCCTGTTGCAGAGCAGTTGTTCCAAACCATAATGACAAAGTTTAATATTAATTTCTAACAACAATTTAAATTTGTAGCCACCTGTAATCTCAGGAGATAAGTGCAAAATTTTCATATTTCTCTGACTGATAGCAAAATGTCTGAACAGCCTGAAGCCCAGAATCAGCGTATGCCCAAGTAAAGACACAGTGGCCTATCATTCTGAGCCCCTTTGGACCCAAAAGCTGCTGAGAGCGAGTTCAGTTCTTGTTTTCCACAGAAGCGGAGATCAATGAAATGCCAAATGTTCTTAGCACTGCAGCCTAACCACTAATTTGAGTTTGAGAAATATATAAACTAAGAAACATTCCAGATAAGCTGATATCATTAACTAGAATCTAAACCAAATGTCTTACCAAGCTTAGTTTCATTTTTATGAGTGACCAAGAGTGCAGTGCTATTGTCTTTGTGCCCGTGCAGCGGAGAGAAAATATTTGGTCTAAACTGAGAAAAAATTCATACAACATCAAGCTGACTGAGCAGTGAACATTTTCTAGGTTTTCCTGAATTGCTGAATCCTGAATTAATTATATCCTCAAAAGACTATAAACAAAACTAACAGCTAGTATGGGACTATTTGCAGAAGGCTAAGTGTTCAGGACTCAGGCAGTGGTCTGTCCAAGTAGACTTAGACCAAATACTACACATACAATAATCACTAAAAGCAGCAGTGAAATCAGTGTCAGCAGCAACTAAGAGAACAGCTTTAAAATACACTTTTTTATAACCTTTTGTAATCTATTTTAATTATTTAATAAGAATTCAAAGTGGGAGGTTAATAAGATTTATCAGTAGGTGTTCTTATCAATGAGCAGAGCTGTAAGACCTGCATGATGGTCTATCAATAAACAAGAGGGTTGAAATTTTTCATTAAATTGAAAGAAGAAATGTATGTATTTCAATCCAAAATACTTATATACAGTAGACTGATTTCAAGGGCAAACACATTTCAGCCCCCCACAGTTGGGGCTGGAAACATTACAAGTGAGAACTAATTTCCAGCAGGAGCCTGTGGTGCAAAGAGAACCAAAAGTAGAAATCAATCCATTTTCATAACAGATAAAAGATGTCTTCCCAGTCTTCACTGGAGAAATGAGCTAGATGACTTGAAAAAACTGGTTTTATTAGTCAAACTGCATACCTCCTATACGAAGGAAAATAATTTTGCAATACATTTTGCTTTCACTTACTTGTACATGCTTACATATTTGTCACTCTAAGAGTTTTTGCAATATGATACAAATGTACATTCAAGCCTGTAGATAAGTGTGTTTTAACACACAGTCTATTCAGTGACCAAATGCACTTCAGAATAAATGCAAGATGCTCATTAAGTTACGTGTATTGCCTCATGCAAGAATGAATCTATCTTATTTTTTCATTTGTATCTGATTGTCTTACTGTTTTCTTGTGGTAAATAATTGTATGTATCATTTTACAAGTGTGTTTGCCACCTTATATAGAAAGTTCATTCAATATTATGATGGGTTTTTTTTGGTTTTTTTTTT
Source organism: Ibycter americanus (assembly GCA_035590275.1). NCBI lineage: Eukaryota > Metazoa > Chordata > Aves > Falconiformes > Falconidae > Ibycter > Ibycter americanus. The sequence continues at coordinate 108,490,169 of JAVJGI010000014.1, read as the reverse complement.
GTAATTTTGAATTGGAAATAAGCTCAAAGGCACAATTCAAATGTTTGGAGTCAGGGTATATGAAAACAGTGAAATAAAGATGCATATGCTTTTAGCCTTTAGACCTTTTACATTACATTAATAATTCTCCATTTCTAAAACATATTTGAAGAGATGTTAAATGATTGTGGGAAGCTAAAAAAGACAATTTACTTTGTTCTCAGGACTCAAATACACTACTAAACATTGCACTGAGAGTTCTCATCATTTATTCCTGGAAATCAGAACAGGGGAGAAACCAACTGAAAACACCCAAGTAGGCAAGCTGAAACGAGCACTATCAGAAAGAATGTAAATGTTCTTCATTGATCTCTCACTGTTTTGGGTTTTTTAGAACTGCTCTTGCTTGCGCCTGCACCTAAGAGTTAACACATATACCATGAGAGAGCTATATCAAAATATTGCATTAGGATGACATTTCAGATTGCTGTACAGCTCTTCTAAAATGATTAAAGCTAATTCTAAGAAATCAGAGTAATAGCTGCTATTAAAAACCAAACTCAACTCCTGGGCTTCCTGGAAAGTTTGACATGACAGATATCTACAAGGCATTAATAATACAGAAGAGAAATTAAGAGATCTTGGATCTGTTCCTGGCTGTGATACAAATTATTTGTATCCTCTTGGGAGTGGGTTTAAACTTCTGTGTATTTGGGTCAGACCCACATTGAAGGACACAGACTTTGATGAAAGCGTGCAGCACAGGCAAGGCAAATGTCTAACCATCTCACCTTCTAAGGCAGGTGTATGCTAGTTCCTCACCTGTAAAAATGAGACAAAGCACTTGCTTCCTGTGAAAGCTCCCAAAAACATATGCTCATGCATACATTCAGGCTCTTGAGTATATGTACTCCTGTGAATACTGTGGCAAGGTTTTCCTCTAAAGAGCTTACTGCACCAGTCTGGGAAGGCAGCCAGATCTGCTGTAAATCTGCACAGTTCAGTGCTGAAACGCAGCTCATGAGAGAAGTGGAGGAGTGGCTGCCTGCTACCATCCTTGCAGATCGACTTTGTCCACAGCTGAAAAATTGTTAATTGGCCTTCACAGATATCACCAAGAGCACAGGAGTAATGCAGCACAGTTTCCAAAATAACAAATGGATTCATGCATTTATGCCCTATGCTGAAATGATTATTGCTTTCAAATGACATTCATTCTACTTTTTCTTATTCAGGAATATTTATATAGGAGGTAAAATCCCAGAGTGCTAATTTTAAGGAAACCCTTCCTAATAAAATATAACAAAGTTTTGACAAAAGTGCTCAAAAAAACCCATATTTATCACCTGCTGAAATTATTTTCTTTGCTTTCCCATAAATGTTGTCCTGAAATTAACAGCATTTTAACAGATGCATTGGCATTGGATTATGGCAGGATCTCCTCCTGTCTTCTGATAATGTTATTACGTATTTTGAGAGTGTGATTTTTGCAGACTTCCGAGCCAAGGTGTGGTATAACATCTTTACAATTAGGTGTTATTAGAATAACGGTTGCAGCACAAGTTCTCTGTTTCATTATGAATGTGACGTGATTTGGGGGGACTACTTGTTTTACCTTCAGAGAAGATAGAAACATCAGTAATTCTTGCACCATTACTGTTCTCTCTTTGCTGTGGTATTAAGTGGTTACAATAGAGCATCAGTCAAGTTTTATTCTAATTTTCAGGCAGGATATTTCTCCATTGTCTATGTATTAGAAAATGGTAACGAATTTTGAGTCATTAACACACACTATCAAACCTTCTTACACCATCTACCTATCCTTTCCATATGCTACTGTTTACAATGAGCATCCGTTCAGTGAATCGTTGAAAATCTTTTATAAGCATGCCAGTAAAAAAATGCATATCACCCATGCCTTGACAAAGAATAAAATGCACACCAAAGTTTACCAAAACACTCATCCTTATTAAGCAGTCCTTCCTGGTCTCCCATGTTGCTCACCAGTGGAACAGATTCAGTCCCTAAATCCTGATTCATTCTTTCCCGGTTATCACTGGTGGGTAGAGAGAATTACAGGCTTTCTGATAGTGCAAAGGTTTTCAATCTGAAATACAAAGTTAGCAGAGACCCAACGGCTGCAAGCTGAAAAATTAGATAAGCTCACTTTCTAAAACAGTTAAAATCACAGTAAACAATTTCCTAGGGGCATGACAGAAAGTGAAATCCCCAGAGTCATTATCTTCTTATGGATATACTTGGACTACACAGGAAGTTATTGGCCTGATGAAAAAATTCCTCTGTGAAATTATATAGCCTCTGCATTGCAGGAAGTTGTCAACATTATCAAATTGCTCACTCTAACATGAATAATAAATCTATGATTCCACAAAAATAGTTCAATTAAGTCACTTATATTTTTCTGAGTTTTACGAGGAACAGATTTTCTCTTACTTTGTGCTGTGATGTAAAATACTCCATTTAAAAGTTCTGCTATAACAAATCCAAGAGTTTTCAATACCATGTTGAAAGTTGCATTGTAAGCAAGGAAATCCTTCAACAGACAGATTGCACAATTATTTCCTCTGAATGGAGGGAATGTTATCCCTATTATTGCCATCATTTGGGGATAAAGACTCTATAGAAGCAGCATGGTGTGTCAAGGCGGGGCCACCCACAACTCTTCCCTTAATGGGATTTCAATCTTTCCCATGACAAAGGATCTGTGGGAATCCAGCATTCCACCCATTTAAAGCAAAATTCATATTGAGTTTTGGGAGCTGTACTGAACAGGATAATTTTAGTCTATTATTCACATAATTCACATTCACTTCTATAAAGTTTGTCAAGAAAGGAAACAGATTGCAAATATGAAAATTAAATCTACCAATTTTCATGAAGAGCAGAGAGACACGACCAGTTCTATGGTCCTGACTATCTTTTTTGAAAAACCGAAGTTAACCATATGAATTTGTAAAATATTCATGGTAAGAATTATTCTGTATTTGGAAGTTCCACCAATTGAGAGAAACACTGAGAAGAAATTAGGGAGTAGGAATGATTTATTTTGCATATCTACTTGCAATCTTATTTCAAAAAAAATAAAAATCCCTCTTCAGCAGCTGATTTTGTATACGTATGCTCTCTGAAAATATAGGATTTAGAAACCATTACACTAGTAAGAAGATTTCTGAGATTAATAGATGAGCAGCTTTCAGGTGTCTCCTGAAAACAGAGATCAGGTCTAAAAAACACAGTGACAACAGATCAGACATTTTCCATGAATCAAGAATCTTGACTCATAGGTGTTACAATAAATAAGACAAGTAAGGCAGTAGGGAGGTGGTGGTTGCATTTAAGTATAATTTCCATGGTTGGTCTGGGTGGGATAGCTTAAGAAAGCATCTTTACCTATACTGTCTTCTGTATACTTGAATTCAAGTACTACCTAAAATGAAATCGGTGGTGGTTTCTTATATTATTATTTTTACATCCTTTATTTACATCCTGTAAATCTATTGCCAGCTTCTGACTCCCTTCCAAATGCTAATTTATTTCAGCATGTGGCAGTTTCATTCAGAAAGTGATGTTTCATTTTAACAGCTCCACATGTGTGCAAGATCACATAAACTTAGTGGATACAGCTTCAAATTCATTTTTCAAAGCGAACACAAACGGAGCACGTCTGGTTCATATGGAAAGTGGCTGAAAGGTTTTAGGACATTAGCTTGTCAAAAATTTGCTAAGAGAAGTAACATTTTCTAAAGACTGTTGCAAGAATTCCAGAGTTGCATGACATGATATCCCTTTATCCCTTCTATTAATCATGACTAGCATCCAATAATATTTTTTTTTACAGTTATTTTGAAATACAGGCTGCTCCTGAACCATGTTCTTCTCTTCTCTCAATCATAAATTCTCTTAAATTCTCATGAATTTAGGTTTTTGTTTAGAAAAAGAGCAAAGGAGCTTTTGTATCAACCTAGTTTTGTCAGACTCTTAGTGCGCTAATCACAATATCTGTATTACATATGTAAAAGAAACAGAACTAAATCTCACATTACAAGGAAAAAAGAAAAGCAGATAGCATCATTTTGTCATACCACATCCTGTATATAAAGAGGTCTCCCTGTATTGGGCTGTTCAGTTCCGTAGAGAGCATATTACCATGAGCTAATACTGGAATGGCCTGCATCCTTTGTGCTAGATATAATGCAATTTTTTGTACAGTTACGTCACTTGGTTTTAACTCCTGACAGGCATTGACTTCTTAGTCTTGGTAAATATTTTATATGTGTTAAATATATAAACTTGTAGTTTTAGCTGACCTGTACCTCCTTTTTAACGTCTGAAGAGTAATTTGAGTATCATTCAGGTACTAAATGATGTTATTAAATATCTGGTCCTTCTAAAAGATGCACATTCATCACCAAAAGGGAAGATATACTTTTTTAAATTGTTTAACATCAGAAATCTTCTCTGGAAATTATTGGATGAAGTACTTTGCTACTTTTTAAGGCAAATTGCCTTCCTGTGGTTTAAAACCCCTTTCAAAAAGAAAAAACAAAGATTTTGAGCAGAAACATAGTTGGCCAAAAACGTCAGGAAAACTTTTCAGGGGGACGGTGGGGTGGGGTGTGTGTGTGAGTACCATAGCAATTTTGGGAGGTTAATGTTCTCTCTGTAACCTATGGTATAGTAATTTACTGGCCCATCTGTAAACAAGTATCAAAGAACAGGCGAGACAAAGAAACTGAGCAACTTGGTTTTATCTAAAGAGCCTGGTTAGTCTTTGATTTAGCAGTCAATTTTATCTGCTAATTCTGCTCCTTAATCAAAAAGCTGCCTCCAGGGAAGGCATTATCATATTCCATAAGTTTGTCAGTTGGGAAACAAAATAGCAAACCTTGGCTGTCTCATATCACCAATGTAACCTAAGCATATAAATCAGAAAAGATCTAGTAATGTTCAGGAATATGAGAGGGGGGAAAAAAAAAAAGTCATGTAGAACAGTTCAAATAACTGAATTTCAGTAGTCACATGAGAAGTAACTATTCTGCTCAAGGCAATGCTTTTATTGCTCATTTTTTAAAATAATCACAAATTTTGAAAGAAGGAGTTATTCTGAGGTTTGAAATATATCATAATGTTCATTCAATCTGAAAAATACCTTAATTAGCTCTGCTTTTTTTAGTATGCATGGTGAGGTACTTGGTGGAACTAACCTTTATTCGCCAAACTGCTTCACTTCCAACAAAAAGTGGCACCAAGTTCTGCTACTGCCCTATTTTTTGTTACTTAAAAAAGAACAACAGCTAGTAGTATCTGTGTTCATCACAGTTTCAGGTTAGATTCAGGCACTCTGAGATGGCCTCTTTGGATCCTCTGCATTATTTATCTTGAAGCCAAGAACAAATCACTCATCTAGCCAAGAGCAGATAATAGAGAGCAATAATGTGTTGCTAGATATCCATCATGCTTTAGCACTGCTTTTAGTACCTTAGACACTGACACTCGTTGGCCCATCTTCAATATTTTAATCTCAATGCGAACATACTGGAAAATGAAAAAAACCAAAATGGGCTCTTTTGTTATTACGTTGTCACTAAGAACGTTTGATTAACAGCTGGCCATCTTTAGGTGAGGGTCTGCTCTGACACAGTCCTGTGAAGCCAGCTGTAGGTTTCTTTCAGGAGCCCAGCCAGCCAGCATTATCACACCACCTTCTACATGATTTTTGTGTTCTGAAGAACTTAGATTAAAACCCACAACTTTAACTGAGAAGTTGCTATTGATAAAAAAAAAACGGTTTCTTTCTTCAAATACATCCTACAACTCTAGTTAATCCTTAGAACTTGAGAAATGTGAACACGCTTAAAGCGAGACACTTCTCTATCTCAACATCTACTTCAAGAAATGGAAATCAACTCAAGCATTTCTGCCTCCATGCTGTTTTTTAAAGGCTGATTCAACTACAGAGCAGTATTTGTAAGACCTAACTGTCATCAACAGCAAAAACAGAGGATCTTCCCAGGACTAATTCAGACTAGCTTCCTTGAACTGGTTTTAACTATTGGGAATACCTATTAGAATATTCTTAATGTCAAGAAAACTAATGGTCACAGAGTTCAACTCTGATTTTCTTTACAGCACCTACTCTTAATAGTAATATGTTACACACAGTACCTTCCTCCACACTCAAATATGTATTTGAAATGTATATAGTAGTTTTGTTCAAGGTGTTCTAAAAAGCTCGTGAATGCTCAGGTTCATTTTCAGCTTCAAAACCTGAAACGTTGTTTCTGATAACCTCATCAGAAAGTAGCTATATGGAGACCAGTATTTTAAGATTAATCCAGCTCATACAGGGATTCAGGATTAGTGCTACTACTTATTTCAAAAATATTTCTAATAGCCCTGGTTAGCAATTATTGTATTCTGTAAGATCCCCTAACAAGCCAGCAGTCTTTTATAGCAGATGGTAAGTTGCATAAACTGAAGAGTTTTCAGTTTCTGCATAGAGTAAATACTATGTCCTTTATTAAACGTTAGTTCATACTCATCGAAACTAACAGCCAGCAGTCAAACACACATTAGAATTCTGTTCACATTGCTCGGTCAATGTAGTTTTGTTATCTTATGCTAAAACTGCCATAAATTTTCATTAGAAGTCCCAATGCCGCACTAACTTATCTTGCATTTACTTAAAAAAAATGATACAATTACAATACTTCATTCCAGTTAAAGCACTTTTTGTAACGCCAAAGATATTTCATTACAACAGAAAAGCTGAGGGGCTAACACACTTCAAATAAGGCAAGTAACTTTCCAAATTAACCAGTTCTGTAAATTTTAGCAGCCAATAGCTGATTATCAGTTGTGAACACACTAGCTAAATTCATTCACAGTTTCAAGAAAGGATTTGTTTTGGTTAGGTAACGGGGAGAAAATTCTAATTGTACCAGATTACAAGCCTAACATTCTGACACAGACACATAATATATTTTTCCCTTCTCTTTACTATATGCATTTATTTATGTTTATGCAGGCACCCTTGTAAGAGTTTTGACTTCAAATTTAAGAAAAATAAATTGAAAAAACAGCACTCCTCAATGCCTACACAAACAACTGATTAGAAGCTGTGTTTATACTGTACAGCCACTCCTTCTCAAACACTTTCTAGCTTTGGTACAGACTGACTTTAAACAAAAGTCTTAACCTGTAATTACTCCTTTATTTGCAGTATTTCCCAAAACTGCCACATCTGAAACAAGAAAGCCATGCATAATATGAAAAGCATTTTTAAATTTAACAAATTACATTTCAAAGTTGCACTTTCATCTTTCTAGTACATCACAAACAACCCTTCATGTAATAAAAATAAAAGAATTTGAAGTAATGACACCTGCCTTCTAACAATGGAAGTTTAGTTCATTTCTTTCTGGCCTATCCCACTATATGAAAGTAAAAAATTAACCCCAGCAACGAGCAATAGGTATTGTTATATCATGACAATATGTACTCTACTTGACTAAAGGATTATCAATAACTGAGTTTCTGAAGAAATGAGGTCTTCAGCAAGGCTCACAGATTTTTAAATATGCCTGTTGCAAAATAGCATCAGAAATCCTATATTAATATTTTTTGCTCTATCTGCTTTGTGATAAGAATCTTAATGCTACATGGCTCTTAATCTGTAACCTTAAAAAATTTCACTGTATTCCTTTAACAGAAGTATTAAAGATATGCAGCTATAAAGATCCCCGAGATATTTGTCTAAAGTCAGAAAATATAAAGCAAAATTTTAGTGGGCTATACAGGACCCTTAAGGCATGAATAACATGCTAATTTATCACAGCACGGATGTTGCTATTTCCTTGTTACCCATCTAAAAATATTATTGCATCCCTTTGGGGCACTGTGCAGTGTTGCACACCTCTAAAAGTGAGATTTTGACTTTGTGCTTGTATGTTTGTATAAAGTTGTGTATTCATGAAACATATAAATATATGCATACTTGCAAATGTAACTGCCCCGGTGCCAGTCCATGGGCAGCAAGGAGGACAGGAAGAGAACTGTCTTATTAGGTAGGAATAGGAAGGACTAGTCTTTGCAATCTGGAAAGAACTACCGAAGGCTGGGAAAGAGGTCAGCTGTGGAACGTCCATCCTTTGGGTCTGGCACCCAGAGCCCAGGCAGCATGTCAGGAGGCAGCCAGGAGAAGGGTGCTCCTCTTCTCCAGAGCCCTTGGGCTGGGCTGCTTCAGAGAGGGGAGGCAGGGGCATTTTGTTCACCTCTCCCTCCCTTCCTTCCACCGAAACACTCTGCCATTGCAGCAGAGTAGACACTGCAGTGGAGGAAATTAATTTAGTCTGGGAAGGACAGAAAGAGAAGGGGGTGGAGAATCACGCTTCCTGTGCTGCCATTTCCAAAATCCCAGGAAAAGAGGTGGTGTACAAACATAAAAACCTTAGCTGCCAAAATAACTACCAGTGTGGAGCCTGGTTAACACTATTTTTTCGTGCCCTCTACAGCAAGATCGGCGTAGAAAAGAGGTACAGCACCTGAGGAGGTCGGCAGCCTGCTTACTGAAGGGCAGTGTTTCAAAATTCATTCCTGGATCTGGGTTTTGTTGCCTGATGTCACAATCAACAATTACTTGGGTTTGGCTGTGTTGAGTGCATGGTGATATCAAACAATTGCTATGACTAATGTAGGACCAAACATTTGTAATTCTTCAGCACAACTGATACAATGGTTTCTGCAAGAGGGATCAATAACTTCCATCAATATTATTTCTGAAAAATGTTAATGATATGAATGACATTAAGCCAAATTGATCCAAACAAAAATAAACACTTGATATTAATACATGGACTATATTCAGTCCATGCTGTTGCTATAGTAAAGGAAAAAGATCAATTCAAGCATTGCCAAATAATAAGCTACTAACAATCAACCAAACAAAAGACAGAAATATGTATAAGACGTCCTTCATCAGCTGTTTTGCTTTGGTGAATTACCGAAAGAAAGATGTGGTTTTTTTTCCCCAAAATTTACGAAAAAGGTAGGTGACACAGTATACGAAGAAAAATTAAAAAAAACCAAACAAACCAACAACAACATAGGAACAGGGGGATAAGGTTTCCCCTGTCCTGCTTTAGAAGTTTTGTGTATTACTTCTCCCAGTCCAGTTTCAACACAAATGTGACTGCTGTTATATCACAACAGGTAAAGGTCCTTGAAAGATCTTGTCTCAGTCTATTTCTCTAAAACCAATGTGTAAGATGTTCTAAATAAATGGTAAGTTTCCAGTATTAAGGAACATTTTTTTCAATTAGGCTCATTCACTCTGCAGTGCTTCAGGGTTGGCTGCTTTTACTCATCACCAAGACTTTTAGAAACTTACAGATGGTTGAAAAGGAATGCGATATGCAGATTTGAGTTACAATGATGTCTCTCGACTACTTTCTGCACGAACTTATGAAGGTAAACTAACAGACTATCTGCTTAATGTTCAAAATGAACTTCAGCAAGGCGTTACAAAATCATAATTTTTACTGTCATAAAACAAAATATCAATAATGAAAAGTAAAGATCTCTTATTATGCTAAAGTAAACATTGCAACAAAGTAAATGACAACTAGCATGCAATAGTACATAATTTATCCAGTTATTTACATTGGGGTCATTATTACATTACCCAAGAGTCTGAACAAGCATTTCCTATACACACATGACATCTACTGTAATCCAGTCCTAATTTTATATTTAATGGGAGGGGGCAGAGGGGAGGGGGGCACAATTATTTTTAGAATGCATAAATTTTCCTAGAAAACATTGTGCTTTCATGTACATCTGTTTTCCTAGGTTTATGTCTAGATTTTTAACATTAGACATTCGATATTTTAGCTGCAGAAGAAAGGTTGCAACATTACATTAGCAAAACCAATCTCAAGGTAATCAGAAAGAAAAAAACACCCAACCCCCAACCCCAAAACTATTTAAACAAAAACAAAGAACAACAACAACAAAAAAGAGAAAATAAAAAAGGAAGGAAAGCATACCACAAAGAAAGAGTAAAAAGGAGAAGACATATTACTATGGTCTGAATAATGTCACATTCCATTATTGATTAAAATGATTTTACCATGACATTTCATTCATCAGATTCCATTTCTCATTACACACAAACCCTGAATATTTATCAAGCTTACATGAGGCTTTTCTTCTCATCAAGCAATGCATTTCCTCTCTCCCTTTTAAAGCTAGGTTATATTACGTTGAAGGGTCTACACTGTCTTTGAACTCTCTCCTTCTCACACTTGACCTCACAACCATCACTTTTTATCTCATTATAATGGATGCTATTAAGTATTTATATCTAACAAGGTGATTTCAATGGTTCATCCTTTTTAAACAATCCTGTGATCATTTTCGGTTAACAGGAAATAAAGACATTTTATTAAATCAAGATCTATCTGCTACTACTCAATATTAATATTCTTTCTAGTCGGGACATTTAAGACCTTCACCATATACAATTATAACACATTTTTGATGGTTAGGGATTGAATTCTCCAATCCTCAGACATCTGGTATCCACATTAATTTCAAATAGTGATTTTAGATTTGTACAGAATGTAGGCTCAACACCTTCATTAAAGAAACAGGTTAAACCTGGAATGCATTACACTGTTATTATAGATGCCTAGGGAAAGCCAAAGGAAACTGCAGGTACGTAAGAAGTCTGCTCTAGATTAAATAAGTCTTTGTAACCACCCTTTGAAAATATATTACATCAAGGTATACTGCATATTAATGCTTATTATTTCTGAAAAAAACATGTGAAACTAATTAAAAAAAAAAGAGATTAACAGGGCAAGAAGTGGTAGCATGTAAAATGTTATTCTGCATTCTGTACTAGTAAACCTTCCCCAAAACCTCATGCAGTGAGAGTATGCACAATACAATTAAAAACATGTAAAACCTCATCTCTGATATATTGCAGCTCATGAAAAAGCTTCTATTTATTTAAATAGCTTTTTGACCAAATTTCATAGGATTAGCAACAAAACCATTTCACCTTGTGAAGGTTACCTAGAAGACAAAGTACTACCTATTCTTAATACTAAACACAATGCTGCTTTATCTCCACATTATTATACACCAGACTTTATCACTACAAACCAGTTGCATTTGCAGAACTCCATCGAAACCCCTTCAATTTTTCTTTTCCTAAATAGACTGACATGTTTGTGATCCTCTCAATTTTAATCCTTAAAGAAATTCACAGTTCAGAAATATTCCATTCAAACACAATATACTGACTGGAAGAAAATCTCTTGACCAAAAAAAACCAAACCCAATTTTAAAAAAACCAACAACATACAAAGATTGACAGATATTAGTTCAATGGGTAACAACTTGAACTTTCACAAACACCTTTTTCTTTTATAAATAATGTTTTCGGTTTCAGAATTTAAAAATGCAAACGAAAAAGTGTTTTTTTCCTAATATTTGTCCAGCTTCAGTAAATAATAAAACCAAATTCAATTTTTTTTTAAATTGCATTTAAAAAATGTGTGAAACTATATATTTCACTGTGTCTGAATTTGAGAAATAAATTAACATTTGACTAATATCAGAAACTCTCATTAGAGCAACTAATTTTAGAGTTTGACCTCAGAAAAACAAGACAGTTAATATGTCTTGATCATTTTCCATATAGGCTGAACCTTAAACATTTGAGCTTCAGTGCAGCCGGCCAGTTTCTAAGGTTTCCCAACAAAAAAATCATAGCTGGAGTATGATGAAGTATAATACAACATACAGAAAGCACATGGCATGTAAGCACATGTAAAAGACACTGCACAAGAATTTGACACTAACAGCTACATTACTTCCACTCCCAAGGACTAAAACAATCAGTTGTAGGAAACTGGCCATAGTAAAGCCGTGGTCGATAAAAGCAATCATGCCAGCTAAATTGTAGCTGAAGTCAGTGGCACAGTTATTTTTATTTTTAAAGCAGTGACATACCAGTGAAAACATTCCACTGAAGATGAAGAGTCAGGGAAGTATCTATAAAGCAGATCCATCTGGAAGAGCAGCTGAAATAGTGAACAGAATGATTTTCCCACTTTTAGGTGTCTTGCATAATTTCTTAACCCTTGCCCTTAGATTTCAACAGATCTCTTCAGTAAGGCTCTCACTATTTAACTAGCAGCCCTAGACAAATACCTTGAAAAAGGGGCCCCAGTTGCCTGAGCCTCCTTAGCATTAGACCTTTCTTAGATAAATAAAACTGAGCCATTTTCCCCACATACAGTACTTCTGTTCTGCTTAATCTTTACCTTTCTCTTTGGCTGTCTTTTGGATTTCATCTGTTGATATTGCACTTTCTGTCTTCAAAATAGAAATTATTTGTGTGTTGGTGCATATTTATGAGAAACAGCAATGTGTAAGAACTCAAGCTGTGAGGAAGTCTTTACCCTGAGATCCCTGTGGTCTCTCAGAACTCTCCTCAGCTGTTGCAAACCCACAGGAGACCTATTTGTTTATGGAAGTATGCCAGGTGTTTCTCTTTCATAAATATTTAATTAATCAATCTTGTGAGGAAAAAAATGCAGCCTGCACAACACTCACCGTAATGAATATGTGTTGCTGTCTCGATTTTTCCCTCAGAATCTGATTAGTTATGTCATTTGTAAAAGAAGGGGATCTATTGTATTGCTAACAGGGAAACAGAGCACAGTGGGTTTGGGGGAGAAGTTTGCATCAAATAAGATACAGAAAAAAGGGATTAGTCAAAATGATAGCTGTTCTGTTAACAGAAAGGGGATGCCACAGGTCCATGGGTTTGAAAATAATTTATTAATTTTTTTCATTTATCATGAAGAAGAGTCAGTTCAAAGGGCTGCATTTGCACAAAATCTGGTTGTCTGGGTATCAGGTCACCTCACTGAGTCGTACTATTGTGGCCAGCCAGTCCCTTCTGAGATCTGAAACCCTTTTTCCTCCTTTCTCCCATGAGAACCTACAATCACACCTCATTAGGTGTAAGCAGCAGTAAACATGAACTCATTTGTAAAGTGGAAAAAAAAAGCGCATATCTGAGGGAATACTGGACATGCTGATGTTGCAGTTAGATCTACGTAAGTATAGACTGTCAAAGATTTTCAGTTGCTTTACATTTCCTACATGTGCAATTCCAAACACCTGGTTAGGAATATAATATCATGATGTAGAGAGTGGGAAGACAAAGCTACCATCAGAACACGGCTTCGAGGACCCAAGTTGTATGCCTAACTCTACATGGTAAAAATCTACTTAAATGGCAACAAAGAGCTCGCTCTGTCACAGATCTAACATGCTTAGGGTTTGCCTGGGGTTGTGGAGGATTAAATTGCAAAGCTGAGTAAATGTACTCAAGCTCTAATGTTCACCCAGGATTTGAAATGGTGAAAAAATCAAAAGGAACTTTAAAGTCTGGCCAATGTTAAACAATACATTAGAAATAATCCAACCTAAAAACACACAGTGACTATTACAAAGCAAAAGAAATCTAAAATGGTCTTTGACTTCGTGTTTTACACTCATCTTCAGGCTTATTTTCCTCCTGGGTAACACACAATGGCTTTTTTGTCTTTAGATATGGTTACCATATGCCAGAAAAAAACAAACCACAAAGTATATTATTTTTCTTTAAGAGAAGGTATGTAGTAGACCTATACCAATATTACATTTGCCTACATACAAGGTTATTTCAAGACTATATGCTACAACATTTCTTTCTGATCTAAGTCACCTAAACAGGTATCTAATTTCCATGGAAAATTCAATCATCACATAGTCAAAAGGACAATTGTGCAGAAATACCATCACATTTAAGTGATTGCAAACGTTCCAGTGCATGTTGGTACAACATCCAAAGCACAGAGCACAGCAGGTGAAATTTTGCATGCTGTCCACACTGTGAAATACAAGGGGGCTGGGGGGTGAGGTCGAGGTCTGAGGTCCTGGTTATTCACGTTTGTTAAGTTACTCACTAGCTCTGTTTGGGTCACTTAAGGTTTTTCTGCCCAAATGAAATATTTTTGGGGGGAAGGCATTTTAACAGGGACTTAGTCTTCAGCAGTGTGAATACAAATCAGCCAGTATGGTCAGCACTGGGATCAGGGATTTGTTCCTTTTCTTTTTTAGCAATACACATAGCCCCAGTGCCTTGCATCAGGTTTAAAACACAAAAATGACAGCTGAAACCATAGTCTCTTTTTTAAAAAAAAAAAAAAATCTCATCTTCACTGGGGCCAGGCTTTCACTTCTATAAATTGTTACTTGGGAATTAATTTAAAAAAAAAACCCAAACCAAACATCAACCAACGATTTATTTTGGATTTAGCAAAAGGCAATATTTTAGCTCAGTTAAAAGGAAAGAGAGAAGGTGAAAAAATCAACTTGAGCAACAGATTCAGTGTGAATTTTATCCCTCCTGTGCAAATCAAATTAAACCTTAAATCTCTGACAAAGATCTTTCCGTTGTCAGTTTCAGTTTCTCACTATGATTTCAGTTTAGAAGTGTAACATTCCAACACATGATATATTATTGTATTAGAATTAAATGAATATGCTACATATGCATTCATCACGCTCACTTTGTATACAATATGTCACACCAGGCTTCCTTCCTGCCCTCTTCTCTTCTGTTCTTTGAATATCACAAACCAGCATTTTTCTTTTATGTAAAGCTATAAATCCTTGGTCATCACAGGTGTGTTAAGCATCTCTTCTTTAGCTGTTTACTGTGATCTCCTACGAAACCTCAGAGAAGTGTATCTCCAGATATGAATTACGATGCAGATAGCCATGTAACTGTACAGCTCTAAAGCACGTGCGACACAGCAGTGCAGGGATGGAGAAGTTTCCCAGGGACCATCGGAGCACATCTGCTACTCCTGCAGGCCACTTTGGTGCCCATTCCCGTTGCTACCCTTTCACCTATTTAATTTTTGTACCTCTTTCTGTTTTCTGTCCACTGCCGAACACAGTCACACTTAGAGAAGATTTACTATTTCATTCAATTATTGTAATGTCTTTCTAGTTTTTAAGTCTTATTGTTAAAAGTCTAGAATAGTTAATACCGCAAAACAAGTTATAATAGGAATATTATTTCTGTCTAACATAACTAAGCTTTCACCACTTGAAAGAGCATTTTCTCGTAATCCTTGTTGATTTTGATAGGTCATTGTATAGAAACTGGGAGAGGCAAGCAAAATTGTATTTACCATCACCTAATAAGGCAATATTTTTATACCAATTCTCAGAGTTAAGTAAAGATAATAGAGACAACATAGCTTTAAGCTAAGGAACTTTTAAGTACTATATTTAGATAGACATTTACTCATAAGCAGAAGGTTTGTGCAGATGATGGTATATATTATTTAACTATGGTTAATATTATTTTCAGATCCATGTTGGGGATAGAACTAGTACTGTCTGATGATAACATATTCCAGCTTTGCTGTACATTTTGCAGAAATGGCTCAACACACTGTATTAATCTGACTCATGCTTAGGCTATTCAGCTTGTAGAAACTGGAATCTGAGAACTTCTTGGTTTGCTTCCTTGCACACAATGTACATCAATTCAGGCTGAGATTTCTCCTCACATTTCAGTTACATGAGAAGAGTAAAATTTTCCATTTTAATTTAAACATGACAAGTAATTCTATGTCATTTAAGAGTTCAACACTCATCCTTACAATAGATGAAGTTTCAAAAATCAAGATTTGCCTATCTGTAATAACCTGAGATTCACAAATGCACTTGTCTTGCAATTTTTACTCAAGTGCCATTCCTCTTTTTCTGGATTCTTTGGTTTTATACACATCACTCTTTCCCCCATCTTTGTTTTCTTGGGACATATCTCTTCATAAATTGTAAATGAAGGAATACATATTTCTTCTTGTTTTCTCTCCATTCAGAACCCATAAAAAGTAGCAGAGCCAAATTTTCAAACCTGAAAAAACATCAGTCCTCTAAAATATGACTAATTTTAAACAATAAAGTATGACAGTAAATCCACTATTCCATAATTGATTTCTGCTTTACAAAAATTCAGTGTACAGTACAAAACTGCATTATATAACACAGATACCTATTAAAAAGACACCCCTGGCACTTTAAAGCATACTGTTCATTAGCTGATTTCAGTGTTCCCTCAAGTGATTTTTTAAAGGATCATCAGATACAAAAAGATGGTGGCAGAATAAAATGAAGTAGAATGAAATGCTTACATTACTTCAGCTGGTGACATGTTAACTTGAAACACGTAACACTTTTCACATAAATGTTCCTTGCATCTACATGACAGAAATATAAATGCAAAATGAAAAACATAAAAATATTTTAGGAATTACCTTTACGCCCTTTTTTATTTAAGAGTCTATGCTTCACATTTACACCCACATGCTTTGTGCAAAATATAAACAAATTCAATTCATAGAGACAAACTGTATTATAAAAATTGAAGGAAAAATCATAACTGAGACATTATCTTAAAAAAAACCAACCCAGACCTAAAATGACAATATGTAGAGCTGTATGGCATTGATATTATCTAAACTGAAGGGTTCTCTTGAGGTTATCATGTTTCTGAGGTTTTGTGAGAGATATTGGTTGAGATATTTGTCAAGAACTTCCTCAGAGACCTGAAACTTCCTTAGTGTTTATGTATCCATGCTGCAAATCACCATCCTTCACTCCATTCCCCACCCCTGCACCTCATCCCGAATATATCTGGAGTAGAGGTCAGGCTAAACAAAAAGGCTGACAGGCTTTTTCAATAGCAGACAAAGCACTATTTAGTACTGACTGAGTTCGCAGACAAAAAGGGTACCTGTAGTGTTACAAACCTTACTAGAAGTTGCCAGTCTCACTAGAAAAGCATGGGCATGTTTATGTACACATCTGACCATGTTAATTTAAAGGACTCACATAAGAATAGGAAAGGTTATTTAGTGACATATGGGATCAGTTTCCTTAATTGTTATTCCCTCTTTGACTTTATGCTTCTTGACCTTTTTCAGCCTCCCCAAGAAGAAACCACTGTGATCTCAAAGAAACATTCAGGCATTGGTATAGTTACTCCGTAGCTCAAGTACACAAGGATTCAGTTACCATATTTACATGGTTGGGGTTTCTTAAGGGAACTTTCGTTGCTGAATATAACTTCTGTAGAAATTTGTATAAATTTAATATTGTTAAGCGAAATATAGCCTGGGAACACTATCTTAAAATATCAGTTCCTTCTGGGAAAGGCCAATAATATCAGGCTACTTTACATAAATGTTCACAGACAAATATCTGTCCAACATTGCTTCAGCAGTAATTATCACCTAAGGGTGCTGTATTTAGCTGCCCAGTGGATAAATTACAAGGCCAGCCTTAGTGAGAAAATTTATCTGCTATTTAAAAATAACACAGCACTAGTCTTGATGCAGTGTAACTAGCATTCTTATGCAATTGAGGTTTTCTTTCCATTTTTATCATTTTAGATAAAATTAAGACTTGATGAAGAAAAAATACCATCACTACCAGCAACGACACACAAGAAAAAAATACATGGAAAACAACAAGACAGATTGGGAGGGAGGAAGATTATCAATAATAGTGATATATACAGCAACAGATCCTGAATTCTGCTTAGGCTTGCATATCCTACACAAACAAAACAAACGAAAAGGATTTGCCTTTTTATTACAGTAGATATGTAACAGAGTATAATGCACATGTCTCATATTGCCTATTAGCTTACACAGTCAGTGGCACCCCAGCTCCAGAAAGGCATGTAGCACCATCCACAAAAGCATCAGCAAACCTGCTTTTCATTCGCAGCAGTTCTGGTGAGTCAGTCCTGGTGGTTCACCCACTTCAGCCAAGAGCCTGAGGTGGTCACTTCACCCCCCTGCTTGTCCAGCCATCATTCACCCCTACGTCCCAGTGGAGCTCACTAGGACCTCTTGGCTCCTTCATGCCTGTAGCTGTTGATCTCATAGAAAGGTAGAGACACTTTCATGATCAGTGAAAATGCTGGAGGAACCTGAAGTTGAACAACTGGAGAAGACTGATTCACTGACAATCATGGTTTGTGATGAGACTCACAAATGCGTGACAGAATGAGTACTCCAAGGATGGGTGTCTCCCCCCAGGCAGGGCACTCGATCCCTTTTTTCCCCAGGCGGCCAATGAAGTAATGCTCCCACTATTGTCCCTCTTCACTGGGGACTACCCTCTGTTCGGAGGCTTTCTTTCAGAACTGCGTTTAAGATACATTTTTGACCACACTGATATCTTTGAACACAATGAATTTCAAAACACATGTATCTTGGAGAGTTTTCTTCCTCTGTCTAGTTGGACAGACTCCAAATGTATAGGGCCTGGACAGGGATAGAGAGGAGGGACTGACATTTGACAGACAGATCAAATAAGAGTCTTTCCTTGGGAAATAGGCTTAATAGTATTCACAGAAAGGACAGGGAGGATGACACAAAGAGTCTGAGACAAATGAGCATCCAGAAGGGGCAATGGTTTCTTGGTGGAAAGCCAATGCCAGCCAGAATGGAGTAGAGAAAACAGACAAAGCCTCGTCGTTGCTGAAATCACAAGAGAGAGAAACTGGCCCATTGATTCATATACATGTTTATATATTTATATATCATCTCTCATTAGAGAGTTAGCTCAGGCACCTGTAAGCAGACTAGTGTTAGTAATATGTCACTAAGGCAGGCTCCTTCTTAAGGCAAATTTTGCAACCCGTGCTGTGCATAATGCAATATAATACAATGGGACTCACTTTAAATCTGTTTCCATGATTGTCAGTATTGCATTTCCTGCAACATAACGTAAGAATGATCCAGAATAGACGGCAAGTCATTCATAGATTGCAAAGAAAGACAAACCCTTGGTGATCAGGATATATACACACTAATGGACTTTATGTGCATGGTTCTGATTCATACCAACCGATTGCTTTATAGTCACACTAGGCTCAATCTAACAAAGAATAAGTTTTTCCACAGTGGGGAAGCACAGAAAGAAGTAAAATTTCACACACACACACACACAAAAAAAAAACCCCAAAAAACTTGGCTATAAGAGTTGGGAAGCTTACATACACCTCCTCTATATACCACATAACCTCTTGACCCTCAAGGTAAGGGTTTACTCCTAAATACAGTTTTAATTTACAGAAGACTAGCTCTACTCAGTCTTGAAACTATCAAGGATGGAGAAATATGATTTGAAGATCTGAGCATCTTATCTTCTTCAAACTGTTGCTACATTCTGTATCTGCAACGATAAATATTAAGGAAAAGGACACTTCCTATTTTGTTTCTAGTCTTAGATGTGACACATTATTCAGTGGAAAAAATATGCAAACCTGACCAGCTGTGTTCATGAACTTGTTTCTGGATGTAAGCTGCAAAATTTTAGAGTGTATTCCATTGGAGAACAGTTTTAGCAGAGAAAATATAACCATACCATAACCATAGACATTGTTATAACCATATAAATTACTCTAGAGAACATCTATACTTCTTGTACATTAAAGAATTATTCAAGAAGTATTCTTCTGCTGTGCAATTCTGAAGAAGTATTAACTCTCTCATTTACCCTAGTTGTTATTTAACATCAGTGACAGAATTATTTGCTCCTTTATGCCAAAATGTAATGTAATAAAAGTAATACAAACTATCTTAGGGTATGTCTTTTTGGAGTTACCGTTAACTAGGGTCAGACTGAGGATATAACTCAAGCTACTTTATTCTTCTTCCGAACATAACAAACTCTACTAAAAAAAGCCCTGTCATACA
Organism: Ibycter americanus; assembly: GCA_035590275.1. NCBI lineage: Eukaryota > Metazoa > Chordata > Aves > Falconiformes > Falconidae > Ibycter > Ibycter americanus. Next base: position 108,470,313 of record JAVJGI010000014.1, on the reverse strand, counting down.
CGAATAATTTAGCATAAAAGAACATTAACAAACTGAATACTGTAGTCTGTATTGTCATTACTCTTCTTAACTATCAAATAAACAATACTATCTTCTCAAAACATTGATTTCAGAGTCAATTCTACCTATTGTCAAGTGAGGTTTTCTTTTCTTTGTAACTGGAACATTAAAAACTTTGATTTTTTATTAGGAAAGTTGAATTATTTGGATTTTTTCCAGAAGTTGATCATATCATCAGTGGTTCGCTTTCCTGGCACGGTAGGAACATTAAAACAAAGCTGTAGTAAGAAAGCTAAAACAATGTAGTGATAGAATGGATATTTTTTGAATCTTTGTGAAAGATTAATGATAGTTATAAAAAGCAAAGCCTACTGATCTGTTATATGACAGACAGCAGCAAATAAAAAAGCAGATTCAGGACTATTAACATGTATAATTATATTCATTCATTCCTTTTAAAATTGCTTAAAGCTCAGCTGGATTTAATATTTCCTTCAATCAACAACATGCAGGATGTGCTGAAGAATAAATTATGATTAAAATACAGACAATATGAAGCAAAGAGATGTAGACCATTAATTTAATTCATGACATTTTCAACACTACTTTTATGAAAGTCGTGCATTTTATTCAAATGGACTTTATAGAGCTTTTGAAGTAAGCAGTCTTTGAAGTTCCTTCTTTATTTGTTGTTACACTTATCATGAAATGTCAAAGAAAAATGGTTTATTACTATCAGAGGTGCTTTATTACTCATTTTAGGGGGATTATCAAAATGAGAATCTGCATCCAAGGACAGATTTATCAGGTCATAAATTTTGCACATTATTTTGATAATAAAAATTGGCATTGTAATTATCCATTTTCCCCAGATACTTCCTCTGGAGGAATAAAAGCTGACAAAAATTCTATCTTCTTATGAAAGTTCGACGCAGCCTACACTCATTTTTCCTGCATGATGAGGCATATAAATTGTAAAAAAAAAAAAAAAAAAAAAGGCTTGATATTCACATGTTCATTACCTATGAACTAGTCTCTGTTATGACAGGAGCTTGAATAAATTTACAGAAACATTCTGAATTTAAAGAATTTAAAAGAATAAGGGCTTTTCATGCTTACTATCACTATTAAGAGGGGTTTGAATTGTTTTCATAGTATGATAATTAGAAGAGTCAATGAGCATTGATCATAAAAATAAAGCCCCAAAATCTAGGTTATTATCTCTTTAGGAAAAATGATCCATTTCTAAATGATTTAGTAGAGGAAGTCTTGGAAGGAAAGAAGATACCACTATACTTGAAATGGTATTTCATATCTCACTTTCACTTCAGCGAAAAATGACAGAGATGTAGGATTCTATCATTTGCTGTCCAAGGTTGATACATCATTATTAAGACAGAAAAATAATTTGCATGGCATTCTTATTTGGGGTTAAAAATTGCATTCTGAATCACATTTTACTGGCTCCCTTATAGCAAAGATATAATAATGATGTAGTCATCACCAAATTTTGGTTTTGGCTTTGGACACATACATATGGTTTATATGCATGCCTAAGCACAGAAGACAGTTAATGTATACTTTAGATGTACTCATAGAAAATTATACAGCTAATATTGCCAGTCCAATACAGTGTAGGCTCTCAATGCACTAAAGGGGGGGGTGGGGTGGGGGTGGGGGCGGGGGAAGCCCTTAATAACCTACAAATATGTAACTTTTAAGTGGAATGCTGCTTCTGCAAAAAAATGGTAGTTCATTAAGAATTCTGAACTTTACTCAACCTGGGCACAACTATATTCTGCTGAAAAGTATCATTAAATAAAGCATTTTACAACACTGAAAGTACCAATGTCATAGTCATGCTATTGTTTGCTGGTTAACAGAATACTTGGCGCTCTCTTCCAAAATAAGTATTTTTGTCTTTGCTTTCTTTAGGAAAAGGATAGAATGTCTATGGAGTGTGCACTTTATACATATGTTTCTATGCTCTCAATTTACTGAAACTTCTTAGATCCAAGCAGAAAAATTAGATTGACTTCCTGTTCAGTTTTTCCATGAATTGATGCACATCAGGATCAGAAGGCAATGTCTGAAGGCACATGCTGAAAAAGTTGTCATACTTTTAAATGTTTAAGAATAATAAGAGGATTGGATGTTTCCATTAAATGAAAGAGCTATTAAGCGCAGGAGTACTTGTAATGGATCTCCTTTCACATCACAACAAAAATGATGACAGAAGTTGTTGTGCAAAATCTTTCAAGGACTCCTAATAAAAGAAAAAGGGGGGGTGGGGGGGTGGGGGTAGGAAGCTGCTTTCCAGGTGTAACACTGCTTTCCAGTCTCTTTTCAAAATCAAGTATGCTGGGGATGGCCCCAGAAAGCTCTGCAGTCTTTTGCCATTCTTAGGCAAGAATGCAGGTAGGAAAGTTTCAGCAGTGAGAAGTGGGTGCAGAGCTTAACATTTCTTGAAGAAGTTAAGCTTTTAGACATGGAAACGTGAAACATTCAGAAATCCAGGCCCCTTAAAGCCTAGCAGAACTTTGAGTCTCAATCCTTAGAAAAATTTGTAGGCAACAAGAAAAAATATTGTGGCATCCCCAGCCTTTGGCCATTCAAGATTTTGGACTAGCTGAAGGGTGTAAAGGTAGACTCCCAAATTACACATGGAGTATTTCTGGCTGTTACAGAGCACATTTCATAAATGATTGTTTGGTGCCTCACACTGAGATCAGAACGGGAATGTGATCATGATGAGCAGAGTAACACTTGATTTCAGAATACCTCTCTGTGACACTGGCTGTATAAAACACTGGGCTTGGGGGTGTCTGAAGTGGTGCTTGCCAGCTACAGCTTTCATTTGAGGACAAAGGCCCTCCAATGTCCTCTTTCCAAAAGCTTAGCAAAATTCAGTATGTTCCCAAAAAGTGGGGATTGATGAGTTTCTTTTAACTTTTTTTTTTTATTTTAATTTTTAGTAATAAAAAAAAAGCAGGTCTGGTCAGTCTTGATTTTCATGAGAAGACTACACAATACCAAAGTCTTTGTTTTGGATCCTGTGGGCTCAGGGGGTGAATGACAGCATCTGCAGCGCAGCAGGAATACATGGTCCCCTTTTCAGTCAAAGGGGGCTCAGTCCCAGCTCTCATTGAAAATCTGGGAGTTTAGTGCTTACATCAGTCAGATACTTTATAAATATTTACCGCTGATTTCAGTTATTAAAATAAATACTACATTGCATAAACCAGATTCAGAAAGTAGATAATCCATCCTCCTATGCCAAATGGATATCAGTCATTATGAACAATAGATCAATGGCTTCTTTTGGCTCTAAATAAAAGAAACATTCTGGAGTTGTTTCTAATTAGGACACCATAAGTTAAAAGCACTGCTGACAGTCAGTCTTGTGGATTTACAGGGCCTTCCATACTGACAGTGATGAAGGTACAGAAAAGTGTATGTTACAGTAAAGACAGTCAATAGCGCTTTTTAAATGGCAAGAAAAAACACCCTTTTGTAGGAAAATATTCTGTCTCGACTTACCATGGGCTTGCAAAAGTCCCTGTGAAATCAGCAGAAATATTTGTGCTGCAGGGATCTGCAAACAAAAAAACCCTCCAGGTTGCCTTAATTAGGCGTATGAAAAACACACACATGGATGTGGTAAGTGAGTGTGTATATATTTTGTGTTGTAAAACTCAGATCTTGATTTGGAAAGTTTTAATCTCTGAAGTTTCAGATGGCTCATTATAAAGTCATAGCAAAATCTGAACAGAGATTTTCCAAGCGAGACAAGGTATGCAATTTGGGTCCAAATCTACACCTCCCATTATATTTAGTGCTGATCTTCAGACAAACAATTCTCTGTCTTCCCATCACTGCCTGAAATTTCACTGAGGACAGGGAATATGGAGGAAAGCAAACATCCCAAATGTTAAGTCACCAAGCACTCAGGAGACTTCCAGTTGAAACTTTAGCAAATATGTTTGCAAACATTTACTTTTAGCAATATGCAAAAATATTAGGTTTTGGTATATGAATTCTGAAACTAAAACTTGACTTGAAATGTGAGTAAATGGAATTTTAGATCATGTTTGTTATCCACTAAATAATTCATTGTTCCATTTTATACATGCAGCCTTTAATTAACTTACTGACTCAGAGGCATGATACTACTAATCCATTCATTTCCCCAAGCCTACAGAAAAGTATAAAACATGTGTGGGCACAAGCAAAAGACTGGGAGATTATTAAGAAGGAATTTTTAATCAGAAACCTTCAGACAGCTGGATCCCCTTCTCCCAGCTATGAAGACCAGATTGAGAATTGATTGATAACACCTGTTAACTACTGGCTTTTTCCTGAAGCTGTTGAGTCATAAGCCTGTACAACTATTTTTTTCTGAAATACTAGTCACAACAGCACAAAACAGATAATAATAATTCTAAGTAACAAATTTCTTTTTAATTAGCTGTATCTATCAAACACCTGATTTCTGCTTGACTGGAAAATACATTTAGTAAAATAGCCTTTAATATGAGAAGTAGAACTTGGATGATTTGTTCTAAAATACATATATTTATGTGTATATATATACAGACACATCTGAAGAGGACGTATCCTTGTTACAAACTTAGTGTGTCTTCCATGTCTGTAAAAATATCCAACTACTTTTCTTAGACCAACTTCACCTATTTACCTACCTATGTGATGTTTTGCTTTACAGATGTCTTGTGCCTTCCTCTTCAGGGAAGGACAGCTTTTTTCACCAATGATATACAGGACAGAAGAAAAATTAGCCATTTGAAACTTCACTGGCTTCCAATAGCATCCAACTATAAGACAACAGCACAGTGGGTCCTGCACTTGGGTCACAACAACCCCACGCAATGCTACAGCCCTGGGGAAGAGTGGCTAGGAAGCTGCCTGGAAGAAAAGGACCTGGGGGTGCTGGTTGACAGCCGGCTGAACATGAGCCAGCAGTGTGCCCAGGTGGCCAAGAAGGCCAACAGCATCCTGGCTTGTATCAGAAACAGTGTGGCCAGCAGGACAAGGGCAGTGATCATCCTCCTGTACTCAGCACAGGTGAGGCTACACCTCAAATCCTGTATTCAGTTTTGGGCCCCCACTTCAAGAGGGACGTTGAGGTGCTGGAGCGTGTCCAGAGAAGGGCAATGAAGCTGGGGAAGGGTCTGGAGCACAAGACTTACAAGGAGTGGTTGAGGGAACTGGGGTGGTTTAGCCTGGAGAAGAGGAGGCCTAAGGGGGACCTTATTGCTCTCTACAACCACTGGCAGGAGGCTGTAGGCAGGTGGGGGTAGGTCTCTTCTCCCAGATAACAAGTGACAGGACAAGAAGAAACAGCCTGAGTCTGTGCTAGGGGAGGTTTAGATTGGATATTAGGAAGAACATCTTCACTGAAAAGGTGGTCAAGCATTGGACCAGGCTGCCCAGGGAGGTGGTTGAATCACCATCCCTAGAGGTATTTAAAAGATGCGTAGCTGTGGTACTTAGGGACATGGTTTAGCGATGGACTTGGCAGTCCTAGGTTGACAGTTGGACTTGACGATCTCAAAGGTCTTTTCCAACCTAAATGATTCTATGATAAAAATGATACACTAAATGAAGTATTGGCACTAAAAAAGGAACTATTACAAAGCCATTCCAGTAGCTAATACTTTTCCTTTTCTCTGTTTCAGATTGGGTAGTTAATTTTGCTTGAAAATCTCTTTTCACCATACATAGACCTACACTTCACTCATTCCTATCTTGCCATCTTTCATCAAAGCAAGGCTTTTAATGAAAATTTATCAATAACTGTTTTCTGTGGACATATGCTATAGGAGTTAGACAGATGCAATTCCTTCATTTTCTCCCTTGATCCTAGTCTACATAATTAAGTATCAGACTAGATAATCCCTTAGGTCCGTTCATTATTCCAGTCTATTTAATACCAGCATATCACTCTGGGATAGGTTACTGTGCTCTTTACAGGCTTTAAAATGTATAGGTTAAAAGATTTACAAGGTAACTGAAGTTGTGACCTCCTTCTTGGGGGAAGGGAAGGGGCATGAAAGAAAGGATAATTCAGAGAAATGTGGCTTAAGTGCAGCACTAGAGCAATAACCCCTGAAGTTATTTAAGCCTTTGTCTTTTACCAGCTTCCACATAGTCCCTGCTGGGTGAAATCTCCAGTTGGCCTAAAAGACTTAATCACCTCTGGCTGGATGAGTATTAGCAGTTAATTTGCATAAGTACTTGTCATTATCATTAACTGTGTTTGCTTTCAGATATATTTAAGTCCACATTAACTCCTTCTTGCCTGGCATTAGGAGCTCTCAAATTGGCAGTGGCTGCATTGTATTTCCTCTGAACCAGTCTCCTACTTAAGGCATATCTAGGACAGCTGTGTTCTTTAAATACTAACCAAAGAGAAACGATTCCATCTACTGCATGAAAAATTTAAGACACATAATTTCTGTATAAAGTCAAGATGTGGTCACACAGAAATGAAAATACAGACTCTAAAGCATAATACAGTAATAGTAAATGAGGTAACCTACTTGCCAGAACACCTCTCTAGGTCTCAGATGACTACTTGTAATCCTAGCTCTACACAGTGGTGTTGGCTGCTCTTAAATTAATCAAGATTTAGCTAGCTGCAGCAAGCAAAATTTTAAGTGCCTGCAACTCAGTGTAAAGCCAAATCCTATAGTTAGGCATCCAGACGCTGTATATGAGGCACAGATTTACCAGGAAAACTCCAGAGGCTGTGATATCCCTGCAAGTTTGACTCATTGCATGGGCTTATGTTCCCCTATCATACAGCATAGCTGAACTGCTGAGTGCACTTGCTTCTCTCCTTCATTCTGGTTGGCTTCATGTACCCCATCAAGGATGCTGTGGGGAGGTGACATCTCAGGATGAAGAGTCAAAGAGCTACCAGCAGAACTGCAACACTAGTGTCTAAGGCTGGCAGTCCCACCCTTCCCCAAAGTTTGAGCAACTCTGTGGTAACCCTGAGCACGGACCTTAGCAAGCATCTCTCTCCTTTTGTCCCAGAACATCAATGTTTTGGGCTTGCTAAAACAAAAGCAACTGCCTTTGTGAGGCTAGCCCCCTGAAGCCTCGGGAATGGAAGATGCCCCACATTACAGGGAGAGACATTATCTACCTGCTGGTTACAGTAAATAAACAGGAGAGGCCTGCCTCTAAGACTTGCTTTCTGGACTTCTATACATTTAAGGTTGGTGAAAACAGAAGAAACCTTGAGACCTAGAACTGAAATCCAGAACCTCTCATGAACATGAAATATCTGTTAAACTACAGAATCACTTCCCTTTCACTTAGTGCCCTTCAGGGCATGTGATTCCTGAGACCCCTGCTTTCTACCTTACCTTGGAGAGCATCCACCTTGAAAAGCTTATTTCTCTGGCTAGAGCATATTTTCAGAAGCTGGACACAAGGGCTTTAACTGAAAGGAAAAGCAAACCTTGGTGTTCCACTTCCTAGTAAAGCAGCCTAACATTAAGCTACTGATATAGAACTCAAGGACTATTAACAGCAACTTTACTTGAAAAACATTTAAACATAATTTTAAAACAAAATACCTAATATTTACTTGAAATGAATATTTTATAAGCATTTCCTAGAAACCATTTTGACCTGACACGTTCCGGAAATGTTCAGAATTTACATATCTGATGGGTATTTAGGTATGAATCTGTATAGTTTCTGACTTCATTTTGCAGAAACAGACACCGGATCAGTTCTAAGCTTGTCACATAGTTAACTTATTAACTGAAATGGACTTAAAAGAAACTTAAAAGAGACTTCTTATAAGATTAAACATCTCTAAACATTTCATCTCAACATCTGAGCAGGTTTTTTGGACCAAAATTTTCACTTCAGATGTCATATCCCCAGTTCATGTTTCCAAAGTTTATGTTTCCTTGCTCTCCTCTGACAATGAACTGAGTAGTGCAGAGTCTGTTCCTGTAATGTACACAAAGTAATGTTTCAGAATATTTCCTCATACCTCTTTAAGGCAATAGTGAAATTATTCCTTACTGATTCCTGAGAACCTGGGTTACAAAAACCTGCTATGATTGTTAATTCAGGGAGTTTTCCTTTCTGTTGCAGTGACAAACCATGTGGTAATGACAGCCTTGGGCTCCCCTGCATAAAAGTTAGGCAACAAACATCTTGGAAACCTTTCTTGCATTTTCATAGCATGAGACTTTAGGCAAAAAGGCTAATATCATCTGTCATTATATCAAACTAGCATATTATATATTCAGGTCACATTAATAATTAATATCCTACATATGGTATAAAATAACCAATTTTGCATCTATTATTTTTCTTGAGAATAGCATATGTGAACTGTATTTTGCATGCAGCTTTATTTATATTTTTGGTAAACTACATATCAACACATGTTTATGCGCTGGGAATGGATGTTTTTAATAAAACTTAGTCACATTCAGGATTCTTAACTCATTGTTTTCTACAGTCTCACTTTTACAACTCTTCTAGAACAAGAGGAATTGTGACCCTTAATAATATATCTTTTTTTCTTTTTTTTTTTTAATATCCTTTCCTGCTGCAGTATTAATCACAGAAACTAAAGTTGAAGGGCAAAGGAAAACAGACTTGTTTAGAAATCTTAAATGGGTAAAGTAAACAAAGTCAATATCATTTGGTAGAAAGCTATGAAGCAGAATTATAATCTTTGGAGGAGTTTTATCAGTGTCTGAGCTGGGTGTAATATTGATTGGCAAGTTTTTGCATACTTATTTCCAAAATGAAAGAGTAAAGTCCTCACCTCTTGCAATATTTTCCTACAAGCAGAAAGTCTGAATTACTGCTTACGTTAATGTGCACTAGGTCATGCATGCTTTCAACAATTCGTATTAAATCCAAGTTATCTCTGCATGTACTTGTGATAAGCTTGTAAACCTGTAAACAACATTCATCAGCATATTCACAGCTGAAATTCATTTTGCACCTTTTCCAGTAACCCTCTGTTTCAAAGGTCTTATAGGAATAATTTCCTGATAATGTACAAATGTCAGTCATATTTCCCAAATTTTAATGTCAGGCATAGTCACCTCACTTTCTGAAAATATCACAAAATACATTTTTAAAGCAAACAGGATTTAACATTTAAAAATCTGAAATAAATGTAGTGAAAAATAACACCGATTCTGATAAATTGCCAGCACTAACCACCTTTGGTAACTGAGGTAGCGTGAAATTTTCTATTTCCATCATTGTTCACAATACAGACAGACCCCTGAACTGAAGCCTGGTCAATACTAACAGAAGAGCTTCCTGAAGCATTTCCTACTTAGGGACTGAGAATAATTTTTCAGTTAAGCTTCTGTTTCTTCAGCTCTATCTGAGGATGAACAAGGTACAACAACATTTCATGTCTGCCATTCTCGATATAATCTAAACTAGTCAAATGCATCAAATATAACTATGAATGTGTGATTTGGAAAAGATTTCTTATTAAAATAGGTTATTTTTATTTTAAAATATAACAGGAAAAATTTACATTTTTCTACTGTAAATATGAAAAGCATGATTGTTGAACACAAGTGTATCTGAAAGACAGAAGTGAATTTGAAGTCATGATACTTAAAATAGAAAGCGGGTTATTCTATTTTATTTTATTTCATAGGTGAGAGATGTGGCCACATCACTAGTACAAAAACTCCCATTTGGGAGCCAGATACTTTGTTTGCTGAGACAACTCTTGTTCTATTTCCTGCAGATGGGATAGATAAAAAACAGTGTTAACATTAAAAAATATACATTGCCACACATATATATTTGCCTGGGACACGATGTCACCTAAGCCTACAGCTCACTATACACAGGTAAACAGCCTAAAACACAAAACAGAAGACAGTGGAAAGTTACAGTACATTTTTTGCCTGATCCCTATAGTCATTAGACTAAGTGTCTTGGAAAAGAAAATTCTAAGCTATGAAGTGTATTAATCACCAATAGGTTTCTCGCCAGAATGCTTATGCACTTCAGTCTCTATACATGTTAAGACTTCAGGATAATAATTAAAAAAGCTATTTTCTAGATAACAATACTAAAATAAAAATAAAAACAAAGTACCATTAAGTAAATGGATTTTTACCTAATGGCAGTTAACCCCAGTCAAGAGGTAAACTACATTAATGCACATTACTCCTTATGTCAATAATTTAATATTCCCCAAAATAATTTACACAAACACAGATAAGGATTTAAGGAAATAGAAGGAGGAATTAATCTAATGCTCCTTGAGTCAATAAAGGAGTCCTGTGAAGGCAGTTCCAGTTGTTACTTACAAACACAACAGAGCTATGGGCTAGGGTAGTCACGCATGGATTTCCAGAGGGAGAAGGAAGCTTTAGGTCTCCATAATTGGCATCACCAAGTGCCACAAATCATAGTGACAACTGCCAAGTTTATGAATTAGGAGCTGGAATTAAGTCCCCCAAATATGGACCTTGCTGCCATTAAATATCAAATTTAGACCTCTAAGTACTGATGAAATGTGCCATTAGATATCAAGTTTAGATTCGTAAATGATAATGACATACATGGAATAATTAATACCAGTGAAAGACCAGGTCTGTAGACCTCTCCATGCTCTCTACATAAATTCTCAGAATAAATGAAATTTAATACTATGTTCTCCATTTTCTGACACACAGTATGGTATGATAATGGGTTTTATTTTGTCTATAAAAAAATTGCATGGCAACTGAGGATGGAGTGATCCTGCAACTGTAAATTAACCATACTTACTGTCTTTCTAAGTGAAAGTGATAGCTGTGGCACAATATATTTTTAAAGCTATGATATATTTATCATGAGAACAATTAAGAGAGATGCCACAATTGCAGCAAGTGCAGAATTGGATAATCTCTAAGGGAAGATATAAATCTCACACTTCTTCCAAATATCTCTTTCTTCTCTTTAATACATTTCAGATTGTTAGAACTTAAACTGAAACTTGAGAGGGTTTTAGTAAGGGCTCCATAAGAAAAAGGTATGCAATGACCAATAATCTCAGTTTGCAAATTCTGACCCTCTCATTCTGATTCATGTCAAAATGCTGCAAATGAGCAAGCCGGGAAAACTACTGCAAAGATGTACTGCTTCTCTCCACCTGGAAACTTTTGCAAAGGTGTGCAATTCCTTCAGTTACTTTAATTAAAAGGCTCTATAAATCATACTAACACTATAAACCTCACTTTCCCAGACTCCTGAGTTTTAACAATTAGGTTTAATTGTTTTTCAACAATGTCCTCTTTAGTATGTATTAGGTACAAACAAATTTTCTTACACAGTGGGAACTTTTCCATTGCAAAGGCATTGGGTTTTTTTAATTATTCTTTGAAGGTCATTTAATAGCCAGTGCAAATAAAAGGGCACTTTTCCTCCATTTATTTGATATTTCTGCATTATTTGTTAGTATACAATACAGAATTAGTATATCATGGCCCACACATCATCTTGGGCCATCCTTACACTTTCTTTAAAACAACTTTCATTTCTTTATCTTCCATCCTTAAACAAGTCTCAATGCATGTCTTGGTAGCCTCTCAAGTTCCCAATCCAGTAATTAAAGTTGGTTGTTTTTTTTTAAAGTAACTGAACATGCTCTGCAGAGTTGACAGAGTGCAACAGACAGCCTTTAGCACAAAAGGGAGTGGCACCATATTGATCATAAAAGGTGGTTCTCTCATTCCTTTTTACTGGGGAAAAAACCCGACACATTATGTTCACTTCTAACATACTTTTGACTTTTCCTGTGAAACTTGTAAATGAAAGAAGACTTAATTTTTCTGATGCAAAACAGGTACTGTGATGTTTGAATCAGAGGGACTGGAGGAATAAATACAGGTGTGTATTAAAATTCAGAGAAACGTTTTTGTCTGGGAGTCTGCATCTTCCACTTTCTTAGTGCTACATCTTGCATTCAGATCTGAATGTCAGATTTTCCACAGCACAATGACACTTCAAAGCAGCACTTGTCTCTGCTCAAGTAATGTGATGGCAGAATTAAAGGGATGATCCACAATCTGGTGTAAACTAGAGCTCATTAAGAAGAAGAACATTTTCCATAAATTTAAGGTGAAAAAATATCTTTTATCAGGCTTTAAAATTTGCATTAGTTTTACAGGAAGGCAGCATCTGAGCTGTTAAGTAAGAGGGTAGCTGTTTGGACATACATGATAACACTCTCTGACCCTGCTTCTACTAACACATGTGGGACCATGTGTATGACCATGCCTCAATCTCATGGCGATATTAAGAAAATTGCCCCACATAAAATTTTCACAAGAAGGTAATGATATAGAACCTAAAATTTTGTCCAAGATTATTTCCTCAAAGACTAACTGGTCAAAGAAACCACAAGGGAAAAAGCAAATCTTCATGTAGTTCTGAGCAACGCACAGTGTCTCTGGTTCAAGATGAAGTTATTGAAGAAATACTCCGAAATACCCTAGCTACTGTTGTCTTCAAAGTAGCAAGCAAGCAAAAAATTCACAATAGTACGTTAAAACTGGAAGAACGGAAGACCATGAGAATAAGGAATCTTATTAAAAGTAAATTGAAAAAAAAGTTATTAGATGAGACCACTGTAAAGGGCATGGAACCTACCTGGAAACATCACATTATAGGTTCAGGGTATACTGTGTATTAATCACAACAATCAGTCCTCAAAAACCCATCACAAAAAATCAAAACCCAAAAGCCAACCTAAGAAAAACCTAGAATAACTAAACACAGTGCTCAGTAAAAGTAAAAAGACATCCTTCTGAATTAAGAGTATGGAAATCAAAAGCAAGGAAAACAGAGAATGCATAGTATGTAGCAAGTTAGATTTTAAATCATGGGCAGATCAAAAAGGTTTTGAGAAATAATTTGTTAAGCTATTAAAAAATGCCTATAAAAGCCTGTTCTAATATGTTAGAAGCAGGAACCAGACAAGGGCCTCTAAGGTTCAGTGATGACAGAAAACCAGGTTAAATAACCTCTCTCTGCTCATCACCACAGAAAAACAGATAAATTTTCCCAATTGCAACTTTCTTTATACACTCAAAATTGAAGAAATTGTCTTAAATGGAAGTGTCAATAGAAGTGGTCTTAGATGAAATGAAAAAACCTTGTAACTAGTTGTATGGATTCAGTAGTACTCATTAAGCATTTCTAAGGGAACTTTAAAATATGATTTTACTGTGTGCTGTGTTTCACCTATTTTTAAATCACAGACTCACACAGAATGGCTGAGGCAGGAAGGCATCCCTGGAGATCATCTAGCCCAGCCCCTTGCTCAGAGCAGGGTCAACCAGAGCAGGTTGCTCAAGGCCATGTCCAGTTGGGTTTTTAGTATCTCCAAGATAGAGACTACACAACTGCTCTGGGGAACCAGTTCCAGTGTTCAACCACTGTTACAGTAAAAAAAGGTTTCCTTATGTTTAAACAGAATTTTCTGTATTACAAGCTGTGCCCATTGCTTCTTGTCCTGTCAAAAAGAGCCAGGTTACATCTTCTTTACTCCCCCATCAGTTACTCACACACATGAACAGACCCCTCTGAACCTTCTCCTGCTCCAGGCTGAACAGTGTCAACTCTCTCAACCTCTCCTCATATGACAGATGCTCAGGTCGGTCTTTTAGTCATCTTTGTACCCCTTTCTTGGAAGGGTCTCCCTTGTACTGGGGAGCCCAGCACTGGTCCCAGCACTCCAGATGTGTCTCATCAGTGCTGAGCAGAGCGGAAGGGTCATCTTTTTTAACCTGCTGGCAGTGCCCTGCCTGATGTAGCCCAGGAGGCTGTTGGCCTTCTTTGCTACCAGGGAGCATTGCTGCCTCATGTTCAACTTGGGTGTCCATTAGGACACCTCCCCACTTTCCAGTGCCTTCTCTTCCAGGCCTGTGTGGGTGTCTGGGGTTATTTTTCCCCAGCTGCAGGACTTTGTACTTCCCCTTGTTGAACTTCATGAAGTACATGTCAGCCCATTTCTCCAGCCTGTTGAGGTCCCTCTGAATCACAGCACAACCCTCTGATCTATCAGCAGTTCCTCCCAGTTGCATCTACAGTAAACTTGCTGAGGCCACACTCTATCCTATCGTCCAGGTCATTAATGAAGAAGTTAAACAGTATTGGCCCTAGATCAAGCCCCTGGTGTGCACCACTAGGTGCCAGTGTCCACAAGGACTTCGGGCCACTGATCACAATCCTTTGAGCATGACAGTTCAGCCAGTTTTCAGCCCACCTCACTGGCCACTTACCTAGTCCATATTTCATCAGTTTGTGTATAAGGATATTACAGGTCTCTGTCAAAAGCCCTAGTAAAGTCAAGATGAACAACATTCACCTCTCTGCCCTTGTCCACTAAGTCAGTTACCCCACTGTAGAAAGCCATCAGATTAGTGAGGCATGTTTTCCCCTTCATAAACTCATACTGGTGGCTCCCAGTCCTTGAGCCTTAAAGAGGGTCCTATGGTCACCAAAGCCAAATCCCTCCTGTAAAGATCAGCTGTCCATTAGGTGTTGACCTGCGGGGTCCATCCACTCCTCCTCAAGCCTTCCCCCTCACTGGAAGTATTGAGGAGACAAAAATTGGCTCCTTTGCCCCAGACCCTCTTCCCCAAAACCGTGCAGAAACAGTTGATATACTTTGGGTCTTCCCTGGTCTTATTGCTGGTGCCCACATGGAAGAGCAGCAGGGGAACCATCCGAGAGCTGGACAAGCCTCAGCCTCCCCTTCATGATGTCCAGCCTCTGAGCTCCCAGCAAGCAGCAAACCTCCCTGGGAAGCAGGTCAGATTGGCAGGTGGGGGCTCTGTCCTCTGCCTCAAGGAGTCTCCCACCACCATGCTTCATCCCTTCTCCCAACCCTGCTGTGTGGCTCAGGCCGTTGGCTGGATGCATATCCTGGCACCTCCTCTGCAGCTCTGGTGCTGACCAGAGCCATTCTCAGGCCAGAGCCCTCCAGCCTTAACTGTCAGGGGATCCCTACTTTGCAAGGCCATAAGCACAAATCCTGCCTGTTCCCCCTCGGGTACACCTGGGGACTGAGGCTCCCCTTCTGTCTGTGGTCTCAGGAGAAGAACCAGTCTATCTCCTCCCTGGCACCCGCGGTGCTGTGCCCTTCTTCCACAGCACCTCTGCTTAGCCTCTGTACCAGAGTCAAGAAGAATGGGGAAGTGACAGCAGATCTTGAAGAGGGCTTCAGCAATGTCTGTGGAAGTACATGTCCTACTTCCATACCAGGGAAATCGATAAAAAGCATTATAAAAGATTAGACTTACTGGATGAAAAGATAAATTTAATATATTAGGGAAGTAATAACCACCAGCTTTTATGGAAGGAAATTAATCTTGAAAATCTACTAGAATTCTTTGGGGAAAGTAACTATGGATAGACGAGTGTGATGAGGGAAATATAGAGCATATGGCTTTCCACATCACTTTTGACAAAGTCCCTCACTAAAAATTGCTGTAGAAAATAAGCTACAAAAGAAATAAGAGCTATGGCCAGGTCATGACTTGATAGAGGTTTAAACACTAGAAACGAAATAGTTGGCATTTACTGTGAGGAGAAGTTTACTACTGTAAGAGCCCTGCAGAGCTCATGTGTAAAGTCATTTGAATCTTCAGCACATCCGTAAATGATCTGGAAAGGAGAGTCGATAAGAAGATGAACAAACTGGTACTTATTAATGGTGGGTCAAAACTAAAGTGGAGTATCAGAAGTCACAAAAAGTTCTCATGATACCTGATGCCTAGGTAATAAAATGGTAAATGTAACAGAAATATGAGGGAAAACCACCCCAGTCTCTACATCTCAGAAAAAAGGTTTTGAAGATCTGGTGGATATTTGTCCATACTTATCACTTTAATATTCAGCTGTGATCTGAAGGAGAATATAATATTAGGAAAGGAATAAAGAACAAATAAAAACCAAACAAAAAGTTCATACCAATGGATAAATCTTTTTAATATATGAATTTTGAATGCTGCATATGGCTCTGGTAGCCCAATTCAAAAAAAAGGACATAGAAGTAACACAAGAAATGGAAAGAAGGTCTAAATAAAAGAATAACAAAATTACAAAATTTAAGTCTTTTTAACTTTTTTGGAAAGATAACTTTTGGGAAAAGTGTGAGAGATGTCTGCATGTACTGGTATAAATTCAAAGAAACTGATAAAATTTATATGGTGAGTGAATATGAAGGATTTTTTCTTCCTCAGAATACAACAACTAGGGCCATCAAATTAAGTTATCAAAGAGCTGTTTGAAAAAAAGGACAGTACTTTTTCCACAGGATAGATAATTAAGCTGTAGAACCTTTTACCACAGGATGTACGGAATATCAGAAACTTAATGTGTTCAAAAGCAGTTAAAGGAATTCACAGAAAGGTTTGTGAACAGTATAAACCACAAATATGGATACTTCCACTTCAAATATGAACCTCTGCTCCAAGAAACACTATAGCTACAAAAGTCAGAAGGTTATAGCACAGGAAATACTATTCTGTTTTTATACTCTCTCCCTAACCATCTGCTAATGGCCACATGCAAAACACAAGGCCAATCTAACTGGACTTTCAGCTGGAGCCAGTACAGCTGTTCATATATTCTTTAAAATTAGAAATGAACCATTTCCCTAAAGTTCAAAAATCTGTAACATGCCAAAGTTCTCATTAAGATAGTTCATTATAAATTAGCTTGAAGACTGCAGACAATAAAGAATAATAACAAATCTGTGGTAACAAGCATATTTTATGTATTTCTAAAGAAGAAGACAAAACCTTCAATTAGTAGCAGTAGGGGATGTTAGATATAAATTGCAGTCTTTCTTTTTTTTTTCCTGAAGAAAAAGTGGGAATCTAAAAAGCCAAACAATTGACTAATTCTGACCTATACTTCTACTTGAAAACTATGAAACTCTTCTGGCAGCTTTCCATCCATCATTGCATTCCTAATTATCAAGGTGAACATGTTAAATTTGCTTTATCTACTTTTTACCTTTAAAACAGCATTTTCTCACAGGATTTCAGCTAAACACAGCTGGAAACTCTAGATAAACACAGACATTTCTGATGGAGACCAAAGTGTCTCTCAGATGTTCCCTCAAATGTGCTAAAAAAGCTACAAACTGAGTCACTTCCACAGTAATGGGATTAGAAATAGCCTGCAGGGAAGCATGTGCCAAATGGTGCCAAATAGCAAGGATTATAACAAAAAACTGTGACATTATAAAAATACCTCAGAGTGAGGCTCTGGGTGGTGGAATTGCGACTTGCCAGCTCAAAAGAATGTGCCTCATTAAAATGACAGGATTATGCCGAAGCAGTGATTTGTGCAGAAATATGATCCTCCTGATAGCTGAGTAGCTAAGCTTTTTCAAAAACCTTGTCAGTTGACCATCAAGTTCATAAATGTCAATTAAGGCTGAAAGGGGAAAAAAAAAAAAAAAGATGGTGAGAGGGCGCAGCTGGAAAGAGAAGGAAGGGAGGGAAAGTGAGTGAGGGATCAAGCTTTAGAAGTTTAGCTTTTTTAAAAACTTCAGACATAAGGAAAAAAATTGCACTGCAATATACAGCAAACATTACGAACAAGCAAGATTTTCAACCTTGTAGTCTATTACGGAAAACATTTGGAGACATTCAAATTAGTTCTTAGGTATCCAGGGAATTTCAAAGGAGCTGTAAGCCCCTGTCTGATGGGGACTGTGATAAGCACTGTGGGTGCTCAGCATTTCTGAATTATTTGTTTTGCACACAAAGCCAGAGAGCACCGCTTAGGGCACTGTTGCCCTAAACCACCTTACCTACGAATTAAAGCTTTGTGTGAGTTTGACTATCTCTTCAGACAGGTTTGCATCCTCTAAGATACTATTATTCTTGCAACTCAAACCAAATGTGTTGTTGAGATTTTGAATTCTGAAAATTGTTCGTCAGTTACTGTCTGGAAGAGTATTGACACAATCCTCGCCTTTAGAAAGTGAAAATAATCAGCAGCTATAATAGCACAGCCTTTAGATAAGCAGCTACTCTCTTTCCACATGGAAAAAGGCAGATTGGGTACTAATAGGAAGAGGCTGTCCCTTCCCAGACACAGGTCTACGTGGAGACACTTGGCTCTGAAATACCTGGGTCCTGTCCTCCCCATCTTTGGACAGGGTAAAGGCTGAAGGAGAGAAATGGTTTGGTTTCAGCAAACTCTTTCCCTGCCTAGAAAGAGAGGGGTTGCATCCTGCCATATAGTCCAACTGTCTTGCTCAAGCAAGGTCACCCAAAGCCAGTTGCCCAGGACCATGTCCAGATGGCTTTTGAATATCTCCAAGGGTGGAGACTCCACAACCTCTCTGGGCAACCTGCACCACTGCTCTGTCACCCTCACAAGAAAGCAGTGGTTTCTGATGTTCAGGGGGAAACTCCTGTGTTTCAGTTTGTGCCCATTGCCTCTTGTCCTGTCATTGGGCACCACTGAAAAGAGCCTGGTTTCATCCTCTTTGCTCCCTCCCTTCAGGTATTATATACATTAATAGATCTCATTAATTATATACATTAATAGATACATGAAAAAACAAGGGGTTTTGTTTATGAAGCGCCTGTGAAAAATCTCCATTTAATACACTTAAGTCTTAAGTCAATAAAGAATATACTTATATATTTTCATTAAAGCTTCTTTTCTATCCCTAGGAAACACACTGACATAACACTATTCAAACCAGAGCTAAATAAGAGCCTTTGAATTCTCCATGGTAGATGAAATTATAAATGAGTATAATCTAAGGTTTGACGATATTTCAAGATGAGTTATTTGGACTTAAAATATATTCCTAGCATTTCTTTCTTGAACTGGTCAGAAAGAAATGATAATTCTTTGTTGTATATACACCATTTTTATCTGAGTATCAGAAATCCCTTTACTGAGATATTTAAGGCTCACTTTTCATTTAGAGTAACAAAATATCAGAACAAGTTTAAATCAAAACAAAACCTATGTTTAGAAGAAACTCAATGCAATCTGATTTGAGCTAGAAATACTGAGCTCCTCTGAGTACTTAAACCACTGAAAAAAAAAATCGAATAAAAAATCCCTGAAGAAAACAAGCAGGCAAACTCAAACCAAGAAAGGAAAGAAACTAAAAAACCCCACCTAGTGAAATGTGGCAAACTAGAGTGCGGGTGACATACTCCAAGTCTGCATCACAATTAAAATAACAAAGATTAGCATGGACAGGACTTCAGTCTTGCACCTGAAACAGTCAACAGAACTAAATTCTGCTTGTGAATCATAGAATACTACTGAGTGACAAACGATATATAGATTAGATTGTTTCCCAAAAGAGGAAAAGATCGCTTTGTTGCATGTTTTATTCAGTAATAGGTTTTTAGAGTTTTAAAATACATGCTATACTTGACCCTAATCTCACACTTTTTTTGGGTTGTGCAACTGTTTTTCTTCCATTTCTCTTCCAATCAATGTCTGGCTGAATCTTCAAAAAACTGGTGTTTTGGCTCAAACTAATTTAGTTTTTTAAATATTTTGTGGTTTTCTTTTTTCACCTTGGTAAACATGTTTATTGGCATTCTCTATATCCATGCTGGCATTCCCCATATCCATGTGTTTTTTCATTTGGTTTGGTTTGCGTATTTTTTGACATTGTCTGTTCCTATCCTGTTTTGTTATTAGCATCAGTAACAATATTAGGCGGTTCTAAGTCTTCAAATCTTTTTTGCCGTGGACTCAAATCAAACTTAAAACATGAATGAATAAATCCAGAGAGCCAAAAGGCAAACTAAGCCTATGCCTAAGATTTTAATAAGCAAACAGCATTGTAGAACCCCAGCTGAGGTCAACCGGCAGCTAAGTATAAAGTCATATAATTAATTTAGCATTCCTAGGATATACTTAGGACCTGAAATGCCTTTGGTTTTTGTTTTTAAATCTTTAAATTCTGGCTAATGTATGCTGCAGCATTAGCTATTTGTGATTTCTCTAAGCTTCTGGGTTTTCTTTTCCTTTAGTTAATCCTACCAGAAAAGTCAAGCTCAATTAGTAGCTCTGGGAATTCAAGTGAAATATTGAGGTGCATTAATTTGTCAAAATACTATACATGTTGACATACAGGCCATTCAATATACATCTTTTAAAAAGCTAAACAATACTCCAATTTTATAAGAGCTGCTCAGTTTTTTTCTGCTTATTTACTCAGAAGTTTCAACTCAGTATATATAATACAGAATACAATATATTCCATTTGTCAGTATTTAGGTGCCCTAACATTAAAATTCAATCCTGTTCTTTTATCTGCAGAAACATATATGATACTCTATATGCAACCAAACTCCATCACGCTGCCGTTTCTTCTGAGAATACCCTCAGTGAACATACTGTGTTAAAGGCAGTCAACTGCATTAGTGCACTGGTCCCATTCATTTCAAAGTCATCTGTTCTTTAATGTACTTTGTCTAAATATTTTATGAAATAGATGTCAGGCATCTTAACCGGCTTTTACTCTCCCTGTTGTTCTATGATTAAATACTTCCTCAGTAAACTCCAAGGGGAAATAAGCCTTTAAATTTATGTTTGAGATAAAGAAATAAACTTTGAGTGTGAGTCACTTGCCACTTTTCCATTCAGGTGCTTCAAGGCATATCCTGTGGACTGTTAGGTAGAAAATTCAGAGCACTGACTGACTTCATCAGAGCTATGGCAGTTTATACCAGCCTCCCAGGAAGGATGGCAACTAGCCATTTCACAAGCACCTTTATTTTGAAATATGCATGATTTTTAGTTAAGGCTGCCTAGGCTTTTTCATTCTTAAGCTGTAAAGCATCTAAAATGGACTGAGAAATTCTGTATCTTATTTTTACATAACACATAGAAGTAGTTTTGTACTAAAAGTGGAACATTTTATTTAATGTCACTTTTATTTAGTGAATTCTTTAAATTCACTAAATAAAATTAATTTAATCCCATTAAAAAGCTGTGATGGGGTCTGCAGATTCAGCAGGCACAGGGTGCAGAATGGATCATGGGAAGCACCCTACACTGATACCCACATAAAAGAGTTTCCCTTATTTGCTGATTTTTTAGGTCAGCTATTTTTCCACATCAGAATATTAATATCCCAAAATTATTCCTTAGTCCCACCTAAGCCCTAGTCTTTCTGACCTTTGAGTAACCAAATCAGTTATACTGCGGTGGATCCTTTCCAAGTTCAGGAGTAAACAAGAGGAAAAGCATTTAAAGATCAGATGTGCCCTGTAAGCATACATTTAATATCCCCAATTCAAGGTCTTAAGTTTTTCTTATCCAGCCATTCCTGCTTAAGTGTTTGTACAGCACCAAACACAGCTCATCATAACTCTTGACGGGGTTCTTGCCCATTCCAATGCAGCCAGCACACTAAACTTTGCCATGTGAGTGACATTTTGAAAATAATTTACACTGACCTTTTGAAAAACATCTCGAAACCCCCTGATCTGGCAGACAGCACCAACAACATTACAATACAGAGGTCCTCTGAAGGCACGCATTTTAAGATTTGTACATCTTAAAAGCAAAACTGTTTCAACTAAGTATGCAAGAAGGTATTTCCCCGCTGCAAAACAGCAGGGCAACTCTCCTGTGCTTTGGGTCAAGCTCCAGTGAAAACCAACAATAGAGTTTAAGTTTTACTATTTCCAATTCTTATTAGATCCATGAGAATAGATTAATACTGTGCTATACCCTGTATTTGTTATGGCTATGAGGGTAATGAAAACTCAGAGGCATTAATTCCAGAAGTGCCAGTGCAGTATGCTAGACGATGTTACATATGCTGGAGTCTGAACACACTGTGGTTTGAGGGTCTAGCCCCTTTCTCTGCTATCAGGCAGGTTGCTGAACTTCTGAAAGAAGATGAGTGCTCAGGAAATCATATTACCAGAGTGCTATAAAGGTCAAGGTAATGTTATATTCCATTTTTCTCTTCTCCATGCTGAATGATGGATTAAGAACTTCATTCCCTTTATAAGTTACAGGAGAAGAAAGAATGTATGTTGGGCCAGATACTCCTTGATTTAAAAACGGCACTGCTTCAGTTGCCTGCTGTGAAGCTAGAGCATTGTATTTCAGTTGATGAGACAGTCATACATATCTGTTATTAGGAAATAAGAAAATTGTGCAACAACTTAATGCTGATACTTAGACATGGAATTTTTTATTATTATTATTTATAATCCCAATTCAGTTTATAAAATCTGGTCACACATATTCCATATATAAAATGTGAATAGTAGTTTTAATTAGGACTGTATGAAATCTTGATATATGGCTATTTATCAGATAAATTGTTGAACTAGTATTCCTCGGCAACATTCAGAATCCCACTCATACCCAGCAAGTTGGTACATACAGGTCTAGAAAGGCACATAAAGCAAGGATGTAGTGAGCTGTAACTGTGAAATATTACTGCTTGTTTCTGCCTCACAGATTTTAGATTAGCCTTTACTGTCCAGAAGCGCTGTTGAATAATATGCCATTGTGAAGTACTACGGATTGAATTCTTATTCTACAAATTTGTCCTGTATGGTAAATAATACATCATCTCATCTCTCTACTCTCCTTCTCTCTTTAATCTTTCAGGTATTACTTCATCTCTGCTTGCATATATATAAAAAAATATATCCAGATTCATAAATTAATTGAAGATGCAATCACTATAACATGGAATGAATAAAAATTTCTCTGTGACTTTCAGGATCTATGAATACAATAGTTCCTCTGGTACAGCTAATTTCTGCAGCTAAGATAAAAAAAAAAAAAAGAAAAAGATTGAAAACTGTTTCTATGATTGATTGGTCAGAAATGTTCCTAGACACAGCCCAAGCCCTGAGGTTTGGGAAAGCTGGAACTTCAGCTGGGTTTTGCAAATTAACCTTCTGTGAATATAGGACACAAGTCTAGCTCCTGTAAAACAACACTGGCTTCTTAAACACCCTTCTTGCCATACTTCTTGACTTCAGTTCGAAGAAGACCCCCTCCTGCTCTCCCTGGCTAACTCTGTGGTTGTAACAATACAGTCACAGTCAGGCATTAGCATCATTACCAGTACAACCTCTGCCCAAAGCCCAAGTGCCTTTTTTCTGCTGTAAACACCTTTTAGATAGGGAGTCAGGCCAGAGATCAGAGAATCTCCTTGGGGGAAAACAAGCATGTATCATCTTGTCCCCAGTAAAGTGAGAAGGTTATTCAGCTGTTATTATAGTCCTGAATCTGCTAAACAGCTCTTGGCGTATGGAAGCACATTAAGTTCACTCAGTCTGAAAGATTTCACAGATAAAGAAGAGATCAACTCAACTTTAAAAAGGGGAAACTCTAACCATATTTGAAACTAAGAAATGAACATACCTAAACAGTAGTCAGTGGATACAAACATACTGGGTTTTCTCCCTCACAGACCAGGGACTTTCTACTTTAAGAAAACGCATAAATTTAAAACAACCTCAGTGTAAAAATATTTTCATGTCTAGCTTAAACTGTTTATCAGAACTGTCAAAAGCTCCTGTCATGAGTAACCAGTCCAAGTATAAAGCTGGTGAAACCCACACTCTTTTTTTTTTTTTTTTTTTTTTCCCTTGTGGATACAACAGTAAGGGAAAAATGCAGAAGTATTCTAGATTTCATGGTTTCATTTTAAATTTATTGTAGCTAACTAGCAAGCAGAATTCCAGTACCATGAAAGAATTATAACTGCATATGAATGTAATTATAACTCTACAACAAAAGAAGTGGGTTCTCATGCCTCTTTGGTATAGTCTGTATTTCATAACCTATTGTATTACTTGGCAGAGTCCTTTCATGTCCCTCCAGGTAATGCCTTGCCTTCGCCCCAGGTAAGAGCAAGGCTTCTCTGTGTGAGCAAAGGGAGCAGAAGGAGAATTGGAAAGTAGACCTGTATCCTGCCATTCCTCCCTGTCCTCTTTAGTGTGTCTCAATAAAACAGACCTGCTCTCTCTCTGTGCCTGTGTGAGCATGACTATGGGAGTTCAGGGGTCCTACGGGGGTAGGGGAGACAGAAGGGGTACCCCAACTCTCATCTACTTTGCACACCACCTCCTGTCCTGAGGGCAGTTTCACACCCTGGACGAGAGGAGCGTGGCAGAGATGTGAGGTCTTGGAGGCACTGTCATTCACAGCCTCTCCACTGATCCCAGACAAACTTGTCCACAAAGTTTAGAATAAAAATACTTTTCATATTATGTTAAGAAGGCTCCAGATATTTTTGCCTATTGCCTTCATGGTCCTGACCACGTAAATAAACTTCATATGAGAATTCTTGTGTATAAACACATAAAATGGCCCTAATGGAGCTACTGGTTTTGCATACTATGTCTGTGCAAATTGAAGATTTACCTAGTAAATACTGTAATCTAGATATTGGAACAATTTCCTCTGTATTTGGGAACTCATACTTTTTTGCTTTCAGGGTGAAGTTACACAAAAGTCTCTCAACCATCAAGTTTTTTGTTGCTTGGTGGTTTTTTTTCCTCCTAATAATTGAAAAAACCCTTAGGATTTCAAAAATCTGTGGAGTCAGATTTTAAAAATGGTGCAAGGACAATCTCTCATGTGCAGAAAACAAACCAATAAAGCATATATTCTTGCAGGTCGAAGGAAAACATATTCTTTATCTAGTCATTGATATTGATTAACTCTGTAATAGTCATAAAGCATCTCAGGAAACCATGTGAAAAAGAAATATCATTCACACACCTTGTGAGACATTTATATTCACTCCACAAGAAAAAATACTATGTACATACTTAATGTAAAACAATCCATATCAAGACTAAAAGAAATCCAGTAACAAATTTTCCTGGGTGAAACTTCATTTTTGTAGTCCTGTCAATGCCTGGATACTAAATAATCACAGAGATTTATGCTGAGGAATTGTAGTTTCTCCTTTTCTGTCACACATTTATAGCATATAACCTAGTTTAATATTACACTCTGAATTTCAGCCTCGTTATAGCTGGATTGTGCAAAAGTAACACAATGGCTTTGTCTAAGTGAAAATGTCACTAGACTATATAGGTGTGTTTGTTTTCCTTAAAATTAGTGTCATAGTCTTCTTCCTAATGAAAGCACTTTTTCAAGGAAAAAAACAAACCAAAGTAAAAGTAAGAGGTATGACATTTTTACAAAAGGCAAGATACAACTTTGTCATGCTTAAAAAACCCCCAACAACACAAATAACAAACTGTTTTGGTTTTCTTCCTGTTTTCATCAAGCTCTGTGTTATACAAGGAAGGCAAAACTACATACCCCTAGTCGTTCCTGGTAATTTTACTTATCCTTTTACTGTCCTTACTCATTTGCTCTGTGGGACTTTGGCACTGCATGCATTCATGTGAGACTTTCTGTTTCAATAAACTAAAACCAAATTTAAAACATGCTAGGTCTGCATTATGAAATTTCTAACATTATATACAACCATGCTGCTGCTGAATTGCAACAAAAGTCTTGTCAAAAAGTCATTAAAAGCATTGCCCATACACTACAAATAACACTAAAGAACTCCTGGTCTAGTTTCAGCACAAACATGTACTTCTAGCCTCTTAAACTGTCACTTGAGAACTAATCATATTCTGACCCGAGGACTGTATTTAATTAGAGGACAGCAACACTAGAGCATTTGCAATATATGCATCTAGGCATTGTGTCAGTAGCCATTTTTCCTGTGTTACAATGTTCACAACCCTGACAACATCACTTCCTAATGTGCTAATTAGAGCAGGGTGACTAAGAAAAATCATTTGTCTAGTCTCGTGTACAAAATAATTTACGAAACTCATCAAACAGTCAATACATTTTTGAAAAATAAACTACTACAATGAAGCTGTGTGTATAGCAGAACATAATGGAAAATACGTCAATTTATTTAAAAATATAAACAAAGTGAAAATTATCCAGCTAGATGGTCTGATTATATGGTCTGAATATATTTCTGCACATGTCTTAATTTAAAAAGGAACCCAAACAATAATTGCAGAGTATTCAAGACAGATGTAAAACTGAATGTTTCTGCTCTTTCTGAGTTTTACATTATTTGGGTCAATAATCCGTGGAA
Organism: Ibycter americanus; assembly: GCA_035590275.1. Classification (NCBI taxonomy): domain Eukaryota; kingdom Metazoa; phylum Chordata; class Aves; order Falconiformes; family Falconidae; genus Ibycter; species Ibycter americanus. The sequence continues at coordinate 108,444,158 of JAVJGI010000014.1, read as the reverse complement.
CCAATGGATCTATTTACATCAGCAGAGAATATGTTCCATAAGAGAAAAATTTGCATCTAGGGGTTTGTCTGGCATGATGAATTATCTGACAATATCCATTCAGCATTTGTACCTTTCTAAATTGAACTGTATACATATACATGTGAATTTATATGCAGTATAGAGTCAACAGAGCAGCTTACAGTTCCTGAAATATTATGGAATACCAGATTTTACTTCATATCTATCATCCTGATTCAATGACTATTTAATTCTAATATGGTTCAGTGTATCTCCATATTAAGTGCCAGCCCTGCTAGAGATACTCAGAAGTCATTGGGAATCCTCAATAATGAATACAGGTATCCTTTTGCAGAGAGTCCCAATGTTTTATAATTTCAATTTTGCTGTGATAAGCAGCAATGGATACCCTGCTCAGCTAAATGGTTTTACTGAAATACTTTACCATCATTGAAATACTGTGGCCAATGTAAGACAGCTCACTGTTTCCAACAGGAAACGTTAAAGCTTAACTTGCTACTATAATGTGGAAATCTAATGATAGTTTTTATTTTTAGGGACTGACTTTTAGGATACAAATATGAGTGAGGGGAGGAGAAAACAGTTTCTGGTGAAAAGGGCAGTGTGACCACTACTCTGGCTAAGCAGCAAGCTGTAGTTGCTTTTATATTCCCAAGGGAGCTACTGAAGTTATGAGATGATTGCTCTAGCTTTCATTCATCTTTGTTAGGAGCTCGTATTTCCTTTTCTCAATCCAAGGCAGGCCCTTTTGGGGGTGTTGCTGTTTGGAGTGTGAGGACAGGGTGTATCTCTTCCAACAGGGCTGGCCATGGGGCAGCAGTGGCTAGGAACGGTGCAGCACCTGCTGCCTGGCTCGCTGCTGCTTCACTGGCCGCCCATACCAGGGTGGGCTCCTAAACCAGAGCCCTTACAACCTCGCTTGAAATATGTATCAGAAATAAGCCTTCTGCTCACCAGAGAGAGGCTTTGCTTAGCTTACTTCATAATCCCTTGATTTTATTTCTGATTAAGTCTTAATTGTTGGTAGGTATTATTAACCTTAATCCACTGAATTTACCTTCAGTGCAAAAAGCCACGGCTTCCGTGAATGGTAATTTGCAGCATTTTACTTCAACTAGTAGAAGCCCCAGAAAGAAATCCATCTTCTTTTTACTGCATGCATAAATATGAATTTCAAAGGAGATGACTTTGGTATTTGAATTAAATTTCTACATAAACTAAAAACTGCTGTTTCTAGGGACTGCCTGTTGAAGAAATAGTTCTTTCACTTGTCTTTTTAAAAGGCAAAACAGTACCGAACATTTTTTTGCATAAAGCACCTTCAAAGGTATACTCAAAAAATGCTTGTTCCTAATAAATCCCCTTAGAAAGATAAAAGGCAGATCCTGCCGGGTTGCTGCAAGATAGAAATGAACATTAGCACCCATTTTTTACTCTTCTTGTCATCAATCATGTTCTTAAATGCAGGCAGAGAATAAAGGAAAACCCAAAACCAATCAAAAAACCCCAAACAGTTGCACATTATAAACTTTAACTAAAGTTTTTTAAAACAAGATTCATAACTTATAACTCATAACTTACACTCTTATAAAGTACCCTCAGAGATCTGCTTCAAAAAACTGAAGACAGAAGACAGCAAAACAGCAAGTACTGTGCTAATCAAATGAAGATGATATTTAACAATAAATAATGGAAAAGAGATTTAATCAGATGCAGGAAGGTTGAACATTTAAAAGACAGTTCAGTGCACATGAATGTATTATTACGATAACTCCGTTGAGTTGGTAACACACAGCTCTGTGCCTCATAAAATACAAGAAATACAAAAAACCAAGGAAATCAAGATTTGTCTGTGCGCCCCAATTATAATTACTGATGAGCACTAAGATGAAAGGCAAATTGAGCAATATTTGATTAGTTTTTTCTTCTGTGTCTATGTATTTTGTGGAATATTAAGAATAAGAAAATGCTACCAAAGGGTCAAAAGAGAAAATTATGACGAAGTATCTTATGGAATCCAGAGAAAACTTTCTTTTAGGAAAACACCTTAATCATTAGGGGACTGACAGAACAAAGAAATGAAGAAATGAACCAGGATCCTATACTGAGAAAACACAAAATGAATGCTGAAAATTAAACTTTAGTGCTGTGTTTCAGATATGTCTGCTACTTGTTCTGGGTCTCATAAACAACATTCTGAAGTGGAAAGCAAGCCACACCTTGAAAACAGAAAATAAGCCCTGAGTTTGTTGCAAAACTCATAAAGTCTGCAGAGCGATGTGGTCACAAAAAATCCTAATGCAATCAAAAAACTTCATGCAGGTGCAAGAAGCCAGTCACACACTCCAGAGCTGGGAGTCTCAATCTCAGAGTTTTAAATTTGTCTTCATAGGATGTGTTTTCATGTCTACATTCATACACGCATTGAAGCAAAGAGAGCTTCTCTGAAATTACGAAATGTTTCACTTTTAATCTACCTTCTCTGTATACACATAGCTTTTATTTTACAATCAAGTACTATATTTTCATGTCACTGGATAGGATGGATGTCCTGGGCATAAATTAGGAATATCTAGCTGTCGCACTGCTCAGCTGGTCTTACACAGTAACTCTTGGAAAAGTTGAGAGATGTCTTAATACATGAAGATGAGGTCTGTGTTGGAAACACAAACATGAACTTTCTGTACAGGATAGGAAAACACCTGTAATTTTCCCCATCTGGAGTTGGGAAAATAGATATCTCAGTCTGAGTGGCATAGGTAAACTTTTTTTTTATTCCTCAAAACATAAAAAATGGGTAAGATTTAGGCAAACTTATACTTTGGAAAAAAATAGTTACATAAAAATAGACAGAGCTGAAATTTTGGAAAGAAACTGGGGTGACTGATACTTTTTTTCCTTTTTTCATGATGCCCAGAGCAACCCAACATGCAAGACCAGGATGTAACATTGCAGATTTAAGGAGTAGAAAGCAACTTTTGCTAAGGCAGGCTTGCCTCAGTACTCTATCTCTGCCCAAGTGAATGGATGAAGAAGGAAGAGAATGTGTGAATAAAGGAATTTTTAGCAGCCAGCTTGAGCATTTTTTCATCAGAAATTTTGTCCAGAAAAGAGATCCATTTCCTGAGTCCTCTGAATATTGCACTCTTTTGTAGACACATAGAAGAGTGGCCAAAGGCCACAGAAGTACACCCAGGTATTTGTAACGTTCTGATATGAACTGTGGGTTCTAGCACAAGGTTTCTGATGAAAAACAAATGGACATATTTGTAGTTTGTGGGAGAAAAGCCTCTAACTTTGCTAAAGCAGGTTTGAGCACTAGTTTTTATAAAAGAAAATGATCAGACAGGGGCTCCTGCTCTGGTTTCACTCCTTCAGGTGAAGAGAAGAAAAGTTACAATTTTCAAAATTACCAAGAAAAACTTGTACCAAAGAAATAAAGAGAATAACCAAAAGTTTTTCAGACGACATTTCACACAAAAACCGGATTGCCAAAACTGATATGATAATTACAGGAGCTAGGGTTGAAGACATGATGTGGAGGGATATTTACCTCAAGGAGGACATTCCTTATTGTGACATAATGACAAATTACACAGAAACTTTGGAAACTACAAGAACGGTCATCTTGGCTAGGTAGGAAGATCAAGGTCATGTCTCTCAGGCTGCTGCCTCCTCCTCCAGATTTTCTGAATGAAGGTATGGAAAGGACAGCAGAAACATTCTCCTTAGTTTATTTGCACGTGCCACCTCAGTCTGCAGCACCAGCTTCAAAGAGTGCTCCAGACAACCTGCCCAAACCTTTGGTCCAGAGCATGTTCAGCAGAAAAGACACATTTATTAACTGCATGTGTCTTTATACAACACATCTGCTAAACTTTAGTCTCAATGAGCTTCTGCTGATCAAGTCAACATTGTTCAAGCTTTAGTTTATCAAAGGCTGTTGTTATTTTTCCTATGGCACAAGCTGGGATAACACAACAGTGATGTATTTGCAGTCAGAGCCAGCCCTTAACCAGACTTCAGCCACTTGTGTTACAGCATGTTTCACAGTTGCATTATGGCATAACATTTGTGAAATTTTAGTTTTCTAATTATTTAAGTATGCTTGTTTGAATTCCACCAAACAAATTGCCAAGGGCAGATACTTAGGAAAGCTTAGCCTGGACATTTAAGCCTTAGCTATGTAAATGCAATTAAAAACGTGAGGAGAGAATGTCTCCATTAGTGGCATTCCACAGGATGAACACAAGTAAAAAATTGATCCCCGTACCCCAGCTGATAATCACTATCAGATTCAAGTACAATATTTTTTGTACTGTAACAGGCTGATTTTAAAATCACAGACTCACACAGCCTGGCTGAGGCCGAAGGCACTCTGGAGACCAGCTATAGCAGGTTGCTCAGGGCCATGACTCCTTGGGTTTTGAACATCCCCAAGGATGGAGACTCCACAGCCTCTGTGGGCCACATATTCCAGTATTAAATCAAGCTCACAGTAAAAAAGTATTTTCTTAAATTTTAATGGCATTACCTGTATTTCAGTTTGCACCCGTTGTCTCTTGTTCTGCCACCAGGCACCAGTGGGAAGAGGCTGGTGCTCTGTGCCCTGCCAGCTGGGAGCCATCTGTACGCACGGAGCCGCCGCGTGCAGCGGCAGGGCCAGAGGCAGCGGGCTCAAGTTGAATCAAAGGAAGTTCCAATCAGATACTACAGATAAGAAATATTCATAATGAGGGTAGAAGATGCTGGGACCAGTGTCCAGAGCAGCTGCAGAGCCTCCGTTTACATTTATCCATGAGATCAGTGGAGAAGGCCTCGAGCAAACCTGGCCTCGGCCTGCCTCGAGCAGGGTTCGGACCAGGTGACCTCCAGAGGCCCTGTCCATCCTTGTTTATTCTGTGATTCTCAATCTATTTTAAGCACAGAAAGTATGAGTTTAGAACATATGCCTGAAATGCCAAGCGGACAAGAACAAAGTGACATTTATTTTCTAACCTTTCATTTAAGTATAATCCTGTTTCTGGATTATCATGTTAAGATTTGGATTACACTCTTTTGTCAAAGTGTTCTAGCTGTCCAGAATTTTTTCCTTCTAGATTTGGGGACTACCTTAAAAGCCACATGAACTACTAGTTTAGCTAGTGTTTTCGTCTTAGTCCCTCCCTGTCCCCTGCCCGCACCCCCCCACCACCCCCTTTTATATCTCTCTCTCTCTCTTTTTTTTTTTAAAGTAATGACAGCAATGCTTTTGATGATACAATCCTGAAGGTACATTGATTCCCCAGGTGGTCATTTCAGCCATGCAAAGAATTTTAACTAGACTAATTTATCACAGGATAACATGATCTCTTATCCTTTGTTCCTCATTGTGTGTGACTGGGCCTCTCTTCAGAAATTGTTTATCAGGCACAAAGTAGATAATTGTTCCAGTGAATCAAAACTGTCTGTATTTTGATGTTTTGACAAGCTGTTTTAATGTTACTGTCATACATGTCTTGTATAATTACAAGATCTTTTCAAAGCAAGGATATTTATGTATTGATTATTTCACTCTTGTGTGCCACTGTCAATTTCTGTAATTTATTGTGGCATGTGTGTTACTGTTACTCACTTACTTGGACCTCAAAATATCTGGGGGCAGGCAAAACATGGAAACATTTTTGTCAAAATAATATTCTGGTTTTATTCCAACTCATTCCTATTTCATACAACTTCACAATGGTACAATACTTTCTTTCAGCGCTTAAGGAAAATTTCCAAGAATGACTCATTGACTAAAATGCCGCAGCGAAGAACCCTAGTCATCAAATCTGAATATAAAATATTAACTTCTGTGTCCCTAAGGCAAAAAAATTAAAAATGATCCTGAAAAGCAGAACTCTGTACTACATTCAGACACAAATCAACACAGACCATTACTGTGTCTGAATTCTCTTCATCATTTTACCCACTTGTGGCATTTAATCTATCCAGTCCTGGTTAGGAGGAAATGCAGCGAGCTCTGCAATTCCATGAGGAACAGGGAAGAAACGGCAGCTGCATGAGGAATCCTCATTCCTGTCTCGCAAGTCTGCAAATGTTTCTCTATTGTACTAGCCATTAATTAGGACAAGCCTTCACTTCAGATGAGCCCACTAGCCTGACTTTGCATGTGGTAAAGAAATGGGACAGAACTGTCCCTTGTGATTACTTCTCACTCTCCAAGCTGCCAACAGAAACAGACCATGGGGCAGCAAGCATGGCTAGTTACTTGAAAAATGACAGTAAAGAAGGAGTTAGTGAGCCGCTGCACACCTTTGTATTCGCCTGGCTAAGCAGAATAAGCCAGTACTAACTTTTTATTTTTTACTAAGCATTTTTGCCTGGTTTCCTATAAGCAAACAAGATACACGTATCTCCACTGCATGTCCAAATCACCTGTCCATCTCTTAGCCAAATTTGAGAGAGGAATAGGAAGTTCAGGAGACAGCCATTAAAATTAGCAGCTGGTTAGAGGCACTATCAAAGGCAAGGAGACTTCAGCCCTCATGTATTTCCATTGTTTTTGAAAAAGACATTTCATATTATTGAAAAAATAACCATGGCAGCACCTATAGACAGTAGGGCAGTATTCGTAATTCATAATGAAGTGAGAATGCTGAATAATATTAGTAACCTGTAATACTCACCATTCATGATGAGCAGCCTGTGGCTAAGAATTTTATCTGAATCTTTTGAGTCAATTCTACGGAAAGATTTTCTCCGGTATATCTGATTTTTACTAAAGTGAACAAGGGATAGAGAATAAGTTTCGTGTCTAAGTCATCGTCCATATTTAGAATAGAACATTCTCAACCTTATTCTCTCATTCAAATTCCCCAGAATTTGCATATGAATGGGAGAGAAGAGATGATTTTGGTGATAAGTTTGTATGGTAAATAATAACATGCGTTTTATAACACAACTATCTCTGAGGATCCTAAAGCAATTTAAAAGCACCTTCAGACTCAACTTATTGCTATGCAAAAAGAACCAAAAATTATGTTGATCCACTGACATCCTGCTGCTCTCTATAAGTTTCTTAATCCTGTTTCTCCTCATAGTAACATTATACTATATCCAGTGTACTTCAGAGTTTTATTCCTTAAAATTATGTAAGGCCCTACTCAGCTTAGTAATACCGAGTCTGAGCGTTATAAATCAGGAAATAAGTTACTCTGATCTGATTGAAGCTCAAGAGGCTTCTGTGGGATTTACTAAACTGGGAATCAGTACTGGAAGAAACTGATCAGAGAGGGATGTGGGTGAGCCTCCAGGTAGACATTGAGCATGGTGTCAGGGAAACCTGGTAGAATAAATTCAGAAACAGTCAAACAACTATTTTGAAACAAACAGGATGAAGAGTGCTAGGACCCCATGTGTATCTATCTGTCAAAGATGGAGGGGAAGTGGTGGTGAATGAAATCGGGACACTTGAAAAAGTGATGTTCTGAAAAAAGCCAAGACAACTAACTTTCTCAGCTCTGTGTGTGTGTGTGTGTGTGTAAGAGTCAAACTGGTTGCAGCTAATTCTGAAGACCTGTACTGGAAAAAAAGAAAATTAATGCAAATATCTAAAAACTGGTCTGTGTCTGTAAGCTTGAGCTTGAGAACAGCATGTTGAAGTATGAGTATGAATTTGTAACTTTATTATGAATAAAAGATAGAAGTACTAAATTGGATACTCTTTTAAAATATATTTAAGTACAAGGAATTACATCTCATACATTCTGAGAGACACTCTTCAGTTACCTCATTTATTCATTCTTGCTAGTTCACGACATCCCCCTTCCTGCTTGGCTATCTGGGGACCTGTTCAGATTTCACATTGAAGGATCAATTCACACAGCAATGAAATACCACTGCCTCTTGGGGGGAGGACAACATCTGTTAAATAGCACCCAGAAACACTACACAACAGTTTATAGCATCAAATGCAGAACAATTATGAATTTAATTAGAATCAGAGTGGGATTTTAATGAGAAAGAATGCAATTATGCATGATGAAAATGTAGGGCTAGATTCCTTTATACTCACCCTGAGTTCCCTTACTACATAAGTATTTCCAAGAATTTTACTACCAGCAAGGGGGTATAACCTGCCCCTGAACAGTTAAGGACCCAGCCTCTCCTCTACCTGTGAAGAACTGTGTCCTCAGCTTCTTTGTGCTACCAGCATGTTACAGAGATAGTTCATTAACAAGCTACAAAATCAAACACCATCAGCTGAACTGATCTTTCACATTTGTTTTCATCTAATCTTGAAAATACCTATTCTTCACATGTTCAGTTGAATAGGCTACATCTCATCAGCAAAATGGTACATGAGTTTGGATACAATATGATACATGACTTTGGCCTGGAACCTAACTAACAGTCTGAACTGACATAGATCGGCAAGATCTTGAAGCACCTATATCACAGGTCTACAGAAGAGAGAGGTTTAATGCCTGTACACAGAGTAATAATAACTGGCTGGAAGAGAAGGGGGATAAATAAATTGATGTTTTCTTCTACAGTAATGTAGGCAATAGCCTGTGTAACTGCTTGTGAATAACTATAAACCACTGTAATATTATGACAATTATTTTTAAAGGTGATAAAAGTGAAATTATAGTATTGTCATATTGATAGATATATTATTTTTTTTTAATTGCAAGTTGGCATTAAAGTCTAATTGGAAATAGTTTGAACCAAACTATAGGATGGATGTTTGTGTGTGACTGAGACATTTTTATATCAGGCACTGTACAAGGACATAGAAGAGAAAAAGTCTATCATACTTTAAGGGCATTTTCTCACAGGGAGAAGGTCTCTGTCCTACCAGATGCTAAATCCTGGGGAAGCTGAGTTACTTTCCTCCTTCAGAAATGTACCTTCAACGTGTAGGATCTACTTGTTAGAATAAACCTCCCAGCATGAGGAGTAGTAGTAGTAAAATATAATATATTGAACCTGGAAAAACCCTGTAAAGGCAATTATTTAAAAAAAAATTATTAAAGCCAAAGCTAAGTAACAAGGCTAGTAAAATTCTATTGCATCACAGTGGCCGTTCTCTCTCCTTCGTGTTTTTTGAGGCACAAACTTACAATAACCAATATGTTTCCATGCAGGGGAAAAAAAAAAAGGCTGTTAAGTGTCTGAAACAGTGTATTGGCATACATACCCCAGAAACTGAGAGGCAACTGCATAACCATTGCCTCTAGCTGCAGGAATGTTTGCCACTTACAAAAGAGAAATGATGATTACCGCTTCTCCTCCCCCTTGGAAAAAAGGATGAACTAGCCAAAGGGCAACAATAGGAATATTTTAAAGCAACACTTTCCTCTCACACAAGTAATTTAATCTGTAGTACTCCAACACACCAATGTAACCCTAAAATATCATTTTGTGGCAGTGGAAATGGCTAAATGCACTTTAATGCACATTTTTTCATGGTTGTCATAGATTCTATGTTAAAATTCATACCGGGTATTTGGAAAAAATCATAAACTATAAAAAAATGAACACAGACAACTGTTCATCACTATAATATTTGCCTGTCACTGAGCAAAAGTGAAATTTGCATAATGGTATCCACAGTTTTCTCTATGATGTTAAGGTTTTCAGTTTTTCTTTCTCAGGCTATAAGAAGCTTTGCCTGCAATGAGATTTTCCTTGGTTTTTCTTAAATTCATTCTGGCTATGGTCAAGGGGCAAATTCAATATTATCACTGTCTCATACACACTGCTGTAAGAGTTCATGTAAAAAATATTAAACAATAAAAAAGACAATAAAGACTGTCAGCCTTTTCAACTACTAGTTGTTTTGATCCTTATTGTGATAACAAATAGATATAAACAAATGTAGATGATCTTTTCACATTTTGACAAATGGTTGCAGAGTTACTTCATCATGTCCCAGAAATCTGATCATGCTTAGCTGAGTCCTCTGGAGTTAAGTCAAATTTTCTATTTAGTATCATATAAAAATAGACATATGTCCAAGCAATCTGATGATAGGATATATATGTTTGATAAAAAAGTGAATAAAATGTGCAAGGAATTCTCTTCTAGCTCTTAGGTAAAGCTGGACTGTACAGTGTGATTTTTGTTGCTTTGCTGGTATACCTGTCAACCTAAATTTTGTTTCCATCTGATGTTTCGCAAAATCTCTTACAGCATATTGATCTAGCTTCTTCTCCTCTCCCTAAGAGATACAGAATACTCATACTAACTTACACAAAAGCTAGCAATGCTGTGACCCTATCCAGCGTAAGCAGAAATATAAGATATCCATTTCTGATGTTGAGCAATCTAGACTTTACCTAGTTGTGTTTTTTCTTTTTTTTTAACACAACACTGATAAAGATACAAATACATTCTTACTGAGTTATTAATACTTTTTTTTAGATCACTAAATGTAACATTGCAAAACAAAACCCACAAACCTACATGGGTTTTTTTCTGAAGGAAAAAAACAACAAACCCACATTCTAAAGAATTTAGCACCAAGTAGTTTCTGGCAAAAGATGAATTAATGTTAGACCAATCTGGCAGACTACAGACATTAATTTTCTGTATTAGCTTATCCACATGGCTTCAATTTTTGTCCTGTCTACGTGTGAGATGGCATAGATAAAATAAGATCATTCGCCTCATTCAAATCACTCCTCACTTTATACATGTGAGAAAGCCAACAATTACAGCTTTTGTTGAGATTCAGTCTAAATTCTTCTAGTCCTACATTGTTCCTTTGAATTTTAGGGTAGTCATCAAGGTCTGGAAGATACAATGCAGGATCTCCCCTTTTTCCTTCCTAAGAGGGGCTAGGAGAAGCAGCTCCAGAATGCTCATACCTAAATGTCGCCTCCTAAGATTTCCAGGACAATTTTACAGATTCAGTAAATTCAGAAAACAGTGTTGACTGACGACCTTAGGTATACACAAGCTTTCAGGCTTTCAAGGTTCATTCATCACATGTCTCAAAGGATCCTTGCCTGGAGAGAGCACAGGCGGGGCAGTCAACCTTAAAAAGTAAGGGAGACCAAGGGAGAATTATTTGCAATACTGAAGAAATACTCTTTGGGATATGCTAGGGAAGCAACCAATAGATTATGACAGTGAGCTGAGGGTGATGAAAAGGAGGGATAAAATGTCTTTAGAGTAGAAAATAACTACAGTGATTTCAAACATGTAAAATACTACTTTTGGTGTTAAGGGAAAAACAACAAAAGAACCTGCACACTGTACATTGGCAAGCTCCCTAAAGTCCCTTGTCTGAACATTCAAACACTATGCTTATTCCTAATACCAGATAGCACTCATCAAAAAATAAAGACTAAGGAAAAACAAAAGGAAAGAACATTGGCACTAAGATGCTCTCCAAGTGTGAGAGTTGCAGCTAATAAAATGGAGCGCTTGGATTAATTTTTTTTATAAAGACCTCTGTCGCTGCTTTTGAATATGAAGTGAAATCAAAGCCAGAAGATTTGTTATGGGTCAGCAAGAAGGAAGGAAAGGAGGTGGGAGTAGGGCTAAGTGCCAAGAACATCTTTAAATGCATGATCCTCTTTCTAAGAACGCGGGTTACTAACAGAAGAGAAAGAAAGGCATGGCTTAAACAACATAACATTCTTAGAGGAAATCCTACAAACACATATAATTATATATTTGATTTAGTTCTCCAAGCTGCAATTTTAGTAGTTTTATTATTGTAAAGCACAATAGATCATCAGATACTTTCCACATTATAGTCATGTAATGTCTCCAAATTATAGTCTGCAAGCCAGAACTGGGGATTTGGTCTAAGTAACAGAGTGGTAACGGCAGGAAATGTTGTGATGGATGTCAAGTGTTGCAAGGTTCATTTTGCCGAACTAGACAGCATAAAGAGAGATGTTTTTACAGTTCTAAAACTTTAATCTGTCTACCTCCTACTGTTTGGATTTGAACAACCCTTTGAATTTTATGATAATAATAGGATCTGATTTTTTTTTTTCTTCCTTTGCTTTCCTCCTTTCCTCTCCCTCTCTCTGTTTTTTCCTTTAATTGTAACAAAGCCTGGGTACCGGCTGGCTGGCAGGTTGCCTTTCTAAGAAATGAGGAAAAGTTGGCCAAAGATTCAATAAAGACCTGGTGGGACGCTTTAATAAGCTGAGCTTGGGTCTCCAGTTACCTTTTAGACTCCTTGGGCTCAAAAATGACTAGACATGGCAGATAAGGAAGGTCTCTTGATGTTGCCAATGAAGCCATGGCAAGTAACTAGGTCTTTGGCAGTGAACAAAGAGGTTGTAAAATTGAAAGGGTCAAATCCTTGCTAGGATGGGTCTGCAAGTCAGAGGAGTTATCTGGGAGGAAATTTAGCTCCAGGTGGTTTTCTTTATTAAAGAAAAAAGTCCTCAGCTTCACTGGAAATTCAAGCAAATATAAGGCTCAGAAGTTATAGGATGCCAAGTAAAACCAAAGAAAAACAAAATGCTTTTTTAAGAGAGGAGGTAATGTTTCTAATTGTTATTATAGCTCAATGTCCTTTATTAGGAGTTTCTGACTACGTCACACTAGTCTTAAAGTTAGTGTTTGGCTGCAGGTTGATTCAAGCACACATCTCGGTCTCCCTAAATAATGTACAAACCATGTATTATCAACTCTGAAATGTAACCGTGTCTGTAAGAGGAAAGCAGGAGACACAGGATTACTTGACCAAGAACAAGTTGCCTCTGATAAGGGCCAAGGACAGAGACATAAGCTACCGCATGCTCACCCAGGATGTCACAAGACCTTCAGAGAAAAGGTAATGAACTAGTGTGATTTCTCTCACATGAGAGAAATCTCTTACACAGAAATAGTACATGAGCACAAATACATAAGAAAGAGCTTCTCTTCAAAATCATATCATGGCTTCTGATGACAAAAACAACGGAAGGAGAAGCTTGCTTCAGCCAGAACCGGGAGGCTGCAATTGCTGATGAGGAGATTTCTACAAACCCACAAGGATTTAGATGTTGTGTTTCCCTTCCCCCTCTTTCATAAAAATTGTGTACCAATTTAAAAGGTTTCCAACTCAAATGCAGAAACAGAATTCTTCCATACTGCCCACCCCCTCACCCCCCGCCCCAAGTAAATTGTTGAATCCAGCAAAGTGGCAGTTGAAGAAAGATGTTGAATGAGAAACCTGGAAAGGAAAGATGAAGAGAACTGCCCTGGAAATAGAAAGAATCCCAGTTTTAACATACTAAGTAGAGTCAAACAGCTTCAGTCCCTTCTGCTCACTGCAGCAGGAATATCACACCAGGCACTAATGATTGCTTAGCAGTGCAAGGGAATGTCTCTGGGATCTGGCATTTCAAGTGTCAACTCTGGCACCACAGACATTCAGGCTTTGCTCTCAAAACACAAAATTACTAGTACAAGTACTGTATTTGAAATGTTCCCTGTGAAGCAAAACAAAAGGCAGACATTTATATCCATGACTTTTCACCAGTTAATACCCCATCATATAATTTCCTTTCTCAACATTGGCCTGAAAAGGTATGAACTAAAGGTATGTTACCAGTAGAAGGTTGAGAATAAGAGCAGAGGTGAGTCCAGAGCCTTATAGGCACATCAGACTAGGAAGAATGAGGAATATAAAATTCTGTAGCGGCTTCTCACAAGTGAACTATATCGGGTGCACCTGTAGAGGTTTTGGCAGCAGGGAGGCTGCAGGGGTGAGCTCTGTGGGAAGGGGTGAGGGATTGCCCCATGCCAGACACAGCTGGTTCCAGCCAGCTCTGCAACAGGCTCACAGGACACAGCTGACACCATCAGCGAAGCTGCTGGCACCTCCAGGAAAACATATTCAAGAAAGGGTGGCAAGAATAGAGGATGAAACAGAGGGACTGACAGAGGGACTAGCCAGGTAGAGGATGGTCATTAGAGAGGGACATTAGGAGATGTCCCATATCCCTGAAGGCTGATAAAGAAGCCCATACTGAAGCAGGTAGTTCCCTGTAGGGACTGTGATTTGTGGATGAGACCATACTGGAGCAGGTGTACCCCACAGGGACTGCAGCCTGTGAGGGACCCATACCAGATCACCGGAAAAGAGTGAGAAATAAGGAGTGGTAGAGGGAAGTCCTTGCATGCTCATCCAGATCTCTTGGACTGCTTGTAACCCCACTGGAGGGGCTGAGAGTAATCTGTGGTGTTAACAAGGTGAAAGCAGAGGTGCCTGGAGTGAAGTTGAGCCTGTGAAAATGGGAGAAAGGTGTTTTTTGATTTTGTTTTCCAATACCTGAATCAGTAATTAAATTTTTATGGCAAAAAATTAAGCCAAATTCCCCAAGTCAAATCAGTTTTGCCTGCTGCAGTACTTCATAGGTGATTTCCCAGCCTTTATTTTGACCCATGAGTTTTCTTGCTCTCATTTCTCCTATTTTCCCCCATGTCCCATGGGGAAGGGAGGCGGAGGGACTGGTTGTGTGGGTGCTTAGCTGCTAATTAGGGCAACACACACACCCAAAATCAGTAATATAGTTGTGCTACAGGTCAAAACATCAGCTGGTTGACTCATCCTTAAGTTGAGTTGAACTGACCTAATTGTTCTTGTAACAAGGCATCTTAACTGCTCTAGCAACTTCTCCTTACAGGAGGAGAAAGCAGAAATGTAGTTAATAGTAAGGGAGTTTTTTACACAGCTGCAGTAAGTCTTTGCTGTAACCTATTAATGCAGTGCCATTAATTTCAATGATCTTCTTATACTACTCCAAATAGAAATCCCAGCTAGTTTGCTTTATCCTTTTGCTGTCATTGCGAGAGATTGAGTTTGAATAATATGGCTTTTTCATTACAGTCAAGCATTTCATTTGGTTTCATCCTGCTGAAAAGCTAAACACCTGTGTTTCTGGCCATTAAAACGACTGCCACAGATTCAGCACTTCAAAACTGCGAAGTGGAATTCAAGCAGAGATAAAGAGGAAGACAAGGAGTAAGCACTGTTCAAACCATAGTCACCTTCAAAAGCTTGTAAGTATGGGGAAAAAAAAAACATGTCAGTAACTTCAAACCTAGCTTGACAGCCTGTAAGTTTTAGAAAGGAGTGTGTAAAAAGGAAAGAGCCATGGTTAAGGTGTGAGCTGACAAAGCAATCAAAGTAGCAACAACTGATTTTAGTCTTGGGGGTGGGTATCACTAGATGGGTCTTTCAGATTCTTTGCCAGTCTACAAACTCCCAAGGCAGGCAATCTCCTGGCAAAAGGCATCTTCAGATCTTCCTCTTGTATTGCTGGGTGGAAACTCTGGGTAAACCTATTCATTTTTTAAAAGCAGTACTTTGTTCAACGAGAACAAGAGAAATGACAACAGCTGTTTTGAGAATATCTGCCACGTTCTGACAGATTAAGCTATGCAGAAAAATATTATGATCTGCTTAAATGTTTTCTGAAATTTCTGACCTCGTTACAGACCACAGACTAACTCACCAATCACACTGAAATGTTTCTGTGTTGAATTTACAGCCTTTTGATTTTAGTATATATTCAAACGGCATAGGCTACAGCAATAATATTTTATTTTACATTCTTCTTATTTGGTGCTCTATCACAAGTTCTGCTCTTAGGACACCAAATAATCTTACTATGCACAGTTTGTTGACATCAAATGTAGTCAGTTTCACTGGGTTCATAGACAGCAGTAATTCAATGAAAATACGTGATGCCTCTTCAAATTCCAAATCCAACCCCAGAGTGCTCAGAACAAAGAAGATACATAATGATGATCCAAACAGCTTATGATTGTCCATTTCAAATTGTTATCCACAAGTAGGAAAGATTAGAAGACAGTCTGCCCATATATGGGGAAAAACAGGAGAATGCCAGGTAGATGCTAGAAGCATGGAGGCTTCCCGTCCCTTGCTGCACTCAGGGATTCTGGACACCTCTGTGTGTAGCTGATGGTCAATAGCCTCACTGCTGGAGGTGAGGGTTGTTCATGGGTCATAGTTTATGTAAGAAAAAAGAAATCTGAGTACAGAGGGTACTGCAAAAATGAGGGAAAAGTCAATAGGGGCTTGTAATGTGATGAAATACTTTCTTAAATCAGCGGTTTGTGGTCTAATGTCCCAACAGAACTACATCCACCAAACCAATCCTTTGATTTGCAGTTGAGAAAGAGATACAAATACCTATCCCTCAACACTCAGCCCCCTATGCACCACATAGCAGAATCAAATGAAAATATCAAGGAAAGAAAAAGGGCAGGGCTGGCTCAGATTGGTTACACCATGCTGCTGGAGGAGAATGCCTAAAATTTTGGAAGACTGCGTGGGAAGCTGCTTTTAAAACCAGTTCAAGAATGTCCAAGTTCACAAGAAGTAAATTTCTTTTGCAGCTTTAACGCAGTTAAGTGTTTGTCACTATGTGTTTAGGTGAAATCTGAATTGTCCAACCTAAGAATAAAAAGATCTATATCCCAACATTAATATCATGGGCTATGCAGACTAAGAGCTCAGTCTGTTTGACACAGCAGTGAAAATAATCATCAAACTAGCTCCGATTACAGTCTGTCAAATTTTCTAAACCAAGAAGCTGCATTTGTCCTGCATTACTAATCACATCTACTTTTATTAAACCTGAAATCCTGTAGGCACTGGTAGCAGTGGTATATGAAGTTTTAAAATCTGCTCAGAGATTACGTTTATCAGGGAAGCAACACTCAAAAAGCCAGGGAATTTTAACTTAAAGAATGCAACAATTTTATTCTAACAGCACAGCTGAGACACCAATCCTCCATTTTATATACAAAAATCATGTTACTAAGTTCTATATTTTTCATTTTCAAGGATAAATTATAAAAATATTTGAACTTAGAACCAAAATCATATTTTGAGAAGATTTCTCATTATTTTATTGGAAAACAAAGGAAATTCAACTGAGACTCCACAAATATCTGCCCAGCTTTATTCTATTATTTCCTTTACTGTTGAGAGATTTGTGAATATCCCTAGGTCAGAAGCACTCTCGATAACTGAAATCAATAAAGTGGAATTTAATAATAGCAAATGAACCAAATACTACTTTTAGGAAAGACAAAGTTAAATGCACAAATACAAAGAAAGTCAAATGGGAGCAGGGAGTATTTTTACAGAAAAAAGTCTGGACAAATGGCAGATCCACTAGGAATCCACAATGTAATGTTTTTCAGGGAAAAAAGACAGATCCTATGTTAGGATGTATCAATAGGAACGGTTTTGGGAAGATGCACAGGTGATTCCGTTGGTGAGGCCTCAGCAAGAGAACTGTGTTCAGTTTCCAGAATTACCCTAGGCAAACCGGACATAGTCCAGAGAACAGCAGTAAAAATGATAAAATGTTTAGAAAACATGACATCCAAAGAAGCTGAAAGATTGGGTTTGTTTAGTCTAGGAAACAGTATATTTAGAGGGAAAATATAACAATCTTGAAACCACTAAGATTATTCTCCATATTCACCAGAAGGAAGTCAGGAAGCAATTGGCTTGATCTACAACACAAGTAAGAAAATTCCTTAGCTGTAAAAGACAATTATGTCCAGGAAAGGGGTGTCGGGTGTCAAGGAAGGGTGTCAGGTGTCTTTGAAGAGTTTGGGAACAAAAGTCAGTGTCAATATGAACATATGAGACATCAGCACTGCCACTGACTGGCCTCACTGATCACTGCATCGTTGATTGCTGAATAGCTAGCGTTGCTTTCCTTTGATTCTCTAATGGATAGCTAGTTTTGGGGGGTTTGGTGGTGGTTGTGTTTGGGTTTTTGTTTGGGTGTTTTTTTGTTGTTTTTTTGGGTTTTTTTTCCATGGTCTCATCAATTTTTTGCTGAGTGGGTGGAAAGGATGACCAGATTACCTGGATGCTGGCCTCTGAGTCTGCTTGTGCTTGGAGAGGATGCAGCTGCTGCTTCAGTGTCCAGCCCTGAGCTTTGTTACGCAGCACAAATGCAAAGCTATTCCACTCTACTGCTCACAGCTGCAAACTGACCAAAACTCTGCTCTTGTAATGTTAAGTAATTGGCTGTGAACTCAGATGAGGAAATGGCTTTTTCACAAGAGTCTGATTCTGGCAAAACCACCTTCCTGCTTCTCCAGATTTTTTTTTTTTTTTTTTTTTTCTGGGGGAAATTCATTAAAACCGCTGAAATATTTAAAAGCCTCCTGGAAATGTTTAACTAAAAATCATAAACCCCGAAGTAGAAAAAAATGAAACAACCCAACAAAATATATGAAGCATGTGCTGGGATTCAGGTGTAATTTTCTTTCTTTAGAAACATAAAAATGTTGTTGGCATGCACACGAACAAATCATAAGTAAATTGCTGTTAATAACAAAATGCTCTGCAAAAGTACAATGGTTCCAGTAAATGTCAGAACACATCTGCTCTATTTAAAAATTAACCATATCATTAAAGTTATATTACTAGCTAATTTCTGAAAATTTTTAATTATTAGAGAGATATCTTTCCAGCTTTCAGGGAAGAATTAGAAATATTGCGCTTCTGTGTTTAAATCTTCCTCTGCCAAGCAATTTAAAGTTTGAAGAGGCATATATTTTAAGTTATTTGGGAGATATAATAGCTTTGATTATAACACGATAAAGTCAATGAACCTTGTGTCATGGCAGATTTTACCCAATCTTGTGAAGTGTCTTGAAACAGACTTTTTCCTCCCCACTTTCTAAGGCAGCTGAGACTAAGGGAAAGCTGCCACTTGTGACAGCAGCAAATCTGGCCCAGAGTGTTTCTTAAGAGTCTTGCATTTGGTTTCACCCTCCTCCACATCATGTGTCTCTCTAGCTCTGGCATCGGCTGAGTGTAACAAGCAGTTTTTAAGTTAGAAATTATTAACACAGGCAGAATAACCTGACTTTAGCCTTACTACCTGTTCTTAAATGCTTGCAGATTGAAGTTACATGAGGTTTTGGTTTGTTATAGCTGCCTGTAGTTTAATTTGAGTGATTCTCAAATCTGTAACGACCGAAGCCAGAAGCATTAGAGGCAAGCACTTATGGGGGTTTCTATGAGCTTTGCTTTATGATTGCCCATAAACATTCCTCTAATAGCTCTCCAATCCACAACACTTTTTTTTTTTTCCAAGAGACTTGCATATCAGCAGATGCAGGATGATGGTTATATAGAGTCAGAGCAACCTTAATTCAAGTAAATCAAGCCCTTTCAGAGTCAGCCAGGTATTGTAGTAAAATTTCACTTGACTATCTGTACAAATACATTCAACAGTTAATTGTCTAATTTAACGCACATAGTAAACAGACATTACTTGCAACTGACAGCACCAGGTGGACTGAACATTTCTCATTCAAATCAGGCATACAGCATGAAACTGAAATGCAGAAATAAATGTAAGGGAAGAGATAGTGTGGACCAAAAAAAATGTTTCTTAATTATGCGGTGTCCACTTTCCGTAACAGATTGTCCTCCTAATTCATCCTAGCTTAATCAACCTGCCAGCTTGCTTTGGAAACAAACCAGCAGCTGCACACCCAGAGCTCTGCTTATCTGGCATACAGGTGCCCTTGTCTGCATATTTTAGTTATCCAGTGGTTCACTCCAGTGTCAGAGGGTGCGCACTGGAGGAATATAAAAAAATCCTCACTGCAGAGAAAGAAAATATTCTGCCTGTTGTCAAGAATGACTGCAGCTTCAGGTCAAACAAGTAGAGGTTGTTTTAAACTCTTCACCTTTGTGAATAATGAAGTGACCTTAGTGACGAGGTCCTGAAAGCATCCAACCCTGTTATGCAGCTGGTACTACACTGGTTGGGATGTTGCATTATGAGGTACAGTGAAAGAAGAAAATCAGGTTCTATGGCTGCATTTGGAGGAGGAGGTAACAGCCCCTTCCGAGCATCACCAAAATGTATAGGGAGACTGAGACATGCATGTTAGTATGGATGATCCGTTAACTAGTAACCACAAGAAAACCATGGGTTAGATAACAAGGGTAATTCCTAGCTAAGCAGAAGAGCAGTAACTATTTACCATAAATGCTATAGAAACTAATCCTACCTGGAAGCAGCTAAATTTTCATGGGATGAAACATTTCTAACTACTCAGAACCTCATTTGACCACAATGGGGCATTAGCCCAATGCACAGAAACAGCTCTGCAAATGTTTAATTTTCAGGATGTAGTTGCATTACAGATGTAAATCTCATATATTCATAAAAGAAGAAAACAAATGGTTGACTTATTTGAGATAGTAATCCTAGATTCACATGATCTCACCTAGAAACCAAAATTATCTCTAAATTAGAGACTTCAACAGGTCATCTTTTGAGATACAGCTGGAAAACAAACTTTAATTTTGTCTTGCTAAAAGTGAGTAGTATGTGTTGTCAGAGTTCCTATGAAGATGTTTTGGTTTAGCATATATTAGAGGTGGTTTAATGAAAACTACTCTCCTTTATTTGTCCTAGTTATGTTTTGAAAGACATGATTATCTTTCTTTTCAGTCCAATAAAATTATAAGTACTTGAAGAACAAAAAAATATTTTTTTAAAAAAATAATTATCATAAAATAAAAGGTTCTTATTAAAAATCAATGATCAAATACTCAAGTATGATAATCAAATTCATAAATTTCAAAAGCATAAAATTAAAGGTTCATAATCTGATAGTCATTCACACATTTGACAAAAATTTCTAGTTTAATTCAGATAAATATAAATTTAGAAGAAAGTATTTTACATTTTCAAGTTCATAATAAATAAAACTTCTAACGGAAGATATCTGATACTTAGGTCTACCTTTTCAGAACTTGCGTGCTTTGCTGGAGCAAGTGCAATTTGCATTGGCTGAACTGGCTGTTCAAACCACAGCCTACTGAACTGGTTGTTAACATGCCACCAGCCTCCCATATTCCTCACTGTGCTTCCAGCCTTCTCCAGGAGTTTCTGAGCATAGGCAGAGGCTGGGGCTGCTTTGCTCTTTCCCAGCCATGCTCTTGTCATGAGCAGCAGCTACCTACACCAGGAGGGGTATTGAGATGCATGGGCACTTTCTAAACAATCTTGAGTAGGAACCACAGGTGACACAGGGAGGAAAACTTTTGTGTTTAGTCCAAAAGTTTTCCATACTTTCTTGCAGCAGAGCATTGCCATTAGAAAACAGACAACTGGGGGCAGAATTTGAATTTGAGGATTTTGAATCATAAGGATTATTTTTTTATGTGTTTGCTTGAATGAGCTCTTCCAAGTAGGAGTGGGACTCCCACGAGGACCTCTCTACACTTCTGCAATACAGATAAAATAATAACACAGACAATCTGAAAACAATGAAAATCAATAATTCAACTTCTTGAACTTTTCAGGTGGCTCAGATGGTTGCTCTTATTCCTGGCTTCAGGCAGCCAATATTCTGCCCAAAAATTCTCTACATGCCTGTTGCCTGTCCATGTCCCGTGGTCCCCAGACTGGGAGACATCTCCTATCGTAGCATGCTGCTTAAATAAGCACAGAGTTACTGCCCTGCGTGAGAGCTTCCCTTACTGCTGAAAGAGGTCCCGGGGGACTGAATTAAAAAGCTTTACTAAAGATCTACTTGGATGACATGGGTTAGCTATGCAACAGAAACTGAGGAAGTAGAAATGGGTATAGCAAAGAATAATGCTGGGCGAACAACGTCCCTTCGAGAAGTAGCATATCTCTAAAACAGCAAAAAAGCAGAAATGAATTGCAATAGGAAATTGAAGGGAAAGCGAAGGGAAAGAAGAAGGGCAGGACAATGATTCTGAATGGATTTTTCAACTGTTTGGAGACTAATAGAGAAAAATATCAAAACAGTTTGAATTGTACAAAGCTGAAGTCCTGGAAAGATGTCCATCTAGATGAGGACTTCTGCTATAAAATCAGAATATTTAAGTTTGAACAGCATAGTAGAGAAAGAGGTCAACTTGGCATGTCCAATAACAATCTGTCTTGTAGGCAGAGACTGCAGTTTGGAAGAAGCTACTCTGAACATCCTTCAGTTTAGGACTCATCTTTAATCCACTTGTTTCTAATACAAGACCCAAACTGCCTTATTTCATTTCTAATCCAAACCAGAGAGCTGTTCAGCCAGTACAAAGAGAGCTAGGAAAAAGTCTAATTTATATTCAGGTTTTCCTGCATACCTGCCAATGTGGTTATAAAATATTCACATGCGCATACACACATGTACAGATATCTACTGTTTATACACAGACATATGGGCTCTGTGTCTGTGCAGCTGTGCACACATATACACATCTCTCAGGAATACTGTATGTGTCTAACAATGGCTGTGCAGTTCTTAGATTTTTAGTTACATTGAAAGATATTTCTTACTTATTTAAAATTATACTTGGGATGTCAGTCCACTATAAAAAGTGAAGTGTTATTATTAAGTGATCATTTGGGAATTTTTCTTTGTGTTTTCATGACATTTTTCCTCGTACTATTTGATTAACTTGAAATTTTGTTTAATCTGAAAGTAAATATTTTCCTAAATCTGAAAAAAATCTTATTTTATAATTAAAATTCATCTTGTACACATGCTAAACATTTTCTTCACAAGTGCATTGACTTGCTGGAAACCGCTAGTTTAAAAGCGATCCAATATCAGGTCAAAATTAGAGTGGAGGTTGATATCTATTACAGCTGATAGGTGAGGCTTGGGTTCTGGAGGTTAAGTATTGCTTGGCAGTCCCTTGATGGGAAGGAAAGTGCAAAAAGGAGGAACAAAACTGTTCCCTTCTATTTGTTCAGTTTATATACAGTACTGAATTTTCAGACTGTGAACTATGGAGAAAAAGAGTAGTTTTACTGTGTATATGATTTAATTGTAGGCAATATAGAGGGAATGCAGCAAACTGCTTTGATTTTAATTTCTTTTAGTTTTTTGGGTAATGGGGAAAAATGCTATTTAAACAGAACCAATATGCTAAAGATGGCTTCTACCCCTTCAGAGTGCACAACCAAGCCCACAGATCTTACCCTTTCACATGGTGGGATAAACTTAAGAGAAAATGTACCTTTCTAGTTAAAACCAATCTCTCCTCTGTAAATATAGATTTGTTTTAACAAAGGCTTCTTTCAATAATACAAATAATGATAAAAATAATGGAGTTGCCAATGTTGACTTAGTTCAATATCTAGGACAAGTATCCCCTCAGGTAAAGCTGGTGAGCATCCTGAAGTCAGCTATTACATTATTAATTTCATCACTCAGAATGCTTTATTCCATTTATTACCTATGTCAGCATGCAGCCCACCTTCACACCTCAAACTGATGATCTAGTATCAAGTATTCTTTAACAGTGTTTAAGTGCAAGGGATTTAGTTTGCTTTACTTAGCCTGTCAGAGTCTCCTACATGATTTCCCATCCTCAGCTGCGTACATGGAATGAAAACCTTTCCATATGGCTTGGAGAATAAACTGTTATCTTGTAATTTCCCAATATGCTACTTGAGAATATCTTGTTTTAAAGTTGTAGTTTCTGAAGAAGTTTTTTAAAAGAAAACTGACATATAAAGGCTCTCATTTTCCGGAGCAACATCCCTTCTTGCCATGCTGAGGATACAGTGTCAAACTGAAACTGAACATGGCCTGAGAAAGGGTGATTTGTTTCTTAAGTTTCTATCTAGTTAGCTTTTTCTGATACAGACCTAGAGACGTTTCTTATCTAAACCTTAAGGAAGATACATGTTTTGCATTGGGCATGAGTTCCAGTAGGGCTCTGTGAATCTTTGTAGTTATCCATTAACAGAAACAAATCCATTCCTTCAGGGGAAGATTTAGTAGGTGAGCCACCCTATGGAGCATTTGCTCCTGGTCTCATGACAGAAGACACGTTGCTCAATTCCTCTCCACGCAGCTCTGTTCCTGGGAGACAGGGCAAGTGCATCAGGTTAGCAAGATTACTGGTAATCTCCTTCCTCATGATAACATTGATGAATCACCATCCAACAGTTTTGGTGGCATTTATAAAAGAGTTTTAATGACAGGGAATCACTGACAGCAGAAACAGCCGCTAGTGCATCCCTTCTCTTCCTTTGTTCTGCTTGACTCCAGGCTTTTCACATGACATATTTTAGAAACAGCACTTCAATGAGAAACACAAATGGGTGGCAACTGACAGTGATTATTTTGTGGTACTCATTAAATTCTTAGTCATAAAGGAAGTGGTGATACATCGAGATGTTTTCAAAGAAAGTATGCAGACACAGAGCCCTGCAAAACATGCAGAAAGAAATGTTCGGCCAAAGAACAGTGCATTTGGTTTAGTAAATTCATATACAATTTGCAGGCAAAGATTTTGCTCCCTAAATCTTCAAGAACAAAATTTCTAGACATTATCTTGCTTCAACAAATGAAAGGCTTAAGAAAATGCCAGCAGGGAATGTGCTTATCTTGGTCTTTTTTTGCAGAAAGTTAGTATACCTAATACGCATCCTGTGCAGGCTTAAAGTAGGGAATAAGTTTGTTTAAAATGAGAGTTTGTCAAATCTGTGATAGTGGTAAAGACAATGAAATTAAAATAGGTTTGCAAGTATTTCATTCAACGCTCAAAGCAGAATATTTTATTCCAATTTTGATTATGTTTCAAGTTTAAAAGACTGTTAAAATATGCTAATTGAGACATTCAGAATGACAAAAGTTTCAAATGTGAAATCTCCTCTTTCTCTGAAAACTACTTAGAGTAAAGCACTATTTGGTTTCTCCTGATGTGGGTTTAGATAGTTAATATCAAATGCTAAATTAAATGTCAATAATCCTTAAGGAGCCTGTCTTAGTCACACTTTTTTAATCAAGGTTTTCAATATGATCTTAAGGTCCATTTGTTCCCAGAATATAATGAGAATTGTACAAATCTCATGCATTTCCAGGCAGAGTTCATTATAAGAGTTTCATTTATGCTTATTTAAGCTACATTTTAATTACTTCATATGAAGATTTTGGTTCCAAGAAAGTGTATAGAAGAAATAAAGGACTGTGCAAGCTAAAGGATGTTCAGTTGTAGCTTTCAGAAAAAACAGCAAAACCCCGTTAACACCCACTTCACCCACCCCCCAAAAAACCCCAATCAAAAGTACATATTTTAAAATATTTTCTAGAAAAATGGCAGAAAGGTAAATGCAGGTTTTATTGTGTAAAATGTGAATCAGTTAATGATCAGTGTTTGAAGCAGAATATCCCTATTGGATGATGATTCATTAGTGTTATCTCAGGAAAGGAGGTTATTGATAATTTGATACTGCATATCCACTATCGTAATCATTATTGTCAGAAAGTCTATGAAAGATCATAGGTCATGGATCTAAAATTAAGTATGCCATAGAAAAAAAAAATTGAGCCAGGGACAAGGACAGACATTCTTACAGATTAAGAATCACACTAAAATGCATTCTATCAATTAACTTTGCTAAAATATTATTTGATAAAATAAAGCTACAGTCTTCAGGGAAACACTTCTTATTTAAAATAAACTGGAGATAGAAGTCTGAATATTAAAACCCTCACAGCTCTGACTGTTTTTTGTCCTGCTGTACATGAATGTGCCTTCAAAATGTGTTTCTCCTACAGATTATGCTGGAGTACTCAACGAGGTAATACACTATTTTTTTTTCTCTTTTGGTTTTGAAGCACTCCATTTTTTTGATAACTCCAGTCATTTTTCTCAATGTTTTGCTCAATAAGAAGTTAAGAACTGCATGGTTAAATGGTGTCTCAGAGCCAGCAGCATGGAAAGAGATGCTGTTGTTCAGTACAAGGGAAGGGACTGTACACCACATTCCAGGCTGCATGAAGGAGAATTTCACCCTAAGGACCAGCTAGCTGTACCAGATTTGAGCCTGGCTGCTACAAGTGCAAGTCAAATCACACTGTAACTTTATGCAGTAACCTTAGCCTGGGCCAGCAGACTATCAGCAGGAATGTAACACTCCCAGAAGCATGTTGGCAGGAACTAATTCAAAAAACCTGCTCATATAGGGCACATGTACCACATACATGCCTTTCTTGCAATTTTCAAAACTGGACTATATAACTGAATAAAAATATGCCATTTGCTTTTGGATATTCTCAAGAAAGGTATTGAGATGTTGGGCATTGCTCAAATGCTCCCCTAAATTCTTTTGTAAGGGTCACAATGCCCATATACCTTGTTCAATCTACAACACTTGCACTTAACATAAACTAGGTTGAAGGCAAAATCAAAAATAAGGTATTACCATTTTCTTTTAAACAAAATAAAACACAGAAACAATACAAGTATGATGCTCTTTCAGTGTCTATCAAAACAGAGATGACAAAGGAAAGAAAACCATGTTTAATTCCAGCCTAAAACCCAGAAGGTCACCCTTTTCAACTTTATATTCCAGCCATTAACCCATATAACTTATTTAACCCACTTAGTATGGGACTCAAACTCATAGCATGCTCTTTCCTCCAAGCTGAACTCACAGAGGACAACATTTCCTACCAACACTGCTACAACAGTGCTACAACTGCTACAATCCTTCTTGGGATTCCCCATGGTTTCCTCTCAGGTCTGAATCTTTCATCCTCCTGTCCACTATTCCCCTGTTTCCTGATCTCTCTCCATTAACATTCAGGTAGAGGTCTGAACTCTCTCACCTCACCTGTGGCTGGCTCTTTTGAAAAAGTGTGGATGACAAGAGAGAAGGAGGAACTGGACACTAAGCCAGGCTTGGCCAGGCTGTGACCTGCTGGCCTGTTCTGAGGCTGAGGGACTGGCTGAAGAGGTGACACAATGCTGATGTTTCCAAATCAGGCATTTTCACATCACAGCCCTAAGCTTCTACATAAGCATATAAAAATTACAGATGTTACACAGTCATGCGGCTGACATCAAAGACAACAGCTGTTGTCTGAGTGCAGACGAGGTGGTAAGCAAGTCACTTAGGGTATTAATGTGTTTGTGCATGAACTAATTCAGTCTTTGAAGGGAACTGTGACAAGTTTTAACCAGAGAAGAGGCTTAACCACAAAAATTCAAACAAGATCTAGTGTATTTCATCATACAACGCTGTCAAAAGTGTTACAGCACCCTGGTCGTCTTCTGTTTGGGGAGGTGAAGTACCTCAAGTGCCTGCCAAAAGCCAGCAGCAAAGGTAATGGAAGTTGTTGGTACAGGAGCAGAAGAAACACAGGGAGATTCAAGCACAGGCTGAAGGAAGAAGTAGAATGGGGAAACCAGTATTTTTCCTCTTAATAGCAGCAAGCTATGATATCAAGCCCAGGTGACTGCAAACAAATCTTAGGAGCTGACAGGGCATTACTAGCTTGTATGACTGTACTGCAGTCATCAGATGTTACTGTTTGGGGAACTGTTATTATCATCCATTTGGCTAAGGAGCTATGGGTTATGACATTATTAGGAATTTTCCATTTGAACCCTACAGAGTCAGTTTTGCAGAGGTCTGTTGTGCTACTAGGTGATGGTGACAGGAGCCACGCTGAACCCCACAGACACTGTGGATCTCAGGGGTGTTGCAAGCCTGCAGAGCATCATGTTCAGCTGAGGCTGGACCTAGATGTGTAAATCATGCAATGTTCAAAAGGTTTTTTCTCCTACTAATGTGCTTTAGAAGCACTTTGGAAACTAGGCTACCTTCTCTGCTGCTGTTTTCTTCCCACTTCAGTGTCACAAAGGTTATTGTTCTTCAACAGGATCGCTGCCTCCAGTGCTGACTCGGGAATGCCAACCGTAATTAAAGACTTGGAAAAACCGATGCCTTTAATGGCTTATTCAGGGTGACAAGTGTTGTTTTACCTTGGGAATGTCTATGAGCCTAATAGGTGTACTTTTCTGTTTGGCTTTCCCTTGTTGTATCATTTCATATTAGCTTTCTTATTGCAGGTTTTTGAGACCAAAGTTTAAGATATGCACTTGGTAATCTTGTGTTGAAATCATAATAATGTCACACTAATTTATTCACTGGGAATATTTTGCTAGCTTCTTGTATTAATTCCCTTCAAAGCCAATTTAGACACTTGTTGTCTATGTATTCCGCATCTGTCTGTATTAATAATTGTGCAAGTGTCTGAACAAATTAAGACATTTTACAGCATTTAAACATACCAAAGATCTTACATTTTCCATGAAAGTGGAGAGGTTGTACAATAATTTATGAACGTTTTTCCATTAATCTCTGAATTGTTTTGGCAGCTGATGCCTAAAAGCAGCAGCTACCTGGCAAGGACATAATATCTGTCAGACCATGAAGGGTGCCTGCATTCACTAGAGAGATAAATGGGAACATGGAAATAGAGTTGAGCCCGGAGAAGGAAGCTCATCTTCAGAAAGACTTGCCAAGCCTGTTTCATTATAGCTTATACTTTTCATTGTAGCTTAGTGAATGCTGTTAAGTATTCTGTCAAAATAAACTTTTCCGGATGAGTAGCACTGCAAAAGCCTAAGGTGTCACTGCTAATACTTGAACTTGTTTACTGTTTCTTTGCATAAAAAATACAGGTGCTATAATAAAAAGTCCAAGTCTTCTTAAAATGTATTTTCTAATCTAAAACATTTAGGGTTTTTTTTTAAGTTATACCTTTCCTGTCCAGCCATCATGAAAAGCCATATTATTTATTAAGGTGTGTCATGTATAAAGCACATTTTTTTCATGTATTTTGATGGCAGAAATGTATGGGTCTTTCAAGTTCCTATGGTTCTGATAATGTTACTTTACAGGATCGTAATTCATACTCATCACTGGGGACACATATCCTGGAATGTCTTTCTGCAGCTTGACTTTTTAAATACCTAGAACAAATAATTATAGTCTCTAAGTTTCTTTGAGAAGAAAAGCTGAAAATCAAAATCAGAAGACTGTCTTAAAAATATAATTTCAAATTTTTTGTACCTACTTATTTAAAATGCATTCTTTTCTGTTTCCTATCTATTTACTTAAAGTATGTGCTATTAGTTAACTACCTCTTGTTCAAGCCAGAAGACCAAATCAAGTTTATAGCATAATTAGAAAAAAAAGTCATTGGTTGAAATAAAGAAGGTTAAAACTTAAAGAAATTTCTAACAAAAACTGTCTTACAAAGAGGAAAAATTGAAACACAAATCATGACAGTTTAAAATTGTGGGTTTTTTTTTATTATTTTTTAACAAATTATTAGAATTTGACATTATTAAAGGAAACCTTCCATAGCCATTTATTGCACTTGTGATGAGAACTGACTTGAAGATCTTCAGTTCTAATTCTACAGAAGACAACACAGCACCTCCAAAGCTTCAAGATGTCTGCATGCAAGATTTTGTATCATGCTGGATAGATTTACTTTGGCTGAACTTTATTCAGGCCTAATTGGAACTAAGGAAGTATGTTTCCTGCTTCCAGTGTTATTTTTCTCTGATCATATCATAATGATTTATATTCAAGGGAAAATAAAACCACAAGTTCTACTCACATGAATCTTTGCGTATGCCACTGTGCACATTTACAATCATGTTTTTCCAATCATAGCTGAGCTTTAGATTTAATATAATTGCACTGAGAACAGCTGCCTTAAGAGATTCCCTTCCTATACTCATGTATTTACAATCCATATGCTTAATTGGATTTCACTTAATAGTATTAATGGACTTAGTTACTAAACATTTGTGGATCATGTAACTGTTATTTCATTATATGCTAAACAAGCTTAGTTGTAAACCTCAGATCTTTAATCCAAGATCAACTCTTCCAGCTCCACAGAGGTGTTATTTGCATAACTTTCTGGTAGGATCAGCCTGAGATCTGACTACAGCCCTACAGTCCTTTGCCTTTAATTATTCTCCCTCCTCACTTCCAAGGGACTTCAGATGGTTTTTTGTTCACCACAAGTCTGCAAACATCTAATTGCTCACTGCACGTTCACCAGCAAAATCTACTAATAGGCAAGTCCGGTATTGCCTTTTCTCTAAAACAGATTTGCAACAGTAATGTGGCCTTTCGAACTGACAAATAGGCATAATAAAATCACCAGCAGAGAATGAACTAGTTGACCTAAGAGATCTTTCTCATCTCTAATTTGTATGGGAAAAAATACAAAAAGTACATTAACCTCATCTGCAATGTTCTTTGTCAAATAATGATTCTGTTATAAGGTCATTACAGAAAATATTGTGATACATTGCAATACAGCTTACAAAACTATGCAATAAGCTCTTTGCATTTGCAAGTTATATTGAACAGTACACTGTATGGAAGTATTTGTATTTAAACAGTTCACTCAAGAAGCCTTTATGAACATACTAAGTGCTTTGAAAGCCATTACAAAAATCACTCCTATTTGTAACTTCAGACCTATGAAAATCAAGCATAGGCTTTTTCCCAAAGTGATTGTAAACAAAAATACAGCATACTGCTGAAGCTTATTTTAGTCAATGTTTTGGGGATTAAAAAAAAAGAACCCTAAATGGATCAAACAATGGTCCTTAAAAGAAAAATAGAAAAGCAATCATTGAATTGCATCCTGTGAGAGGAAATTGGGCCAAAATTGATCTGGATAGCCAAATTTATTGTTACATGCAGTGAATGCACAATGAAATGTGATTAGAGCAAGTGTGCCATCGGTCCCTTTTGCAAGATCAAGCACAGAACAGTGCAGCCTTGATGAAAGGAATCGATAACATTGAAAGCAAAATTGGAGGGCTGTCAAATCATCTTAATTCCTATTTTCTGAATGAGTGGAGTGAGATCGCTTGATGCACATGCTAATAATGAAATTAGTGTGCTTTTGACTCAGTACAGAGTCAAGCTTCTATAAAACAAATAATATTGCTAAAAAGAACAAAACCCCAACCCACACAAAGCAGCGGTACCACAAAACTCATATGTTTCACTTTGAATTCTGTAATTAACAGAGCTGTATTTCTCTAAATTTTGTAGACATTAGGATATGTAAGCTACAATTTCACATCTCTTAATAGACATGCTGACTAGCCATCTTTGTTTTCCCATGACTGGAAAGATAATCCACTCAACAGGTCCACATACATATACGCACAACGCACATAGCAAGTATCCGTGTTCGACTCTCTTTGAAATCCATAACTCAGAAGTGAATAGTAAGGATTTCCTTTGAGATATTTCTCTCAAAATTTCCTCAGAAAGGATTGAGGGTGGATTCGTCGTCATCTTAAGCCAACCTAAAACTGAATTGCCCTCAGCTGCTGCCTCTCTCCACCGCCCTCACGTTTCCCCTCAACCTTCTTCATGCACAGCAAGTCAGCTGTCCATGTCGCCGAAAACTGTGGAGGCAAGGTGACAGGAGGTAAAGGTTATATTGCCGTGTGTCACCTACCACACCTAAAGAAAAATTCAAGACACACTCATGAATCTGCAAATTATTCAGCAGAAATCTGAGTTCTGTTTTGATTAGATCTGTATTGTTTTAGTAGCTTTTTGGTGCCTCTCCTAGCAGATGTTCGGCTTCCTATCATGTATATGCAGGACCCTCCTGAAGATCAGCATGGGGAAGCTCAGAGCAATGGAGGATCTCAGCATCTACAGGCTAATGAAGTTCAAACTTCCCTCTGACATTTTCAGAGGCATATCTGAAATAACATCATTCCCTTTCCAGCTTTGACTAGTGCTATATTTTCACGAGTATAAACTTCGAGAAATGTATTCTTTAAGTATAAAAAATCAGCTGTGGTTGCACCACAGAAACGTGTCAGGGCAAAACCAAAGAAAGAGCATCTCATCAGGGGGTCTCTGCTTCTTGATTTGCCTGAAAACAGGAGCACCAGAACTGCCACCCAGCACTAATACTTATCCCCCACACTGAAACAAACAAACGAACAAATCACACTGGTAAAAGGGCACAGCAGTAAAGGGTGCTTTGTAGGTACTCTATTTATACAAAAAGGCAATAAGTAAACTAATGGTTCAGAACAGTTAAATAGTACTAAAGCCTAATCTAGCACTTTTGTAACAGCTGGATCCAGCAGTATGACGGATCCAGCAATGTCATGCTCTGTTCTCAAGCCACATGTTGAAGAATGTGAGGCCAAAAGTAATTATTACTCTATCACAGCTGACTAATCTAGGAGAAAACTCATATGGCCCTTGGTAAGTAGGTTCAAAACAGGAGGCTTTTTTGATAGTTCATAAGATAGCAAAAGGGTCTTTTATGTACAATTGCAGAAGACAATATGGACTCTGGATTCTCCTTTTTGAAAAACTACAGGTTTTGTTTCCTCCTTACAGGTGAGTTGCATTCAAACCTAAGATCTTTGTTACCTGTACTTGTTTTATATTTTTGCTATTTCTTTTACTGCTTGTTATGTGAGCTTGTGGGTAACACAGTGCTGCACTCACACAAAACTTCTCTTCACCAGGAAACTAACTTTTGTAGAATTTAAAAACAAAATTCCTAAATGCTATTTCTACCCATATAATAGTGGAAGTAAGGTATCAGAGCACTAAGCATAATAACAGTCCAGCACAGGTGGGCAAAACTGTCAATGTTAAGCTTTTCTCATGTTGAATCCAGTAAACGGACTGTATTGCAATTTGTGAGACAACGTTGCTGTACTGCAAATCTGGAAAGTTGTAAAAAACATATGGAGTACCTTCAGCTTTAACATTCAGTCTTGGCCACCAGCATGATGTCCTTGATGTTTACAGTGATCCAGGCACTTGCTTTTAATTTGTGGTTCCTCTATAATGACTGCTGGGTATAGTTAATAATATATGGCATTACCCTAAAAGTCTGTTAGCTGACTGAACATGGTGTTTCGACTTTTAGGCTGTCAGGAAGCAAAGTGATTTATTTATTTATTTGTTTTTAAACAAGAGATAGAATCCAGCAACCTCACATTTGTTGCATTTAAAGTATAGCAATGCATTTGTGACCTGTCCAGCTGCCTCCACGTGGGCGTCTAGTGAGAATATGGACTTGTCCACTACCATGCTTCCAGGACACACTTTGTACTTATTTTCATACATAAACGAAATTATCCTGTATAGTATTAGGCATTTGCATCCCCACTCACCCAAGTCCTTCCATAATAGTGTTATCAAATAGTGAAGACGCATATAAACTTGCACCAAAAAGTTCTCCACTCCGCTTGTACAGAAGCAAATATTTTTTTTTCTCTTTTCAGTAGATGTGCTTGATGCTAATCCAGTGCAAATCACTTCTACAAAGACTTGGGGTGATAGGGCTCCAAGCCTGAGCTATTAATAATCCTCGTTGGTAACACAGGGTCCATGAGTATACGTGAAGCTTCTAACCAGCTTCCAAACTACCAGCATCTGGGGTTTCATAGCCTCCTCATGGATGCAGTCATTCAATCCAGAAGTTATACAGATCTTGCTTAGCTAAGAAAACATTTCCTGCACCATGATGAGAAAAAAACCCTACATAATCCTAACAATACCTTGTGTAAAGCGTTCTGGTAACTGAATTTACCCAGTGGATCAGACCTTAAACCTGTTAGAAAGCTCACACAATGAGAAAATAACATCCATCCTGTGTTCTGCTGGCCATATCAAACATACCTGGTGAGCTTTCTAAAACACAGCATCACTATTTGGATGACCTCTGGTTGCTGAAGAACTATGGACACTTCTCTTGCAAAACAACAAATGGGTGTTACTCCCTATAGCACAATGTGTAAGAATTTATCACGATCATTAACTAAGATCTGTTAGGCTGCTGTGCCCCTTATTAATGTCACTTTTAATTTAATGTGTCTATTATCAGTAGCAAAAGCTTTTTTTTACCATAAGGTTCTACAAACACTTAGACATGTGAGCAGACTGCTTTTAACTGCCATGATGTTCTTCTGCTCCCGTAACTTCAGTTAAAAATTACTTTTGTCAGTATTGTCATTACTTGCATTAGACCCATGAAATCATTCAGTGTCTTCACTAATGTAATTATAAAGTACTTCTCTAAACTCTAGTTTTAAAGCATTTCACCATGAAAGTGGTGGGTGGAATAATTTCTGTTGTATGAAATCAAATTTTAATCTTGTGGTCAAATCTTTTTACAGAGTCGAATTGCATCTCTTGCAATAGCAGAAGTGAACGATTGCCTTTTATTAACCACTGACAGTATGGAAGTAGTGCATCCTTTAAGTATTGGCACATTTACTGCAGCAGAGTGATACTGATGCCTGTAGAAGCAGTGATAGTCAAAATACAGATCGCAACACACATGCAAGATAATCATATTAGTGCTTACATATCGGCAATGACAAATATAAATGTTTCCTCTAACTAGCTCATTAGATGTAGCTTGGGCTCAGTAAAGGGGAAATTTGTAAAAGATTAAAAATCAACAGATCCAGGTAACATAGAGGTTGTAGAACCATCCAATTTAATAGTATTTGGCTGTTCTGCTGGTGTATCAGAAATAGAATAGTATAAATTTTTGCGAGCTCACTGTGTTCTCATCCGCAGGCAGAACAAGCAGCTCTGGGAAAGCAACCTCAGGTTCCGATTGTTTACATGGAGCATTGCTAGAGCCCTGGGGAAAAGGTTCATTTTCCTCAGCTAGCTTGCAAAGGAATCTCAGTGAAGTCTGCAGTAATTTGCATCATGCCATGTTCTCTGATAGCAGAGTTTCAGTCTGACCTCACGGCCTTGTGTTTGCAATATTATAATTTTTCATGGTCCAAACCATGTTTGTGCTTACATGGTTTCAGCAATGCCCACAATACTCTGATTTATCTTTTTTTTACTTTTTTCCTTCATTGCTGATTCAGCCCAGTCTGACTAACTGTGAGGATAACCGTCTGTAATACCATGCCTGACTGAAGGAGTAAACCCTCTCCAAGGATGGAAGAAACTGTTTCATCTGAGTTCTGATATCTAATAAATTCTTCTGCTGTATTCTCAAACTTATGTGTGACAACTGATTCTTTTAAAGCAGCTACTTATTATTTTGTTAATTCACAGGGTTTGTAGCCAGTTCACCAGTTTTGTCATACAGGTGATACTGGTGCCATTCAGTTATGTTTACCTTAGGCCCGCTGTCGTGGTTTAACCCCAGCTGGTAATTAAGTACCTCGCAGCTGCTCACCCACTCTCTCCTCACCCAGAGGGATGGGGAGGAGAGCTGCAAAGGAATGTAAAACTCAATGGTTGAGATAAGAATGATTTAATTGAAATAAAATAAAAATGAAAGGACAATAATAACAATGATGGCAATATCAGTTATAATGAAAAGGGGAAGGGAAAGAATAACATCCAGAGGGAAAGGAAGAAAGGAACACGTGGTGCACAATGCAGCTGCTCCCCACCTGCTGACCGATGCCCAGCCAGCCCCCGAGCAATGACCTGCCCACCCCGGCCAGCCCCCCACATATATATACTAGGCATGACGGCCCATGGTATGGAATACCTCTTTGGCTAGTTTGGGTCAGTTGACCTGGCTTGTTGTCCCCTCACAATTCCTTGTGCCCCACCAACCTTTTTGCTAGCAAGGCCCGAGGAACTGAAAAGTCTCACATCAAAGCCAAAACACAGCAATTGCATTTGAAGCAACTGAAGAAATGGACTTGGCTTTGTCAACTAAAGATCTAACTTCATGAAATGAGAGCACTAAAAATATCATGCTGTGGTTTTCATTCTTGCACTCTTTTAAGGCAGATATTATGGAAATCTTGACAGACATTGTAATTTCATTATCTACAGTTTCATGTGTGTGAGCCAGCCACCTTGCTATTTAGGTTAAGCTTACACAACTGAGAAAGCAGCTATTCACGTATAATAATATTTATTTTCACTGTTCTTTTTCCTTGCATTTATCATCATTTTTCTCTCCTGCCTGCTCTTAGCCTCACTGGTTGCACTTGGGATTAGAAAGTTAGAGATGTCTTCGGATAGAGATTGTGTTTATATCTAGTGAGTTTGGGCAATAATAAATCCGACAGCTTAGTGATGCTGTGATGCAGTTTCAGTAGATCTTTTCTTTGGTTTTCCTGTATTAACCAAGTCAAACTAATATTATATGTTCTTCACAAAACCAAGGGCTCTTTGTCTGCACTAGCACCCTCACCTAAAGTAGTTCATAACTTAATGCTATTGTTAATTGGTGAATTCTAAAATATGTTAGGACAAGTTTAAATAGGAGGCATTAATTGGGATTTGTCCCATATGGGAGTTGTCTCGGGACCGCATGAACAGACAGACAAATGTAAGGGCTTCTCTCCCATTCGAAACGTGACCTCTCTGGGCTTATTTGGGCTCTTGATATAACAGGCACTGAACTAGCTAATTAGCTTGGCGCTGTTTCAGACAGCTGGATTAGAGTCAGTGAAAAAGTGCAGCAGAAGGCACCTCTTGGCATAGGTCCCTGTAACTTATCCTGCCAGCCTGGAAATCCAGTGGAGGAGAGAGGTCCGCCAGGCTGGGGCTGGAGGCTCCTTCTGAGTCTGGAGAAACCATGCCATTTGTCAAAGCCACATTTAACTATACGTGCTTATACAGCAAGCACAGAGCAATATATCTAACATAAATAAGTCACAGGACCGGACCAAGCTACTGTAAGTTACTCTCCTGTGTGCAAATACTCTGTCACTCTTAGTAGAAAAGAGGAAGTTTCACAAACCAAAAGCTACATTACAAACCATGGACATAGTCGCAACTCATACCCTTTTAACTAGGACTCTCATCAGCTACACTTACTTTACACCGCTGAGCATGAATTCTGTATGGATGTCCTTTAAACTACCTGCGAAATACGCCTCACGGTTCATACTCCTGAAGTGATACGGGAGCCAGCGTTACAGGGGAATGTTTCAAAACATGGGGAATACAGTACTCGGGTAACACACCCACATGAGGTGTCTCTATATCAGGTAAGAACAAATAAGAGCAATGTCCAGAAAATGGTTTGGTGATTAAAAGAAATACAATTTTCAGCCACCATAATCCCTTGGCTGACTTCACTGTTTTGTGTTACCTCACAGGGACAAAATTTGAGAGAGTATCTTTTAAACAGTGGTTTAAATTTAATTACAGCTATCCCTTCAGCTAAGCAGCAGTTACATGAGTATCCTTGTGTGTTTTACAAGATTTTTATTCACTTAAACTGTTACGAATGTTATTGGAGAAGTATTCTCCAATACCGTATCAACAGAGTAGGAAGGAGCTTATTTAGTTATTTCATATGACTGAATCTACTTTGACATGCTCATGTTCATATATTCTTTCTAATAAATCCTGAGCAGCTATTTCCTTTTTCTCTTTCGCACTCCTCCCACTCTATACACTCCTTTGAAAAATGATACTAGTATGGGAGAATGAATTTGCAGATTTTGTGGATACAATAGCAAAAACACTGAAGACTGTATTCCTACATTGGGGAACATGGTTTTTAACCCAATTTTGCTATCGTATGGTCTCTGAAATATATCAAGAGATTTAAAACATTCCTCTCAAATATGCCAAAACATATGGCAGGCTTGCATTGTTCCTATCCACATTACATTCTGTACGATGTGAAGGCATTCACAGAGCTTTCTTTTCTGCTCTCATTACAGTCTTTGTCACTAAGAATGAAGTATCCAAATTTTAATGCCTCATATATTTTGTCAGCTGTAGTGGTGTGCTATACTACTTTGACCTTTTTGATTGGCTTGCCATTTCAGTCCTTCCTATTTACAGCTTCATTAACCTGTGGGGGAGAGGTGGGCCAGCCACCCAACCAACGGATGGTGTATGGAAAAGGTCAGCGTAGTCCAGTGTATTTACAATCCCTTCACAACCACATACAAGTTGAAGACATAGAGTTCCCCATTTGGGACAGCAAAGTTGCAGCAACAGGAAAAATGAAGTGACATGAATTCAGTCCAAATTCCAGACAATAGGAAAATGAAAGGAAGCAGAAAAAACCTTCCAACTCAATTTCAAAGAAATACTACATTTGTCAGCTTGCTGTTCTTGGCAGAAAACATTTGATCTCATCGAGGTGACACTACCCAGATCAGTGAAATCTACAATTATTACTATTTGGAATTAGTCTTGAAGTCAAATCTAAAGAACAGATCATTGCCTGTTTAATATAATCCGGGAAGAAAGAATGAAAACTGAACGACCTCTTTTGCACAGAGAGCTTTTTTAAACAGGAAATATCGGAAGTCTGCCAACATTCTTTTCTATAGACTTCACTAAACATCATCTTCCATATGAGAAAACATCAGTAATAGTTATGTAATTAGTGCCATTTTAAGATAAATAATTCAAAACTGGTTCATAAAACAAAATTCTATTTAGACCACAAAGAGATAGGACAAAATTTAGACTAAACATGGAGTCTGATAGCAGAGGGCCGCTGCGCTATAGGAGGCTCTATCTTTCAGATAAGAAGAAAAACTAAACTAATGGCCACATATGATCACTGAGGTTGTTCAGGCATGTTAATCTGAGTGACCTGGCCAGATTCCAGCTTCTGTAATTACATGTCTCTTGGCGTACCTAATTTTCCCTAAACCTAATTGTTTTGGGGAGGTGGTGGGGCGGGGGGAAGCATAGCCTCCTTTGCGAAGTACCTGAGCATTCCTACATGAAGCAGAACGGCATTTTTGTGGTGAAAAGACAAGGAAATAATTTTACATGCAGAGATTTCAGCACCAGTTATGAAACTACTTGAGAAAGTAACGTACAGCGCAGAAGTTTTAAAAAGCAAGATTCCCCCACATTCATACCAATGAATAAATAATACCAGCGCCAACTAGTATTTTGTCTTTCTTGCAAGAGACTACTTCTCTGTCCAGAATTATATATATAAAAAAATTGATTCATTAAAGAAATGGATGAAATAAGAAATAATTTATTCAGCTCTTTAGGTTTATAAGGTTGACATTGTGTATGATTTTATTTCTCCTATATATTTTAACCCTTTTGGCACACCTTCTTCAGTCTTCTCGGCTTCCCACAGTCACTACGGGTACATGTCCAATGGCTGTTGTCATTTATTTATCTGCCTTTTATTCTTTATTCAAATTACAGTAGTATTTAGGAAACTAATTTCATAGTCATGTTATAGATGCATACAATGAAAGACTGTAAGGTCTAAGGAGCAGAGATATAAACACAGACATTTTAATCACCCAAGCAAATTGACTAAAAGACCTCCTTAGAGTTACACAGGATGCTTGCGGCAAAGGCAGAAAATAGTGTAGGCCTCCTGAATGCCCATGCAGAATGAATAAAACAGCAGTACCAGTCTTAACAGCCCTGCTAACGCTTCAATTTCTAAGCAAGAGACAATTTTAAGCACAAAAAATAAAAGCATAAATAAAATTGATATGTCTAAAAAATGGCAGAGTGGTAAATACAAATAAAGCATGAATTACGTCAAACACTTACTGCAACTTGAAATGTTCTACACCTGTTCCACTGCCCTTAGTAGCTACACTTGGAGCATATACATGTGATTTCATGCACCTTAAGAACTCAGTGAGATAATTCAAATGCTTCTATTTCTCTTCCTGCTAAACATATTAAGACTATTAAGGTCCCACTCATTTTGATGCTGTTTAATACACTTCTAAGATGGTGATTATCTCCTCCTTTTCTCAGAAAAACCAACCCACACTTTCCTGAGGAAGTTTCACTTAAGTTAACTGCAAAAGACCATGCATGATGTGAAGAAGCAGAGCACAATACAAATTGATTAATGTTAGGAGAGTGAGATTATCAATGCACAGCATAAATAAACAAATCTTAGAATGTATTGGCATATCCTTTATATAGATATACACACCAGGATTTGGCATATCCCTTACATATATGCATACACACCAGGATGTGAATAAAAATCTTGTCATTGCATCCTTTCAATGTGTTAGTCATGCAAAATGGTTTTAAGAAGTGTTATACTAAGTGGACATTTTCACTTTATTTACCACAAAATTAAACCGCAAAGTTAATTAGATCCTCTTGCTAATCAGAGGGATCTGCTCCAAAGAAATACTCTGACATATTGGTAACTTGGTAATGTGTTAAATTTCTGTAGACCAGTAATTTTTCTTGGCTTCCTTTACATAAACACCCAATAGTAAAAAAAGTAAATCAACACAGTTTTATTGAAGTCTGTGTTGATTTAAACCATCTGAAATTCTGGCTCAGTACTGAGAAGAGATTATTTGTTATTGCAAGCAAAGCATACGTAAAATCTAGGATATTTTATCTTTAGAGGCTTGGCTGGAAATGTTGCTCTTGGGTGCATGAAGAAAACTGACAACAAACAGTTTGAACATGGAAAAAAATTTCCTCAGATTTTATGACCTATGAAGAAAAAAACCTGATTGATTTATATAACTTAATTCTACACCCATGGTTTTATTTGTGTTGTTGCTTATCAAACATGCTCTCTTTCATTGTACACTAAGCCAAATCCTTCCTCAATCAATTTCTTTAATGTATTAGCGGATGCAATCATAATTAAGATTTCTTTGATTCCCTTGATCATTGTCTTCATTGAGTCCTAGAAATGTCTTGGATAGATCAGAAACTCCTGAACCTACCCAGCTGTCTGGACTCCAAGTAGCAGTCAGTAACAGTGGACTTACAGAAAAAGCCAAGAAAAAAATAATCAAAACAAATCAAACCAACAGGAATTCTAATTGTTAATAAAACCAAAGTTTTGCTCTGCTGAGAATAAAAGGAGGTAGCCAATTGCAAAGGACACCACAGGGATCATAGAATCATAGAATCGTTTAGGCTGGAAGAGATGTTTGAGATCATAAAGTCCAACCGTTAACCCAGGACTGCCAAGTCCATCACTAAACCATGTCCCTAAGCACTGCGTCTATGTATTTTTTAAACACTTCCAGGGATGGCGATTCCACCACCTCCCTGGGCAGCCTGGTCCAATGCCTGACCACCCTTTCAGTGAAGACATTCTTCCTAATATCCAGTCTAAACCTCCTCTGGTGCAACTTGAGGCTGTTTCTTCTTGTCTTGTCACTTTTTATCTGGGAGAAGAGACCTGCTCCCACCTGCCTACAACCTCCTTTCAGGTAGTTGCAGAGAGCAATAAGGTCCCCCCTTGAGCCTCCTCCTCTCCAGGCTAAAAAACCCCAGTTTCCCCAGCTACTTCTCATAATACTTGTGCTCCAGATCCTTCACCAGCTTCATTGCCCTTCTCTGGACACGCTCCAGCACCTCTGTGTCTTGTAGTGTGGGGCCCAAAACTGAACACAGGATTTGAGGTGCAGCCTCACCAGTGCTGAGTACAGGGGGATGATCACTGCCCTTGTCCTGCTGGCCACGCTATTTCAGATAT
>JAVJGI010000014.1:108315206-108387132 GCA_035590275.1 Ibycter americanus | reverse complement strand
GCTGGTACGGCGGGGAGTAGGCACTGGGTGCCTCCTTCCCTTGCTGCTTTCACTTGCTCTTCACTGTGCCTCTTGGCATTTGTCATGGGGAACTGAAATACAGCCACAGCTCAGAGCAGTTCTGGCACCAGAGGGCAAAGCAATGTCCACATCAGGTGCACAGGGCTGACTCACGCTGGTGGAAACCCATGTGTCACCCTTTTGATTTCAGCATTGTGACAATACACAGGATTGAGACAATGCTGTGGTGGATGAAGCTCTGTGTCTTTAAACAGTAAAAGAAGAGAAATAAGAAATGGTCCCAATAGTCTATGAGTTGACTGTGAGCACATATTTTCACACAAAATCTGAAAACCATAAAGCCTCTGGGCATTGGTATTTCCATTTTGGTAATGGAGGCATTTGTTGTTTTGGATAGGAGCATTTGGAGAGGAAAAGCAGCATATTCCAAACATCTCCCAAGACAAAAAACTAGAACTTTGCAATCTTTTGTTTAAAGATGGCTTATTAAAAATGCAGTTTTATGTCTTTCTCATTGATGAAAGTAGTGCCAAGATTTTAACTTCTTACACTAAACTACCTAAGATGAAGTCAGAACTGCAGAACCTATACTACTGTCACTGCAGGCACTCCAGACGCTCTCTGTGCTGTCCCAGGAACATCTGCTACTTTCTTCTGGGTAAAAATATGTTGTTTGTAACTTGTCTTCTGTCTACCCAGAGGCAGTGATGGTTTTCCATTCCTTTTTAACTCTTACATGGCCATTTCTAGTCCACACTGGTAGCCACACTGTAGTGCACTATCATGTATCACTAATGATGTGAGCAGTTGCAGACCTCCGTTGATCTAAGCATGGGTTATTGATGCTTTGCACAGCAGAACAGTAGGCAGACTTTTTCAAGATTCACACAGAAAATTCATAGCTTGTAACAGCAAGGGAAATCCCAAACCCTTTCTGGGTGCTCTTGGAGGCTGAAGGAAAATCAGCTTCCAACCAAGAGTGGCTCTAGCTAGGGAGAGGAACGATAGGAAGGCTGCTGCAAACACATACCGGGATCTCTGCGCCAAGTCCCTAGAAATGCTTTGGGAATAGGGGTGGGAGCATGGGTGCATTTAGCTTCCTACCTGGGAAGCTGCCATGTGCAGATTAAGAGCTATGATCCCATCGTACTGAAAAGAAGTAATGCGGCGAAATTTTGTTGCTGCTTTATGGAGAAGATCCTGCTCCCGAAGTTATTGGCTCAGCTTCTATTCCTGCTACTGGATCTGAGTTTTGGGCTTTGAAATGAGCCTATTATCAGATTCTAAAGCAACACAGATTTGGGGTTTTTTTTCTATGAAAATACTGTTGGGTATATGCATTTATGATGCTCATTCTTCTGAAACCTAAAAATGCAAATACACTATAATGCATTTAAAGGGAGGTAAAAGAATTTTAGCAACATCATTGTGCCAGTCCTCCTTTGTGGTATCAGGCTATCCAGTTGCAATTGAGAAACAGTTAAAGCACCTTTTGCTTGGGTGTTTCTTTAAGTTTATTTGTGAAAACATATTCTAAGCATGTACATTAAATGTGATAACTTGGCATTGCATTGGCAGATCTGGTTCAATATCATTTGGATCCCAGATTTCACAACATCTTACGCTCCACTCTTACGAAAAGCCAAAGGCAGTGTTTTTGTCAAGTGAGAAGAAATGATATGCTGGAAGACAGACGGTGGAGAATGCATAGCTGGTTGATTTTTTTTTTTTTTTTTTTGTAGGTAGATTGCAGGGATTAGGGTGTGGGGTTTGTTTTTTTACAAAGTGCAGAGAGCTAACAAAACCCACCATTTCAAGTTTTCTTTATTTCTTTTACAAAATAATAGTTTCCTGATTGCCATGAGACAGCACACTAAAGTGTGAAAATACTGTAGCAGCTGTGGTGGCAACACATGTCATTTCTGTGCATACACTGAGATTTCTCTCATGAGACTCTTAAACATATGCAATGAAGCATTCAATACACACAGTTAATATCTATCAGTAATTCCTGCAAGTGTTTGTGTACTATACTGGCAATGTCTGGAATGACTGCCAGCTTTTACAAATAAAAGATAGGTATGACAACATCCTGCTAGGATTGCTATATCCCAATCAAAATAGAGGGACTGATTTTGTTTTTATAGTCATTGTTTGGCATTCCTTATGGAGGAAGTAATTAATACAATCAGGCAGGAGGAGGACTGTCTTGTGGGATACACAATCCTTTTGTAACTTGATTCATTTATATTTTTGCTAGCTATAATTCTTCAGTAAATGCTCCACCTCCTCTTCCTTGATTTTTTTACAAACTGAAAAAAAAAAAGAGAGAGAGGCAAAAGAACGAAGTAGAATGACAAAGACATTGTCAGTGGAACTGTAAACTTTGCGTTGAAAATTTGTCGTTCTGTGCTTTAAGTCAATTCCTGCTGGAAAAGGGCTGCTGATCCTAGACATTATTCAGCAAGCTCCATTTGTATGTTACTGGAACACGTGCTAGTGAGAAGACTGATTAAAATCTTATAAACCCTAGTACTCTCCTTAGACTCAAACTCTGCTTTAATTCTTCAGCTTTCAGAGCATTTCAGAACAAAACCAAAACAGCTGTGGCAGAAGGAAATGACAGCCAAACTGTGTGCTGAGTGCCACCATCTCTTAAACTGGTGAAAGATAGGATGCGGGGTAACCACATGGGTCACAGCTCAAAGTGGGGCACACCCAAACTTGCAAGGAGGAACCATGCCACTGAACTCAGGATTTGGCTCTAGCATCACAGTTTTTTAATCACCTTTTAGAAATCTAATGGTAACCTCTGCTCTGTGCCAAACCAATTTCTGACAAAAACCCATCAGATCCAGCATTTAAGGTGAAAAACAATTCAGACCTCTATACCCTACATTTAGTCTGTCATTACTCACAAATTTTGCTTTTTATAGCCATATTCTTATGCCTGCAACTTTGTTGGCCCCACTGCGTCCAGAGTTAAACATGAGTTTGTAATCTAACTTCAGCTGATTTTAAAACAGATAAAAAATTATCACTGGCTTGAGTTCATATATGTCACCATCTATTTTAATCTGTTTTGCAGCTAAAATTAAATCTGTTTCATTGACTTAAATAATTCAGTAGTATTCTTCTCGTCTGGTTTGTTGGGTTTTTTTTAAGAGAACAAAGAACAAGTATTGAAACTTAGAAATTATAAAAAACCTCCTAAAATACTTGTCCTGTACCTAAAGGCAGGCAAGTAACTGCTGAATCTAAAAATAATGTACTGTAATGGGACTGAACTGTCATTTTTCTGATTTAAATTTATAAAAATCCACATGTACTATAAATGCTTATCATGTTGAATTGGTGCCAACCCATTCACAACACAAAGGGTACAGACACATTGATCATACTTCTAGTACCCTCTATAGATACGCGTATTTCATATGATTAAAAAATCAGATTTTGATAATAAGTAAACAACCAAGTGTGGATGGTCATGATCCAGAAAATGGTAGCTAAGTGTTTTAATAAGCTGTTTTAACATTTGGCATTAATCTTGCAACTGGGCCAACACAACAGAATCTTGCGTGTCTGTTTCCAGAACCATCAAAACCAGGAGGGATCTAAGCAAAG
Source organism: Ibycter americanus (assembly GCA_035590275.1). NCBI lineage: Eukaryota > Metazoa > Chordata > Aves > Falconiformes > Falconidae > Ibycter > Ibycter americanus. The sequence goes on along the minus strand of JAVJGI010000014.1, from coordinate 108,383,487 downwards.
TGATGTGCAAGGGTGTTCATTGCTGGCTGGTTCAGCCTGTAACACTTCAGCATCCAGTGGTAAAATCACAGTGAATACCATTATTATAGCCACGTTGTGTAATAAAAAGTACACTTTTATTACCTAGCATGTCTGCCAACCATCTGTGAATTGACAGGGGCTATTGAAAAAAAGAGAGGCAAAACTGAGCTGACTATAAAAGCCCATTTTAAAAAGGCATAAAAACAATAGACCAAATTTTGGTTTTGTCTGATTCTTGGAGTTTGAGAAGCCCCCTTGGTTTCAGTGGAGATACACTGATTTTCATCAGCTGTGTATCCATTCCTTAGTATACACCACACCTCTGTTACTCATCTGCATTTCTGTCTTTTAAAGCTGAAACAGTTTAAAAAAAAACACAGTAAAATCCAAACCAAAGACATCCTGCTGAAGCCACTGAAAGTGCAATTACTGCTATACCTTAATTCTGTTTATCTTTACAATTATAAATGCTATTATTAAATTTTACAATAAGGTAAGATTTGTATAGCCATACACCTGCCTAGAAAGATGTTTTAATCTTTTTATTTTATTAACTGTAGATGAGTCATAGTCAGAAAAGGGTACTCTCTGAAGTCTGGAATTTTACCCATGCATTTTTGGGGGTTTAGTGGGCAGCTACAGAGTAAAATAATATTCTTTTTTGGCACTTCAGTCTTGAAAGAACATAAAACATTTCAGCATGAGGATGCCAAAACAAACATCATAACCAAAACTGAAAGTGGTTTTCAATCATTCTGTGTATTTTATTGGCATGCTACATTTCTGAGGGGTTTGTGAGGAATGCAACTCAATGACAAACTGAGCTCTGTCTATGAAAAAATCAATTATTTTGATTGGATTTTTAAAAGACATTTCAATATGGTACCATTGCACATCACTTATGAGGCTTGAAATGCACCAGAGCACAGCGTTTCCCATTTAGCAAGCCAAGAATATATCTTACGGACTGTAGAAAAGTATTTCACTGCATATGCAACTACAGTTTTCAGCTGGGAGAAAGAGGATCATTGATCTGAGTCACAGCCGTCTCCTTGGAATTGCTCCATCCTTGTGAAAGCTTCTTCCCCAAGTCTGCACATCACCTAGAACGCACACGAGCTCCCAAATCAGGGTCATAATTCTGCATACACATGCATAAGTGCTTATTTTTCTGTCATCAACCCTATCAAAATATTTGATTAATAGACAGATTTTTCACTGGTCTACGCTAGACATGACCCATGTAAGTTTTTGCAGGAACAAGATCAAGGTGTAGATAGTGTGCAGAGGGATACATTTCCTTTTTGACAGGGATTTAAAAATTAAGGATACACTGAGTCCACATAAAAAACTAGGAGAGGGCTAATGAAGGTCAAGCTCTGAAATACCCAGCCTGAAGTATATATAGGAACTGAAATTAGAAGATGTCATAGCCAGTATTTGATAGTCAATAAAGGATTAGCATTCAGATTCTGCAATTCACTGTCTCCAGCTCCTAGATATTAGTGCAATAAATCTTGCAAGTATTAAAATATATGTAAATGTGGCCTTATTTTCTTCATAGGTATTGCACCCTTGAAGTTCACATTTTCAAGTTCATTGTAATCATTAGAAGTAGGTAGTTACTGAAAGAATAGATTTTCACATTGCTGCAAGCCCTTAGAGATTTCCGGAAAATACCAGGTTCTGAAAGACTCATGACGGAACCACTGGAACCTAGCTTGTGAAGGAAACTTGTGGAATAAAGTCCAATCTCCTGTTATTTCAGGTGGCCATATCACAGAATCTGTTCAAAAATAGGATTAATCTCCATCTTAAAACTAATTAACTTTTTGCCCCCATGACTCCCAGTGGGAGACTCTATCTTCCAACATCTCATGACTCCACCACTTAAATACTTCTTCATTTTCAACACACATTTATCTGCAGCCATTTTCTACCTAACAAGTGATTATTCTCCCTTAGCTCTTTTCCCATTTTATTTTTCCTGTTGTGGCAGTTTACACAGCAATACTAAAGCCTCATTTTCTTTCAGTTTTGTCTGAGACAATATCCTTCATTTTCCTGTTTCATAATATTCGCTATCCCTAGTCACTCTAGTAGCTTTACTCTGCATCTCTCCTAGCCTGAGGTTCCTTTTTCCCTTCACTTGGTGAAGAGGACTGTACATTGTGTACCAATGAGAGCCTACCAGTGCCCTGTACCATGGCAGAATGACCTGTCCCTACTCATATGATACCTAGTTCCACGCTAGGGTCGCAGTTCCCATTCTCAGGGTTATGTCACATTGGTAGCTCAAATATCCCGGTGTTGCCCAGAGGAACCAGACACTTCTCTTCCTCAGCTATTTCCTTCTTATCACAGATCATGCAGGTCTTCCCATGTAATAACTTCGTCAACAGAAAATTTTGGCAGTACATTCTTGTTTTTAATACTGAAAATATTAAAATACTAAATAATGCTGATCCTAATTCCTGAAGAACCCCACTAATGACTGTGTGATTCTTCCAATTTACTCATTAATATCTGCCTTTCGTTCAGTTTCTAGCTGTTTTATGATTCCTCTACTAAATCCCTGTCTTCTCATGCTTCGCTAGTTATGTCGTATCAAATGCTCAGTATCGAAATAAAGGATGCAAACATGCAATAGAACTCCTTTTATAAAATCATTACATGCAATACATCCACATAACTTTTATCATCTTTTCCCCTTAATGTTTTGTATTTCATATTTTTTAGTCTGTATTTGTTCCAGAACCTTAACTATATTGAGATGCAACCAGCAGGCCTGTTTACTTTCATGTCTCTCCTATTGAGGTCTTGGTTCTTCACAGTTCATCTGCTCGCGGAAGATAATTTCCTTCATTTTTCAAATTTTGTCTCTCTGAAAATATTTATCCTTCCATGTAATTTTGGCTGAATGAATTAATGACTGCTCAATTAGATACTACCATGGCAACAGTAATAGAAAATAAAATATTTAAAAAACTAAAACCTGTAGGACTGATTGACAATTTAGTGAAGAAATCTGTTAGCTGCCACTTGCAAGCACTATTGGGTTTCCATTACTTTTAGTAGTAGCAGGATACAATGTATTTCAGAAAAGTCAAGATATTTCACTGACATATTGGAATGGAAGAGTTCCCAATATTTATCTTACTAATAACAGCACAGATGATTCATGTCTGTATTCAGATCTGTACTGTAAGAAACACCAAAAAGTTTCCTCTTACTATGCTTCCCCAAAGCAATCTTGATGTTAAAAAAAATTGTTTTATTCATCCTTCCCACTACTCCACAATCAGTAATACGTAATTTTTTACTCAAAGATATTTCTTTATTTCTGTCTTCCTTAACAGCACATCATATACCATATCTATATTTTCCCTAAAGATATCCCTACGATACAGCACAATTTGGGCAAATCTGACTTTTTCTGGCCTTCAGAGCTGAAATCTCTTCTTGGGTCACTTAAACTCAGCTAGACCACAAACCATGGCTGGTTTTTTATCAAAATACAAAAGTCACCCCCTGAGCAGCAGAATTCATGAAACCCCTTTACTTAAGGACTGCCGTCTTTTACTTTGCCCACCTTCCCTTACTGCCTACTACCTGAGGACTGGACACCAACTAAAAAAGTACTGGACCCAGAAGGGCACAGGTAAATGGGCAAGACAACCTCCCATACCGAGCACATCCCTTTCACTAGTTCACTCAGAATATGGACATACCAGTCCCTCAGCACCCAGTTGACCCCACCCTTCTGATCCCATCTGAAACCCTGAACTCTAAATTCCAGTTCTGGACTTTTGGTTTTCAGTCTTTGATCAGAACATACTTCTGGTAAGTTTTTCTGACTCAGTTTTCTTGAGGAAAAAGTCAGAGCACTTCAACTCTCTGTTTTATTTATCCAGCTACTGATCTAGTGAATTTAGCACTTTCTTTTTATCTCTTACGCTCATTTTCTCTTCTTGCATCCTAAACTAGATGCAGAGATTATGCAGTCACTGCTGAATTTCTCCTCTCATTCCTTACATTAAAGCTGTTCTTATCAACAGTAATGGCAGTGATGCTAAATTTTAGGCATCCATCAGAAAGTATCAGTTTAATCAGAGATTAAGAGAACTATCTTGTAAGAGGATATGTGCCATGGGGATTTACCAGCAAGAATTAATTATATTACAAATTGTGTTAAATGACATTGGGAGTCCTAAACTTTGTATTTCTACATTGAAAAAACAGTAACACCAAAAGACTATGTTCTTAAAAACTCTCAAGTGAATAAGAAGAAATAGCAAGCTCAGAAATATGTTAGAAGTGTATCTTCAGGAGAAAACATATTAGAAGTGACCGTCTCTGAAAGGTACTTTCTGAATGACCTCTGGAGCAAGTTTGGTACTCAAAGTAGTGTTAAGTAAATGTCATCTAGAAAATGGAGCCATTACAGAGAGACCTTACACATATAGTGAGACAGATGCATATTTAGTCCCTAATACTACACCCCTGTTTATTGCTTCAGAGGTGAGATCTCCCATGCAGAGTAAATGTGCCTCATCTTTGCTGTAAGGACCTCTTATTTGCCATACGGATGTGGGAATGGCTTCCATAATGACAGCCTCATTGCTTGCACCAGCTTTTCACTGACCTTCTCAGGGGTTCCTCAACAGCCCTAATCTGAGTGGCAGAAAGATATTCTGCTAGGTATCTTTTGAGGAAGGAAAAAGTAATCTGTTTAAGGACAGTCACGTTTAAAGATGCTTAAATTTCCAGACCCCAGGATTTGTGCAAGGAATGCAGAGTGACCCACGATGCTGTGCAGCTAATATGACCTTATTTTAATCTGCTGGGGAAGAGGAATACGTATGAACTCCTGAAGTATGCTACTGTCTTGGAAGACACAGAGTAAGACAAGTATTAAATATTCCTTATAATTATGCAAAATGTAAAAAGGCTGGAAAAAATGGAAAGGAAATCTGGAATTTGTTGCTGAAACCTGTTTGCTTGATATATTTTAAAAATGAACTGGCTCCATAGACCACAGTGCTCCCCAGAGGTAGAACTGTAATCAGGAATAAATTGTGTATGTGAAGAGATTTGTGTCTCGGTAGGCTTGCCATCACATGTTCTCTGTTCACTGCGGTATTTGGGGTTGGTATGAAGATTGTGTAGTTTGTATGGTTTCAGAGACTCTTACATATCCCAATATATGTTGTAGCATACCTACCACATCCCGATTGTGAATTGTTTCTCAATTTCGACACTCTAAAGAGGAGGGGAAATGTCACATTATATGTAACGCTGACCGAGACATTTGTGGTTTAATCCGCACACCAATTGTTGCTAAGTGATTCTTGTTAAAAAGGAAAGGCATTTATTTAGTGCCATCCACTATTCATATATACTGCGAAGTTGCTGAAGTAATGCTGTTATGGATGTCATGCTTGAGTATTCAGGCCATGTTGTAAGTGGAAGCCATTTTAAGTCATTGAGTGCAAAAAGAATAAAACAAGATCTGAAAATATCTCACTAGGTGTTTTATTATTGTAGAAGTAAGATGGAGTGATTAAAAAGGGGTGGCCTGATCATCTTAGGGATAGATTTTGCTCTGCTTTCCTGAAAGTTAATTCTAAAATAATATATTTATGACAGACTAGTTTTATTTACATACTTAATTAGAATTCCAAATAAACTGTGCTGTGGAAAACACTGTGGAAGATGCACCCTCTACTGGTTCTCAAAAACATCTTATGGATCAGAAATGTGGAACCTTTCTAAAATTTCTTCCCTGAAAATATGCTTATTTCATTCTTAAAGTCTTTTAATTGCTTATCCAGAAAGCAGGCAGGAAATTAATGATTTCACTTCTAAAAATATGTTTTCTAGTAAAAGAGTAGTTAAAGATTTTTACTTTAAGCATTTTTGACAGGAAACAAAACAAGAACATATTTTAAGGGTATAAAGTACGTTGTTTTAGAGAAGAACAGCATATTGGTGCAAAAGAATACCTAACATATATTATCATTAATATAGCATAATGACAATGGTCATGAACAGAGATTGATAAGAGAAATGCTTCTTGTATCTATGGTAGGCAATAAACTTAGCTTGGTTTGGTATACCTAAAGACACGAGGACAGGGTTATATAGTCAAAAGAGAAAACTAAGTATGTTCAGAGCATCTAAATTTGATTCCTGTAGTACAGGAGTGACCTTTCTACACTATCTTATTTCATCATGACTACACAATTTGTACAGGTAGTATAGGTCTACTTTTCTCCCCAGCCTATTGTAAGTCTGGATAACTGAGCTACTTTCATTACCTGGTCACATAAATAAGACAGCCAAGTGTATCTATTGCACTGAGAAACAAATTTGCTTTGTAGCTGTAGACTCATTTGTTCAGTGCCTACCTGGTTTCCATCATAGCACATGTCCCTTGTGAAATCCATATGTGCAGGCACCTGAGGTATTTCCCTTTCCAGCTGGCCACCTTGGCACAGAGGCGACAGGTCTGAACCCTTTGCGACCAAGCAGTGATTCTGCTGAAAGAAGTACTCCAACTCCAGTGGAAATTTTCTTTTTTAAAAAGCCCTGGGGCTTATCCTAGAGCAACTCCTTCTATTTAACAACTGGTAACTAAGAAAGGATGCCAAGAGGAATCACTGAGACATAAGTAACCCCTGCTGAAATAAATGGTCAGACTGACTTATGTCACTCTAGAGAGCTGTCATGTTATGACTGTACCCTCCTCAACGGGCTGTGCAGCTAAAGATACTGTCTAATGATGTGTTACCACATAACGATAATGGTCTTCATGGAGTTTCTCTTTAATGATGTGTGTTACTTTATAATGATAATGGTCTTCTTGGAGATAGACTATAACTTTAATATCACAACCCCACCGAGGAGGCTATGCTCAAAACATTACAACTCTTGTCCATGACCTCTGTTAGCAGCCCATTAGTCAGCGGGTAGTCATCAGAAGGAAGACAGAGCCTTCAAACAGAAAAATAAAATTAAAGTGAGAGGGCATAAGACTTCCAAGATGATGGGGAAAATATTCTACAGAAGATGATATATATGTATCTATATAGCATAACCTCTTTTCTTCTACTATGCTTGCTTGTTCTTCAAAAAGTAATTAAGGAAAGTAGTTAAGGAATCTGAACTTTTTTTTTTTTTGCAACAGCAATACATTAGAGTTTGCAGCTGGGAGATGAGGGCAAATTGATATGAGCCTCACAGGAAACCTGACCTTTTGTTTTTTGGAAAATCATAAAGTGACGCAAGAGATCTGTGCTGATTTCTCTCCTCCCTCGCTCAGTGAACATTTTGGCCATACGTGGAGTGAGGATCAATAGTTCTTAGTACAGTTTGTGGATTCCTAGCCTCAAAATACACAAAATAATTGTAATTAGCAGAACTCTTAGCCAGTATGATAAGATAGATGGTAAGATAGTAAGTAAGTAGCGGTAAACTTTTGCATAATACAGATCAGGGCTTTGGTCCACAGATATTCCCAACCTAGATAATTTCTTCTCAGGTCTCAGGTAGCATCACAGTTTTTTAACTCCACATACCCTTTCCTGGGTTGGGTTGCAGAAGTGGTTCTTTAAGCCCCACTTCCACTATTAACCCCCTCCTCAGAGTGCCTAAAAATCATCAATTTATTTCTAGACAGGCTTTGCTTTGTTTGTTTACCCTCAAGTTTGATTACATCCCATTAAAAGTCAAGAGGAAACAATAAATTCTCTCACATGACTCTCCATTGGGATTAAGCATCACTACACAAAGATGGAGGGAAGCGACTTACTCCCAAATACAAGAACTGACCCTTGCCTCACAGTGACTAAAAAATGCTTTTCCTCTTTCCTCTGCTATATGTGCTATGATTTTATTCTTGATATTTTGTTTCACACCATGTGACTGACAGAGAGGAATAAAACATATGCAACTTGCCAGAAATCAACACAAATACAGTAACATAAAATTGGCATAGAGCACTGAAAAAACAAATCCCATGAACAGGCACAAGTTGCCATATGATAGACTAGAAACAGGTTCCAAACTAAATCAACAGCTTCCAGCTATGTCCGAATATTGCAGCCTTTCAGGGTTAAGGAAGGGTAGAGTTAGAATTCATCTTGTTGCAGCCCCTTTACGTTACGTGTAGAACAACTGATCGCATTCTCTACGAAAGACTAACACACATCTTAGAACTCTGGCTGCCAGAACAGTTCTGAAAGGTGATCTAAATGAACTTTCTCTCCTCCAGTTTCCCCTCAAAAACCACGGAAGACAGGACTAGAGAGAAGTTACTGCATTTGCACGTGTTCCCTATAATTAAATAATAATAATAATAATATTAAAAAAATGCTGGAGACACTATATTTTGTGGCAAATACAATGTAGTCTCTACGAACTTTTAAATTTTAGGATAGATGAACTCTGCAGTAGCTACTATATAGGTATCATATTCAGTATCTTCGAGTTAAGACTTGTGCACAGGGCAGGAGTAATATCTGAAACCCTATGTTTATTGTCACACAGAGTTACCAGCACTGCTGCCCTATCCTGAGGTCTTTGGTAAGCCATAAGTGATTTTGGACAGACAAACAGATGCTAAAAAAGTGCAGGACAGAAACTTATTGCTAAGAAAATTAACAATAATTTTCTTAAAAGCCACCTGAGAAAAATTTAAAATTTTAATTTAAAATTTGCAGTTCCACAAACACAGACGAAGACTTTTTCCCTCACAGATGGAAAGAATTAAACTAAGGAAATCAAACTAAGCCAACAATTAAAACAGCGTTAGCAGTAAATTAACAGTTTGTTCAGTAATGAAAACCATCAATTGCCAACTGTAATGAAATGCATTATTAAAAACATAACGAGGGTGTAAATACACAATGCTGCATAAAGATATAATCTGAAGGAGTTTACCTAGAGTGAAAAATAATTAACCTAGCATAACAGCAGCAATACAAGTGAGACCTACCATGGGCTTAGACCAGAGGAAAAGGGAACATGTGTTGACCTTTTTTCCATATACTGTCCCTGTGAATGCAGGAAGATGTGTGGGTTTGGGCTAGCTTGCAGGGAAGTGGGCCATCTAGCCACTACAGGCAGCGAGTGAACAATAATGACTAAATTTTTGCACCCATAGTTAAAATTATGGAAGAAGGGCTGAGAAACAAACTTTTCCCCAGCTGTCCTGTGTGCTGTAGACCATGGAGTCTTCTACTCTAGCAAAGTCCCAAAAATCTGTAATTACTTTTTGGCTCAAAGGACTAACATTTTCCCCACTAAGAAGATACCAGATAGAGAGTAGACGTGCCCTTCTATTAATCAGAGCTCTTTAAAATAAATGTTCCCTTCCTCTTCCATCCCCCACAGATTCCAACTAAATCATTGCAACAAAAAGCTATCAAATTAAAGTGGATCATTGAGCAGAGCTATGTAAAATGCCATTCTAGCCATGTTGCTGTAATCATGATTATGCTAAGGCCTGTGTCCTTTGCACAGGACTGGATGTTGAAAGCAGATACAGAGAAGGACGTGGTGTAGGAGGTAGCACGATGGTCTCATTTGGATAGAATACCTGAACCAGGTAGCAGTGTTAATAGGCTACAGAGCAAACACAGGAGAGGCAGTTTGCAGTTAAAAGGAGTATTAGAAGACAGGACAGAAATATGAGACAAACTGTCTGAAGTGGATGAGGAACAGTATGTAGTGAAAGAGAGAAATGCTGAATTTAACATAGCAAAAGTGGTAAACCCAAACAACGAAGACTTTAAAAACCTTTGGCTAGATTCCATATATATGCAAATTGAGACTATTACATACTGGGTAACAAAGACATAATTAAGAACAGAGCTCTGTTAAGAAGCACATGTTTTCATTAGTGAGGATAAGTCTAAGTCACAGCCTGGTTATATTGATCTGTCGTCCTAAGGATGGTCTAGTAAGCCCAAATTTGAAAGACAACACTGGAAACTGAACACAGTGAGGTGTCGCATTGAACCCAGGTAAGCAGTTTCCCACTGTACACCAAAGGGTAATTGCAGAGCCTACAGCCAGGTTCAGCCTAAAGGCAGCTGAGAAATACAAGAGGTGGGGAGGAGTGGGGAGGGGGGCAAAAAAACTTTTAAAGATATGCTGCCTGAAATAGGAACAAGTGGACAGTCTCATGAACAGACTGCATCAACCAAATATTAGCATCTTCTGAGAGGTGGGAAGAAAATGAGTCGACATGTGGCTCACCACTACCAGTATCCCAAGTATACAGTCTTTCTTAAACACAGATTATTAAAGGCACCTAATTAAACAGTGTAGTAGAGCCCACGTAACCTTTGGTAAAGCAGTAAAGCAAGGTATTAACTGCTAGTCACAGAGGGAATAGTAAGGCAGGTGTTAACTGTAAATTAAGCCTGCTGATGCAATCCTGATTAGCACCCAGCCCCAGAAACTGTGTGCAAGAACAGATCGTGCGATCCCATGCTGGGTGCTCTGCAGCATGAGGGAGGCAGTCCAGAGACACAGGCAAGTTCAAAGTCATTACTACCCTGAAAGAAAGCATACTGTCTACACAAACTCAGATTTGCATCTTTACAAATGTGCTGCTCTACTAATTCTCTTACTACACAGAACCACCTCAGCCTCAGTAATTTTCATCCCAAGAGACAAAGCAAAGGTTTGGTGTATGAAGGTATGTTCTAATACATGTTTAAGCTGCATTGGCAACTTGCCCACCACAGAGGGGATATTAATAATCTATGACAACAGAGGGGTAATATTGTGTAGTTTCAAAGGGGCATATTTCAAAAATGCTCCATATTATTTATGCACAGATATAAACAAGCCACTAGTTAGTACAGTTAATAAAGCATGACAACTTTGCTTTAAATGAGTGGGATATCTAAATCCAACATTATTTATTAGCCAATATGATTTTTTCTAAGCATTTATCCATCAAACATGGCACCCTTATTGCACATGCATTATGCAAACTGTCAAATTAAACTATTGCTTATAAAAATAAACATTAGTTACTGAAATGATCCAAATGCTTGATTAGAATGTTATTTAGGGTAGCTAATAAATATCTTTAACAAACCTTTTGCATAGAGAAAGTGGGAAAGCATGTAAGAAAAATTATTGGGGTCTCACCTCCTAGCTAGTCCTTTCTTCAAGTAAACAATGAGATAGAGAATTAAAGTGTAAAGAAGAAAAAAAAAAGTCTCATGGGAGCTAGTAAACCAAAGACCACATTAACTATTATGGCATCTGTCTGACAATGGGGAAGAAGAATGTAGTAACAAGCAAAATGACCTCTGCAGCAATTAGAGTGCAGAAAGTCATGAATGGAGAATGGAGTATCTCTTTGGTTTCATTCCACACCATTATTTGACTTGAATTTTGCCACTGTTTTCAGCCAGAGCAGGCTCAGTCTCTGTAAATGCCCACTCATTAAGAACTGAGACCTGCAAAATGCTGACAATGATTCATCCCCACAGGATTCAGCCAGAAATGAAGACATTCAGTGACCTCATGACTTTTCAGAGAGAGATCAGGATCAAGTCTTTGAAACAGGATTAGGGGAGAGGCAAACTGCTGTATATTCATAGCAGCAAATTTATCTTCCTACAAGCTAGACACTGTGTTATGTGTGTTATTTTGACTTCTGTGGCCAGAGAAGACTCTACAAATGCAAAGTTAGGTATGGAAATTCTTTAAACACTACAAGTTGACTTAATCATCTTGGACAGGGTGATCAAACACTGCTTACATTCAGTAGGGGAAAAGAAAAAGAAAAAAAAAGAAGAGGCTGAAGCAAGGAGCACTGAATGTAATGGAAGCCCCCCTGCTTCCCTGATGGCGTGGTGCTACCCTGTAGTGTCTGACAACCGTGGGGCTGCCACAGCTGCTTGGGAAACGTTTTCAGTCAGTTTGCCTTTATCATCCTGAAGGGATTAAATTCCACACCTGATGCCTTTGATCCTAATCCACCAGCCTACCTGATGTTCTAGGTCTGGATACCCATAACGTTTCATGTTGAGGCTGGACAACTCTGCAGAAAAAGATAACGAAACTTCTGGTTCAGCTGTGGCCAGATAGGGAAGTCAAGCCTGATTTGGTGGTATTATGGGCATTAAAAATAAAGAGGCCTCCAAAATTAATAATCTATTCTCAAAATTTTGGTGTATTTTCTCTTCACACTGGGACAAGGAGAAGGAATTTCTCATATCACATTAAGCTTGCAGAGGATATTAAACTGAAGTATAGCAAATGAACAAAAATGAAGTGGGTAACTGCAGACATAAGCTGAGGAATGTACACAGTGAGTTTATTGCATATAAACCATTTGTTACTGTGATTATTAAATATATCTAGCTCTATTAAAAACAAACAAAAGTACTTATGCTGGGAAATTGTACAGTCTCTGAGCCAGGAAAAAAATTGCTTTATTTGAAGACATATCAGTTATAGAAATAGTACACACTTACTTTACTCAATAAAATTATATGGCAGTGGGAGATTTTTGTTCACTAAGTTCATTTTTTTGTTTGAAAGAAATAATAATGGTATGAACGAACAAGCAATGACTTTTACAACAGAAGAAAAAGGAATAGTCCATTGCCAGAAGGGTTATAAATATGCTCCTTTAAAAAACCAAAGTAATAGACCAAGCACAATATGGGGTAGTGCACCAGTGTAATTGGCTAAACATACAAAGCATCAACAGTAGGAACTGTAATTTTGTGACTGTTTTTAAGACAGCTGCCAAACTGCTGACTAGCAGAATGTGATCCAATATTGCATCTAGACTGAAAATGTGTTGGCTTAAATTTTTAGAAGTATTTGCACAACTGTATTTTCAGTTTCTGCTTTTAGTTGTTTTATGTGCAACCACATTAACTGAAAAAGCAAATAAACTATCCCTTCTTCACATGCAGATTTCTGCAAACCTTTGAAATGACTTAAAGGATATAGTAGTATACAGTAAATATGTGTGGATACAAGCTAAAGAAGAGGTATAATAAGTATTTCTGGTCCAGTATCTCAAATTCCAGAACAACATCTGGTCTACATAAGATTACCTGGTAGACTGTTTATTGTACTGGTCTTTAGATTAAGCAATTGGTTCTTAGACTGAAAACAGAAATAACCTTTGATTTTCTGGCATTTATCCTGCTTTAAACATAATCAGGGAGTAGTTAATGAAGATACACATTTCATATTGATAGAAAGCCATATCAAACAAATCCAGAACACATTGAAAGACTTAATAGATATGCATATTTGAAACAGAGCACATTGATTTAGCCACAGTTCTCATTAAAATTAGCTGCAGGCAAGCTCCTAAAAATCATTGCATACTATAGGAAAATCACTGAAAATCACTTAGGCACAGCAAGGTCCTAGAGTCAAATAGGTATTCTCAGGATTACTAAGGAAAGCTAAATACTATTTTGAAAATTTGAAAAAGGGTAGCTCCATTGACAATGTATCTCTATTGATTTTAGTGAAGCAATTTGAACTTACACCATTTGAACATCTATGCCACAATGATGAGCTGCTTTTCCAAGGAATACATGTGAGCAAGTGTGTGAGGTTATGAATATATTATTAATATGCAAGTCAAATTAAATTTGATGAAGGTTACGGAAAGGAATATTCTTTACACAAACCAAAATGACAGAAAGCCCTGCCTAACTATCACTATTCCTCAAGTGAGAACAGGATTTCTGTGTTAAATATTTCTCAGGGATTATCTGAAATCCCTCTTTTCTTGCATATAGCTGCCAGGAAATCTGTGCTCCACCATTCTACCCTTATTTATTAAATCTAATACAATGCAGAACACTACTATAGAGGCAGAATTCATATTTTAGAAAGCTATGGGCAGTAGCAGACAATGTACACTCAATGAGAATGCAAATACCGCACAGAGCAGACAGAAAAGGGCAGAAATTACTTCCATCCTACCTCACAGGTTTATTATTGGAAAAAAAAAAAAACGCTGTAAAGAAAATATTTCAAAATTTCCACCAATAGTACCATGATTTTATGGTTTGTTTTTTCTTTTTTTCTGTAAAGTTTTAAAGAAGATTAAAAAGGAAGATAATAATTTTTCACAGGGGTTGAAAAACATAAGGGAGGTTCTAATACCACAATATACCAGAAACACAGTTAAATTTAGAAGTTTTGTTTGACACTTTTATCGATGGTTTTCTCAACCCAAGTTAATTTTACCTGAAGATAGATTTTCTATGCACAATACCACAAAATATGTATTTGTTTCTTAAATTTAAAAAAAGTAATAGAAATAAATAGCCTATAGTTCCAACGTAAAGGGGGAAAAAAGGGTCTGCAATATTAACTAATAACAAATAGTTTCCAAATAACAGCAAGTAATGAGTAACAGCAAGTATTTACTAATAACAGATTTGTGAAAACCAAAAAATATCCTTATATCCTGACAGCAGTCACACATAATCTCTTATCTGCTGTAATTTCCCTACAAATTGCTCCTTTTCTCATTCCAGAGTCCTTTCAGACAGTATACACAGACTTTTTCAAAACAAATTAAAATGCAAATATAATATTTTCCCTCTCCATGTGCATAGCAGCTGCAACTAAAGATTGCCCTTTAAACCACTGGCCCAAAATGACACTTGGCCGTTTGGAGTGAGCACGGTACAGGGCTGTCTGGGAGAACATTAATAAACTGCACATGGCTTCATTTCAAATAGGATTTTAAATACTTCCTTTACGGACAGAAAATTGGGGCCTGACAGTTTCATATACCAAAGGAACGTAGAGAGGTGTGAAAACTTCTGGCATCCTCGAAAACTGTCTTCAGTGTGGGAGAAAAATTTTAGCTCTTCTACTCTGGTGGTCAGCTTGACAGATGTAAGAGACGTTCAGTGCAGATAAGTCTAGCTCTGACAAGACCTTGGCTGCTATGAGCTTACTTTCCTCGTAGAAAAAAGTAATTCCTCTCTCATTTATCACTCCATTGACCTAAACAGCATTTGTTCAGTCTTCCACAAAGCAGTACCCGAGGAGAACCTGACCCTTTGGACCTGATCTTTCCTGGCATTGTGATGGTTTTATGATAGTCTGGCAGCACATGTTTATTCTAAATCCATTTTAACTCACTGTGAAAACTTCCTCTTCGGAGGAATCCTCAGATGACTTTGAACTACTGTTATAGTCATGTCCAGCATACCAACACCATGCCCATACTATGATTTCTAAATCATACTAATTTCTAAATTTCTAAATCATACCAATACCAACCGACAAAATACCAGCGGATGCTGATGCTACCGTTGTGTCCCACATTGGTGACACTGGTCTCGTTCACTGCTCTGCCTGGCCTAGCCACAGACCAAATCATCTTTCTCTCCTACTACTCATACCCCAGCAAATACGCCCTCCCCACATTCTGGGCCGTGTTACCTTCATGGCAGAAGGCATGCTCTGCTCCTTCTCTGCCCCTTCTCCCTCCCAGCATGGCGCCAGGAGCAGAGGTGTGCATACACATGAATCTCCTAAGGGCTGATGGCTCCTGGAAGATTTTTCCAGTCTGGATTAGGACTAGCAGGGGAATATGTTGGAGGAAGCTGTGTTGGAGAAGTGTGAAAATTAGTGCAACTTTACTGCTGAAGATCATGTCAGTGGCGTCAGAATGGTGCAAGAAAGATCTTTTTTACCTTTGTTTTTTAAATTCTCCGGTTATGTCTTATAGAATTTGCATTTCACCCAGCAAACAAGCCAAAAAACTCTTACTTTTATCACGAGAAGTCTGCTTTGTATTTTATTCTAGATACGTAAGCAGGACTTGGAAGTATCACCAGTTGTCTTCCAGTCTTGCTATACTCATTTTTTTATTATATTTATATTTTACAGAGCCCATCATTCCAAAGCAATTTGAGATACTCTCCAATTTCTTTTGCTCAGATGACTTGGTTCACATTCAAGACTACATCCATAGTTTAAGAATGAAAATACTTTCCTAGAAAATAGGGGTTTATCTTTCGGGCAGGTGATTTGAACTCAGAGCAACTTTATTCTGACTTTAAAGCTGAAATACCAAAAAACTATCTTTCATTGGGTTGTTTAGAATAAGACTTTGCAGTGCATAATACATTACAGAAATCCAGGAAAGCCTTGCAGGCCTACCTGTCTCACTGTGAATCAGTACTGATACATTAAAGATGTAGCAGTCAGATTTCAGGGTCTCAGAATATTTTTATTTCAATGTCATATATTAACCTCTGTTTTATTATTCCATTTTGACACTTTTACCTCCTGCATTTGCTTGTTATAACCTAGTGTTGGATTTTTGAAGATCTAAAATCGTAGATAGGCATCAATTAAAAAAAAAAAACATTGGGGTAGCACCTATGGAAAATATCATTCCTCTTTTCCTTTTTGTTTTAAACACCTTTGATGTGCTTAAAGATTATAAGTTTAAAACTATATCAGGTTTCTAATGTTACCAAATTTGTGTATTATTTTTGTGTTATTATTACTCATTCTGATGGTAAACCTGGCCAGACTACACCAGTACTCTTTACCATGCTGATACGAGGTATTCGGACTTCATGCCTAAGTGCTGGCTATGGCCTAAAATACCTTTACAAAAATACCTCTGAGAAGCCCTACTAAGGTATAGAAAAGCTGCCTTCTATCTCACCTTCAACCTTTAGAGGGCAGTGCTCCCTTTGGTTACTCAGTGATATTCTAGAAGGGCGTTACGTTTCCACTACCTGAGAGAGGTAAAAGTTGGAAGTAACAAAAGACATTTCAAAGGACAAGAAAAATTCTTGCTTTGCTGAGATGGGGAAGGGAACCCATGCGTCACGTGCCACGCATCGGGCGAACCCTTTACATTTTGAAGGGCAACAGGGACTAGAGGTCTTGTCAGCATGGCTTTGACATTGACACTCCAGTGGCTGCTAAGAGGAGGATACCTACAACTGGAAGGGCAGAGGAAAGTAGTCATAAAAATGAAATGTATTATACTCCTACTCCAGTTCAGCCTCATTTTTATGCAGACATTAAAACCCTATCAAGGCCAGCATAGCTTCTATCAGAGGTATCAGCATACCTTG
Organism: Ibycter americanus; assembly: GCA_035590275.1. NCBI lineage: Eukaryota > Metazoa > Chordata > Aves > Falconiformes > Falconidae > Ibycter > Ibycter americanus. Next base: position 108,366,340 of record JAVJGI010000014.1, on the reverse strand, counting down.
GAGAATCAATACTGTCTACAGTTACAGCCGTTTTTCTGCAAGGAGGTACAGATTTTCCAGTCTGCCTCAGAGTGCTATGGAGGGCAACAGTGTGGGATAAGAGGTGGAAAAAAGACCAGAAATTCATCTAGTGGAAGACCTGTGTTCTCTTTTTTATGTATTTTACTCTCTAATACTAACAGTAAACATTATGAATAACTTTTCAGCCATGATCAAATTTATTATTTAAAATAAAAACAACCACAAACAAGGGCCAAAAAGCTGAGCAGAAAACCATACTGAGATATTTAGATACTCGGAGGTCCTGAGAAGCAAATACGCTCTGAAAAAGATTAGAAATACAACCTAAAAACCTGATCTCTCCTCCTCCTGGCTGGTGAAGAACTGCACTTGCATGTTCTGCATGTTTCCTGTTGCGTATTATCTTGCTTAAAAGAGCTGATGTAGTCAGGCAGTCTATGCCAGAGAATTTCCATTAGTAATGCTACTCTCTCCAAAACAGGCCTCTTTGGAGAAAATTTCCATTTACCCCTCCACGTAGCTTCTTTTCTCAGGTGAAACTATTGAATGGAGACTTCACTATGCATGGCTAATACTATAATGCTGAGACTACACCTAGAGTGCTGTGTCCAATGCTGGGCTCCCCAGTACGAGACAGACCATGACATACTGACACCCTGACCAGCACTGGGTCCCAAGAAGCCAGACACCACTCCACCCTGACCCCAGCTTCATCCCTATCCCACCCCAGGGGCTGCCTTTCCAGCAAGACCCAGGGCCTGTGGCAGTGCCTGGGGACGGCCAGGCTGTGGCTGACCCCAGACATCATTCGTGTCCCATCCCAGCTCAGCTCACCGGGGGGCTACAGGACAAGGCTGCTTGGGGAGGGAGGGCAGCACACTGCACCCTGACACCTGAAGTACTCTCTGACCAACAGTCTTCCTCATTTTTGTATGTTTGAACAAAGTTTTGTGCCCTGTGTCTGTTACTATTAAAAGTATTTTAAGTATGTCTTTAGAGACAATGGATAAGTGTCATAAAGTTTATACTTTGTCCTTATGCTTTTTCCTGCAGACAGCAGGGACGTCTCAACCCTAGTTTTGTAATGGGTTCATCTGAAGGGTCATCGTATGTAGAATCTAGTTGATAACTTTGGATTTGACAGCCACTGCATCGCATGGCCTGTATTGCAGAGTTTTAGTTTTACTTATAAATGACATAGCCAGACACTGAAGTAATTTTAAATATGATCTTCAACAGGATTCAGATAAAACTATGGCCTTTCTCTTACTAGTAGCTAAGTAGCACACAAATCTGCCCCTTTTCCTGTCACTGATATAAACTATATGAAATACCTTAGAGACACAACAAGAAGCCACAAATTTTGCTGCTAAAATGTTCTTTTGACATCACTGGTCTCTTTTCCCAGAGGTGTCATGGTTGTGTGCGTGATATTTTTGTGCCTGGTATTCCAGGATGAGGGGGCTCCACAGGGTCCATATTGTGGGCATTGACATCTGAGATGGTCATTTAAACCTACTTCGTATTCAGTGGAAACAGGCACATCTGGAGTATCTGTTCCAGGAGAGGACAAACTACATCAGCAGGTGGCCAGGTACTTCATGCAATGAAAGTGACTGTTCCCCTCTTCTGACTATAAAACCAGCAGAGGATGGTTAGCTCAGGTATAGACAACTACATTCCTGAGTTCTTAAGTGAGATAGGATGAAACTCAATAGAAAGCATATACAGTGCTGCACCAGGAATTTATAACTGGAGGACATGACAAAGTTTACTCAGGATTATGTATAAAGATACATGTTATACTCTTCTCTTTAATTTCTTTAACATTTTATATCTGCATTTTTTTTTCAGTACTGACTGAGCATGATCTCTAGAAGATTAAGCATTATTTAAGTACGATCCTCTTCCCCCCCCTTTTTTTTTTGACATCTGATATGGCCCAGTAAATTAAATTTTATCAGTAAGAATGGCAAGACTTAGGAAACTACACTTAGTAAGCATCTGAAAAACATTCATAATATGCTAGCCATTAGCTACTGTCACTTATAACCCATGAACTGCATTTATGCTTTTCAGGGTTAGGATCATAGGATAACTCAGAGTGGAAGGGACTTCAGACAGTCTTGTAGTCCAAACTCCAAAGCAGGAGGCTGGTACTGACATGAAATGCAATGCTTTATCTGGATTACTTAGTAGGTAAGCATTATCCTCACAGTCTTTACTGGATGCGCTATCAAAACGTTGCTCCTAAATGCATTTGTACCATGATTGCTTTCACATTTGGACTCATGTCTTTACTTTTTAGACATCTTTTGAATGTCCTTCCTCAGGTTAATAGCCATTCTGGGACATTTCTCAATGATTTAAATCAACAGTCATAAAAGGAAATCTATTTTGCTGGCTTAACTTGTGGCCAAAGAGCTGTTTTAAAGTAATGAAAAAATTCTACTAATGTTTAACTTGATAAGTAACCACTAGTTATGACCTAGTGCTCAGTCATAGAAATTCACATATAACATCAAAATGTATTTTTAATGAAAAATCTGTTTAACTGAGTACAATTAGATCCTTGGTTTCCATGAGAAGCCTGAATTTTAGCATCTATGGGAATATGAGTATTGCATCTTTTTTTTTTTTTTTTTAATTCTTTAGAAGATTTGTGGTTGTTATTTGTTCTAACAGACTTGTTTCAAAACAAGGGAAAGTAAGGCAGTATGGCTCAGCTCACAGTGCATTGTAACTCATTGTACTCATTGACGGAACATTGAAAACAATCCATTTATTCATTAGAGAGTGCCAAAAATAACTCAGCAGTTTCTCTTTTACTTCTATTCTTAGATTTCCTCATTTTGTGTTAATCACTCCTTTAAGCACTTGACACCTTGCAAAAGAAACTTAGAACATCTCAAACTATTAGTTGTTTATATTGCATTCTCAAAATACAAATGAAAACATAATACTAATGTCACTGTGTAGTAAGTCCCATGTAATGAGATTGGGGCATTTGAATCATCTGTAGTGTACCCTGCCATTTTGATTATTATCATGAACGTTAAAGTAATTTCAAGCTATGGCAATACATGCACACAGATGTATATTCAGATGTGTGAAGACATGGGTTATTTTAAGCATGTCTTGTTTAAACATAGAGTTGGAAAGTCTTAACTATTATTCTGAATTAGCATGATAATAGTTGAATTTGGTTTGCTTAGTGTCTCTTGATTGAGTCTCAAAGGTGTATCCATTTGTAAATTTTTAGGATTCCATTTCATTATTAAATGACTGACATTTCAATAAGAGACTGAAATTAAGCCATAGCAAAAATTGAAACAAAAATGGGAACATTGACTTCCAGAATAAATCCTGTCCCCAGGGTCTTTTTGATGAGTACTATAGTTGTTGTCTCCTGAATTGTTTATTGAAGAGGTTTTAGAGTAATGCAACAAATGAAATCCCATAGACAGCATCCTATTTCACAGAAATAATGAAAAAATGATACGAAAATTTCCAGTGCCATAGCTTATGGTGATCTTGTCCTGAATAAACTCATAAACACTTTATTCTGTCATTCAGTTTATATGTTGCTGTCTCACATTTGGATTGATGGTTGACAGCAACGATGTATAAATTATGCATGCCAATTTACTGAACACCGTTAAACCAAAAGAGTATGGGTAATTTCAATAATTATACATATAAATAGTATTATTAGGTCTGTCAAACTCAGTACCTGGATAGCATGTCAGTATATAATATCCACTAGGGATTTGAAAGGTTCAGGGTTTTGCATGAGTTTGGTGGCTGGAGATGTTCCAGCTACCATTTCTACACAGCTAGTATCTATAATCTGCCACCAGACATCACGCTGAAGATTCAGAAAAGCTTTGATGTTGGCTGATCTGTCCAGATCCATGCTATATTTTTAGAGCGGAGAAGGTAGCAACCAAAAAAATAATTACTTTAGTAGATACTGCACCATAGCGCTTATCCTACAATCATCAAAAAACTGGAGAACCATGTTCTCTGTTTTATTGCAACTTTCTTTCAGGTACTTCTTATCTAACAAAGCTCCTCTGAAGTGATATGCCTGGAAAGGGATCTTTCCACCTAGGGAGGAAACCCTCCACTGTATTACTATTTACCAGCTTTACTTCAGTGCTGTCTAAAGGCCCCAGTGTGGTAAATGATGTACAAACACATAGTAAGCAACAGCCATGGAAAATTAGTTTGAATAGACAAGGCAGACAAAGGATTGGACAAACATCTGCCAACATTTTTGTTTTCATCGATTAGTTCATTGCCTGGTATGCTTTAGATGCACTGCACAACTAAAGCAGAGCCAGCCTATGCACGTGCAGTTCAACATTTGTCAGGAATTTCCAGATGAGTATCTGACAGATACTGCTACTAAACAACTGGACATCTACTTTCAAAAGCAGTAGGCTGCGACAAAAGTGGTAGCAGCAGCAGGTATGCCAACATATTGTTTTAATTTTGAAACTTAACAACTCAGACACAGAGAGATTAAATGATTAATTTTTCACTCTGAATGAATCAGCCTGACCACTGGAAATAATGGTACACAACAGATTTAATGAAAGCAGTATTGTGGTTATTAATCTCAGAGTTTAAAAATATATATCCTCTGCAAGTCATAATGCTTGAGCAGTGTTCAGTGTATCCTAATTGCATATTTACATGAAATACCCAGACAGCATTCTGATTTTGCCTTGCAATAACCTTTAGAATTCCATTAAAACAATTTTTACATTATTCACTACAAGAACAACATGCATTTGGCCTTTATTTTTGCCATTGCTATAAATGCCTTAGTTTCATCTTCATCCATTTTAAGACAACTTGTAGGTAACAACAATCATTCAAATTAAGGAGTATAAAGTATTAAGCATGGAAAATGAAGGAAATTTCACAGCATGGAAAGCAATATAAAACATAGCCTGCAAAGGAAGGTAAAGTTTTAAAACTTAGTGGCCACCACATATGCTGTTACAAACAGCAACCAAGGGGGAAGAAATTCTTTGTAACTTACAGAATATCAGCAACTCTCGCTCTAGTAGGAAATTACCAGGGAAGCACAGGATGCTTTCTTTTTGGTCCCTTCAGTTTATAAAAGACCCTTTTAGAAAAATAGATAGGATTGCTTACTTTGTGTGACCCTGAGGGGAAAGCATGGTAGTCAATGAAATGGGTTCACTTCCTTTTCCTTCCTGCCAGCAGTCCTCTGAAGTGCCTTTGCATAATTGTCTAAATTGTTCTTCAGTTATCCCATGCATTGGGAAACTCTGGAAAGCACAGAGCTGCTCAAATTACCTGTATTTGATCCCTCTCTACTGCTGCTTAAGCAAGCAATATAATATCTCACCCACACTGTTTTCTCTTCCCTTTTTTGTCTTTACCCTATTAATTCCTTGGCTAGGTTACACTGTCAGACAGGATATGTTAATGATTTAAAACAAATCGAATGTTACCAAAAATTGTCATCTGATAGCAATCACTCATAATTACTACACCAAATGCCTTCATGCACTTGCATCAAGCATATACCACACACAGCTGAACTAAATCAACTAAGCCCTACAGCCACAAGAACTATACTGAATTACACCAGCTCCAGGATTTGGCCCTGATTTTTGGATTTTGGCCTGTGTGTCACATCACATGTTCTGACCAGGATGGCTTACGCTTGCAGAGCCATCTGCAAGATCTCCTTTGGAAGGACAGAAGTAATTTAAGATAAAGTTCCTCTGCATCCAAAAGCTCTATGTGCCCCATGCCAAAGCACTAAGTTAGAAGCGGTCCATCACAGCCATCCTCACAAACCTGTGCCCTCCCTATCCTCCCCGAGGACACCTTCAAACACTGCATTAACCACAAACAAGCTTTCAAAGGCAGTGCTGTAACCCAGAAACTCTGTACAAGTTTTATTTAGAACTGCCAAACTTGAAAACAGACCTGCTGGAAACACCATCTAAAAGGGTTCTTGATGGGCTGGTCATGCTCCTCCACCAGAGAGACACAAACCAGTGTAACATGCAAGGAAGTGAAGAATCATGCCCAGGGTTTCCGTAAATCACACAAAAGATTCAAGCAACTAGGCAAGACTGCAGCTTGTCCAACCACTGTTGAAAGCCATGGAACAGTGACTGCTGTTATTTGCCTACTTTTTTCCAGCTGTATAAAATTAGGTTTTACTGGAGTACTCCTATAGTCACTGGTAGTACAATTAGATTACAGTAATAGTCTTATTTCTCACTGATTGTATGACAGGAATATATTTTCCATGAGTTTTTATAGCTTTCCTTAAGACTTCTCTTCTCCATAGGAATAACAATCATACTACTTGCCTGTATGCTTAATTTACTTCACAGGAGCTTCACCACCAGCAGCAGAGTCAGAAGTAAAAGCCAAACACATACAGCTGACAAACTGCTCCCCACCTCCCTAGTATATGATATCTAGCACGGTTGCAGGTCGCTGCCCACTCAGTCCCTTCATAGCAGGAAGATTTCTAAATGCTCTTTTCTGTTGAAAAAATATTATAATAATTCCACGTGTAAGTGTCTGTCTGCAAACTCTCCTGCTCATAAGCATAATCACTTTTATATTAAAGCAGAGCCAGCCAAAGCTGGGGCCAATAAAATGAGGAAGAATCATCATAGAGTTGCAAAATATTTACTGTATTATACAATCAGCTTGGAAAGTGAGCAGGACATCAAGCAGAGAGGGCAGTGTAGTATTTTTTTCCATGTTTGTTCTTCACTGGTTTGCAATTCTGGATTATTATTTTATGTTGCTTTGTAACTGTCATTCTTTAGAAAAGTCCTTTCTGAAACTGAAAACTTAGAAGAAAAAATTGAAGCATGCATACGCAAAGTGCCAATTTTTTAGGTTACTCTAGGAATAATCCCATAAAAATAACCCACCAAAATATTTGTGACCATTTGGATCCAGTCAAGATGAAAAATTCCTGGACTGTTTTTCTGAAATGCTCCATCTTCAATGACTCCCAATGTTGCTTGTGCTTCCTCTAGGGCAATGGGCACTTTGGAACGAACCCCTGTTGACTACTGAAGTCTACTGGACTATTCCAGCTCTTTGAGATAAAAGCCACAAGAGACACAACCCTAACAGAACAGTTTGGGAGGACAGGGAATAACGGTAGCTCTGAGTTCCTAGTTTTTCAGGGAGCTGGAGTCCTACTCCAATTTATAACTCAGTGGTTATCTATGGGCTTTTAGCTTTGCCAGAAACTGGGATATGCAGCCCCTGTGCCTTGTGGGCCCCAAGCAGTATGACTGGGACACAAAGGAGGGCAGGTACGACTGGGACACAAAGGAGGGCAGGTATGATTGGGACACAAATGAGGGCAGCAGAAAGTCACACACTGTGTTCCCAGGCTGATGCTGCAGCAGGGGATGAAGCCCTCTCAGTGTCACCAGCCACACAGGTTCAAACAGAGCCTGAAACCTGTGCATATCACGTGTCTGTCACATGCTTCACACACTCACAAAGCACTTTGAGCAAGTGTTTATGTATACGTTACTATATGTATATATGTGTATATATACATATATATGTATACGGGGAAGGCAAATAATTTTGGCTAATTGAAATTTCTTTAATAAATGAAAATCAGTATGTGCAGATACAGTCACTAAACTCAAACTCTACGCAGCAGACAAAAGTAGTTTAAATGAATTAGTTTTTAACTTCTGAGTACTTTTTAATTCTCATATATAACAGGAAGAATTTGGTATGGAAAGACCACAAATCTGACTATTATTCCCAGTTATCAGTGTGGAGGCATGTGGGCAAAAAGAAAAAAGAGAAAAAATCCCATTTAGAAAGACAGAGGAAACTTTAAAAAGTCAATGACTTGGTAAATAGAAAGGGAAAAGTTGATGGGGAAACAAGTATCTGCAAACTTTTAAGAGAGTAAAACCCAAATTTAAACCTATAAAAACCTGCTTGATATTGTGATGTTAACAAACATCATGAAATATTGCAGGAGATTATTTCAGGCAGGTATTAAACACAATTAATTTTATAGGAAGTGAAGAGACAGAATCCGATTCCAATCCAAAAGAGCCAGTCAGCAGTTACCCTGAGTAAGCAATGAATAGAGATTAGGTGCCTTTATTAAAAAACATGCATACTTCACCTGACTTGAAGGGGTTTCCCTTGCCTAGTAGCTCTCAAGAACATAAAGGCCTAAAGAAAACTTGGTATTCGAGTTCCACTTCATTTGTGAAAGCAAATTGGAATTTACATTATTGATGAGAATCACTTCCTCATTTATGTCCTAAATTAAAATCCAGTAGAGTAAAAATAGTATTTTCCTTCCTGTGGCAATTTTTCACTACTCCTTACAAATCATGGGTTAGAGTCTACTTTGAACTAAGTCAGCTGAGCCCCACTGGCACCAGAGCCACTCTGAATTAAATCAGTTCTAGATTTGGCCTTGTTTCTTGAATTTTGTCTTCTAATGAGCAGTTGGGCAGAGGAATAAAATTCTGATTTGTTTCCTGTCTTATTAGCAATTAATTGACAATCTATATGTAGATCCACAGGACAGTGGAAGGAGAGAGAGAAACTAGGCCTAAGGGAAACAGCAATACAAGTATTGTCTAAGTAAACTGTCTAATGAAATTATAATTTCCCCAGAAGGGAATAAAGGGAGTTTCACTGAAAATCCAAGATGCTTTTCTAGCAAAGCACGAACTGATTCTAATTCAGTGATGAAAGAATCCCTAAATGTTTTGAGGTTGGCTCTGGATCAAGGTCTATACCAGAGATCGTCCTGAGACTTCTGTTTGGATTGGGCCTGAACTGCAATAAATTGGAAAGTGTTTCAGACTAAGCGCTGTCTTTGGGTCTGGATAAGAGTTATTCTGACTTTGAGGGCTGGATGTGAACTGGAGTTCTTCCAGCACAGAAAGTGCTCTAAGCCAAGAGATTTATTTAGGATCCAGTTGAATTACATCTCATCTAAAATCAGAGGAGTGCTCAAAACTGAAGAAGTAAACACACGGGAAAGCTTCTAACAAACCAGTTCCACAAAGAGCCACAAACAAGCATCATATATAGTGTGTCATAAATGATCTGTGAATGATTGGAGGAGCTGACCTGGGTACAAAACTAAGAGCAAAGACCTGAAGTATGCCTAGCTTATTAAACAGAAAGTTATCCAGTGCTCACATACAGTCATTGCTGCAGGACATCAACTCTATAATCCTCTCATCTTCTACTCTTTGATAACACACAGCCACTCCATTACTTCTATTTTACTTGCCTCCCGGACCTATCCAGATTCTATTCCATACCAAATCCTAAGTGCAGGATTAACCCTGGGTTAACGCAGAGCACAACTAATTGGTAATTTTCTGCAGCAGGCAGCCTGTCCAACAGCCACGCCTCTCCTTGCACATAAGGCTGCCTCAGAACTTGTGTTCACTCTATTCCATTGCATTTGTTTTCTGTTACCAGTGTTACCCCCTAGAGGGTCTATCAACCTGTTAGCTCCTTGCACAACCTTGCTATGCCTTCTTTTATGATACAGCCTTCAAATATATTACCATCTGCCTGAGCTCATTTCCCATTCATCTAAAAGACATTTCTAAAAACGCTCGATTTCTTGGAGTCTTAAACTTAGTCTTCCTTTGTCCTTGGAGAAATTGGTGGTATCTATATCTTCCTGAACATATGGAAGTACCTAGCACTGCATGAACATACCATGAACAGGTGAGTGAATCATCACAACAGCCATCATGATGTCAAGGCGTTCTTCTTCCTGTCCCACACCTTACTTACCATTTTGACACAACAGATTATAACCAGATTGACATAAATTCTTCTCTGACTACACATCAATGTTTGTCTTTACTTCGTCCCCTGTTCATAACCCTTACAGGCTGCAGGCTTCTGTTTAGCTGTACATTAACAGCTATGCTCCTGTTTTGAATTTTTTGTTCCCAGATTAAAATAACCCCAAACAACAAAAACAAAAAAAACCCAGTCAACACCCACCCCCCCTACCCCCCCCAAAAAAAATACCCAACAAAAAAACCTGTTAAATCTGATTGCACAACAGTTTTGAAATAAAAGCAGTGACTGGAGTGGGAGAGGAGGCTAAACAGGGCTGGAACCCTAGTGGTGTATGAAAAGACAAAAACTGTCTTAACCACACACCCAAACCAATATCTTGGGCAATTACCTGATGGAATAAAACCTGACCCACATCCCTGAAGAAAATTTAATGGGACTTTACATGGACTCATGCTTCATGCCCCAAGGAAAGTGTACTAGCGGGAAAAACAAGAAGCCAACTCAACAGTCTTAAAGTGGATGAGTCCTGTGCAGCTGCAGGTAAGTCAGGGGTTATAGCTATCTCCAATAGCCAGAGGCTCCACAGCTGCTGAGAGTATCTAATTGCCAGGATCTTCTCTCACATTCAGATTTATCAAGAACAGGGAGAATGCACCTTTTTCCTCTGAGGAAAAAAGCATGCACATCTTGTGCTTATGTATAGGTACACACGCATATAGACATACACAGGCACATGCAGTAAGCAGCCTTGAGTGTGAAGCAGACAGACAGTTTTACGCTCTTAATGGATCTGTGTCTAGGTTGTGTTTTTGCATTGGTTTCTTTCAGTTTTACAACCAGGATAATATTTGCCAGCCAGCATATCTCAAAAGACTGTTTTGTTGACAGTTACTTACTCTGCACAGAAACATGAAAGAGTAACTACACTTGTCAATAAATGGACTGGACTAGATTTACCATTTTCTTGTTTATTTATTTTGCTGAATGTTGTTCCCAAAAGGATTTTTAAACACTTATGACTAGGATATTTGCATACTCAATTTACTTTATACAAGTATAATATGCTTTCTGGTACACGCTCATGAGAAAGCAGTTAAACAAAATACATCAGAAGCAATATAACAGCATCAATGACCTCAGCTATCTTCCAGCCTTTGGAAAAGCAATAAAAGGAGCTCCCACTGCAGCTGCAAAGTATATTTAAGAAAGTGGCAGGGCCATGGAAAGGTCCTACTACAGATTCCTCAGGTGCCCTCTGCAGATTTATACCTTGGAGCTATTTTTTACTGGGTCCTCTGTTATCCTTTGCATGGGCTAGTGAAAGGGAGGAAACAAAATGTGCCCTTTTTTTTTTTTAAACAGAATTCAAAGTAGTTCCATTTTCTCCCTATGATTTTAACTGTAAGTCACTACTCAAACAGTGTTTGCACTTCAAGATTGGTGGAGGGTGGGGAAGCTCACAAAAAGATAGTTGAGAAGAGCAAATATCCTCAGAAACAGGAAAGACTAATAGAAATGCTTGTTAAAAATTTGCAATTGGGACCAAAATTGACCTGGGAGAATCCTTTTAGACTGACTCTGAACTGTTGTAGAACAGTTCACTTGATTTAGAAAAGAAATGGAATTCCAGATGACACTAAACCTGCTATAAATGTTTACATCCTGAAAAAGGGAAAACTTTTTCCTGCAGGGCTTGAATCAGTGTTGCCAGTTCCCTTCCTCCCATACACCCAGCTGCCATAGCAAGCAGCAGGTAGCAGTTTTGTCTCCTCACAAAAAAAAAAACCCTTCCAAGAAAAACTGCAGTTGAGATTTAGTCCATGCAAGAAAGAGCCTTTCACCTTCAGGAAAACAAGGTTTGCTACTGTTTCCTTTAGGAACACCAAGACTTTCAGCTTAGCTGGAAAAGGAAGGAAAAGCTTGGAAAGAGTGCTTAATATGTAAGAAATTACAGAAGGAAAATACTTATATCATCATTTAGCTCACTCATTTTCCAGTGCAGGATTGTTCTCTATAGTAACATAACAGCAGTTAGGTTGAAGTTACCTACTTAGTCTCACTACCCAGAGTTTATCATTCCAGGGAATGTTAACACTGACAGGAAAAATTGTTCCCTCAGTCATATTTATCAACTGCTTTCCAGAGCAGACACAATAAGGGTCAAACCATTCTAGTATTACACATGGTGATAGAAAAATAAGGAAGATGGTTTTGCTTTTTGACTTGTGTTTTTAACATGATGCAAAAGAACTCCACAGACTATGCCAAATGCAGGTACAAGATGTTTGCGTTAACATACAGCCTACTGTAGCCAGTGGGTCAAGTTGCATGTTCTGCAGATTAACTGAAACTGTAAAAGGAGAAGGGTGGCGGGGTGGGGGTGGGGGGGAACCACCCAAAAAAAGGAACAACAACAAAAAAAAAGATTAAGGAAATAATTTTTGAGTTCATTTTGCAGGGCTCTTTCATTGTCCGTGGGAGAAGCTCCCCATAAACCTCTTGATTGCTTCATTGAAATTCCCCCTTATAATTCCTTCTTGTCATGAAAACAGCATGGCCACTGATACAACTGCCTATCATCTTGACTAATATTATTTCATTGTTTCCCTTGGTTCCCTCTTTGATTACTTCCTTGATTTGTTTTCTTACCTTTTCTTTCAACCCTGCTAAGGATACAGGCCACCTTTTGATTCTGTGTTTGTGCAGACCCCTGAAAAATAATGTTCTGGTTATTGACTACTGTGTCTAAAACGTACAGTAATAAAATATTACCTTCCAATAATATATAATACTCCTCCAAAAGCACTACTAGTTGCCCCGTTTTCCCCAGCATGATGGGAACACGTTTCAAAACTATAAGCAATATGGATTTAGATTGCTTTTAAAAATCTTTTCATCAGAAGGGGAGACTTTCAGTTGTATACACTAAGTAAAGCGTAGCTTTACTCAGAGTAGAGCTTCATCCTCATCAAGAATTGATTTCACATTTCCAATGGGTTTCAAAGGGTGCTATCAAGCCTTCAACTTGAGCTGGCTACCTAAGCCTACTGCATTTAAAGCAGTTTTCCAAAATAATTATTTTTTCATTACACTTATCAGTTAAGTTTTAAAGCAAATTTACCACCTTACAGAGTTGTGCTATTACAGAGAAACAAACAAAAAAAAGGTGGATCTGGGAAGATCAATAATTTTCATTATGGAAGTCCTGCAAGTAAAAACTGACATTGAATATGGTTAGAGTGACCCTGTTACTGAGAATCTAGTTCTCAAACATTTTAGGACAAGACTGAAGAATGTTCAGCCAATGAAGTGAGCATCACTCCAGACCCTAGAAAACAGCCTTTCACTTGCTGCAGTTAAGGCACGGTTGGGGCTATTACAAGGAGATGTTACCAGCCTATCCCCGTGGGCCCTTCTGTCAGCTGAGCATTCAGCTGCTGGTGCCTGACCAGCTCTGCTCTCCAGAAAGAGCATGCGGTGTAGTGATACTTGCTTAATTTTGAGATTATATGTCTGGAGAGGACTCTCTGTCCTTCCCCCCAAAACTAGACAAAGAGAGTTTTCCTCTTGAATGCATAGAAGTTGCATATTTCTCAGGCAAAACGATGTGTCGAATGCTACTTTTCATGACTGAGTACAGATGTAATCTCACAATAAATTTACAATAGATTTGGAATGTTGTTATGAATCTTGTGGCTTACTTTAACTTAAAAAAGAATATTAATTACTTTTCTTGCTTCTGGTTATTTTTAAAGTATATTGTTATGAGATTTAAATTAATTCATGTATTTTTTTCCACTTAGAATGGACCTAGTTCACTTTGTAGATCAGATACAACAACTAAACTACATAAGGGGAGAAGCCTGTACAACATCTAATTCAATAACAAAACCAAACACTAATGAGAAACATCTCACCTCTTTGCTGTTAATGATAAAACCTCCTCTCTCCTTCTAATCTTCAGTAAAAACCTGAACAACATAAAATCTGCCTCAGGATTTTATGAGACTCATGGCAGAGCACCACATGGCACCACAGTAAAACTGATTCATCTGGACTTCTCCTTTCACGACTACATATGAAAATACATTCTAATAAACTCCAGCACATACCCATATTTATACTGCATGCTTTCTGAAGCAATATGCAGAGATGCTTCAGATAGCTGCTAAAGTGAGATTAAAACTGTTATTTCAATCACATTTCAAGACTATATGTGATCACATTCTTGAATCTTTTGGCTTTTATCTTGCATTAACAGATGTATAGCATTGATAAATTATTCTTTCACTCAAATACTATTTTCTGTACATTAAAAGTGAAACATGATCACTGTAGTTTTTGTATAGCCTTGTAAGAGAAGAGCAAGTATCATGTGTTGTCAGTATCAGTACAAAGTAACTAATGAACACGTATCTCCCTACCCTTCGTATACAACTCTGATCAATCTATATTCCTCCTGATATTAGAGGTTTTATTTGGTTCTCATTTTGAGTTCATTCTCAAGGCACAATGACAGGTAGCAGTTCTGTTGCCTGGTATATATCCATGGTCCTTATCTTGGCCTCAGGCTCCAGCTCCTTCATACAACATGCCCTGCTCCTTTGCTCCAGTTAAAAACAAAGGCTAGAAATAGTGAATCATTTGTACAGAACTAAATAAACTGTGAGTGCAGACATTTACCATTGCCCCCAGCAAAAGCCCAAAACATTCAGTGTGACCCCATGCTTCTTTCTCACCTTCTTGCAGCTAGTGAGCTGTTTGGCTACTGCATACACAGCCTGCAGGCATTGAGCAAACAGATTTTCAACAGATCTAGAGGCTTCATCCCTTCTCGTGCAGCAGCCCTAAAGGAATACTATAGGCTCTCCCTTGCTCAAGACAGACTGACGTGAAGAGCATCAGTACAGAAGTGGGGGCAGGAGGGGCTACAAGCATTAAATTACTCACTCCACTGACTAGACAGTACATGAATAGCAAGGGAACAAAATTGGAATATAATAACCCACTACCAAAATATCAAAGAAGTAAAGCTCAGATGACCTTATATCAGATTATGTAGGCAACTTGGCAACCTAGAAATACCTAGAAAGCCCAAAGGGAATGGGAGTACTATAAACTCTACAAATTGGCACATCGTCTCAAGATACACTCACAGCTCCTTTTACATAGAGAGAAGCTCTCTGAGATAACTGCAAGCACCACATTGTCTGCTTGCTTCTTGCTCTGTATTAGATAGAAAGACAGAATTTCAGAAGTCTAAGTGTTCATATCAAATATCTCACATAACTTCTTTCTTTGAATTCTTACTACTCCTGCACTTAGAGCCAAAGACAACTGAGGTTTTATCCACTAAATCATGTTTTCCATAGTGATTGACTCAGAGTTAATCTATCTTTTCAAAATACATCTGCATACATCAGGAAAAATAGTACATACACTAATTCACTATCATCAGGACCATAGCTAGGTTACTATCATCCAATAATCCTCTTTTACTGGCTTTTCATGGATTCAGGAAAGCCTATAAATCAAATATTTTAAACATACAACAGGGTCCATGTTAGTTTTGCCTGCTCATCGTTAGCTCTTCCACACTTGCAGTCATACCAGTGACCTAGGAAAGACCAAGTGAGAAAATCACAGGAGAAATAAAATAAGGTGTAGTGGGAGAAAGAAAAAAAGCTTGCAATTTTTAGTAAAAGAAAGGTCTTGAAAGCATGTGTGCCCTCTTACCCTTAGAAGTGTAAGGAAGAAGGTCAACATGGAAAAAAAAAATAAAAACCCCTAACCACATTTGTTAAACAATAGTAAGAAGAGACAAGATGGATGTTTCCAAGTCAGATTTAACTGGTAACTTCTCCTCAGTGTTTTATCCTAGTAAAATGTATGCATGCACTTAACTTCACACAGTGAGCACTGATTTGGAAGTATATGTAGTACCAGGTCCTTATCGTGTCCTGCCTTCAAATGACTGGCAAGTACTTTCTGACATGTGACTTGCAATTATTACAACCCAGAATTGCTCTAGTTTTAAAAAACACAAGATGAAGACCACAAAGTTAATAAGTATTCTGTACAATAGCATGAATAGCTTTTCCATCATGATTGCAAAGTATCCTGCCATGAAAACAGAGCAAGGGGACCAAGCAGCAGTCCTTCTGCCAAAGTCATGCCTAACAGAGAGGGTTTCCTTGGAAAGGGAGACAAGAAAGATTTTCATCATGTTTAAAGAATTAGGTTCTTCCTCATCTTCTGATCAGCAAATGCCAGCACACGTTTTCTGAAGACTTTATAAGAACATCTGCATAAAGGGAAAGAAGGAACAGGCCTGCTTTCCAGCTCCTCAAAACCAAAACCACTGGTCCTACCCATCATTACTTTTATGTTCCTCACCATGGCTGACTGGGCCAGCATCAGGCTGGACCTGTGAAAGCTGTTTAATCTTTTATCCTGCTCTGCAGCAGAACATTAGTGGGTGACAGCTTTTGGGAAGCAGATTCCTGTTTGCACACATTAAGAATGACATGGGGTAGGATGCTGTAATTCTCCCAGCACATTGCATTTCATAAATTCCACCTTCTAATTATCTAAAACTATTGAATTATGGAGCAACTACATTAGAGACACAAATTGTCCGTTATGCAGTTTAGCTCTGCAAGCTTAAAGGGCTAGAAAGATATATAAATTTTATTAGAAAAAATAGATTATATGTGGGAATATGACACCACTTTATAAGCTATATTTGGACCTGAAGTGATAAAATACATCAATGTCATGTATTGCATTTCCATTGTGTAATAATTTTTTTGTCTCCCTCTGCCTTATATCCTTACTCTCTAATCTGTACAAATCCTATTCAATTCTATCAATGTCATTTGGATTGTTTGATCTTAAATTCATTTTATGACACAAGCAAATTTATATTCTGCTCTTTATCCTATCTTTATAAGAAATGATAGTGGCCCTAAAACTAATCCTTGTGGCGCAGTCACTGTTTTTTCTTATTTGAAAATATTTCATTAATTGTAACATTCTGCCTCCTTTTTGCCAAGGACCTTTTATGCTTTTCTTTTGCTTTAATCCTAAAATGGCTTCCCAGCATCTTTACTTCCTTAAGTACCACTGAGGATTCCTTGCGAAGACATAAATATTGTCATCTGCAAACTCTGAAATATGATGGAAATTAAAAATAGCTTTTCTGGGTGGGAAGCCTGACAGTCTCCCCTTTTACATCTTTTCCATTGCAAATAATTTTCTTTTTTTCCACACTGAACCCAAGTAAAACAGCCAACAGATTCCTTTGTCATCACATCTCTTATCCAAAAGACCAGAAATTATCCTTATTTAATTATTACATACATCCTCAGTCTCTTAGCAGGAAATTCCTAACTTGAAAAATGTTAGAGAGCATTTGTAGCAGTAAGAAAAAAGGGCTTGCTTATTTATTTATTTGTTTGCTTGTTTATTTGTTTAGTTTCCTGGTAGCTTTTAGCTCTAATTCTGAAATGTTTGTGTCTGCATCTAAAACCTCTGAAGTCAGTAGGACTGCATGTGGCTACAAGTATTCTGTCATATGGAGGCAATTTATATTGGCTTCTTTTAGAAGAACAGCTGTGTGCGAGAACAATTATTTGGAAATTAATTAATAACAATCTGCAACTTTGCCCATTCTCCATGGGTGTTGACCTTCCAAAAAGAGAGTTTAATGTTGCTCTTTCAACATGGTACCATGAGATATTTTCCAGAGGTGCATTGAAAATATTATGGCCACTTAATTCAAAGCTCACAGCCAATACAAAATTACATATCAAGGAAAAAATTCAGCCATCTTAAAAAAAATAAATCTTAATTTTGGTCAAATTTATTTTGGAACAGAATGGATTTCATACAGTTTTATCATTGCACCTCCCTTAGGTAGTCTTGAGGCTTTACCATCAGCTTGCTCTTTCTGAACAGCAAATGGACATTTCTAAAGTTAGTATTTTAGAAGTAAGGTGACATAAACTTTTAATTTAAATTTTATATTGAACCTTTATATTGAACTTTTTTTTGCTGGCCACAAAAAATCCCTCAAATTTAACCATTTCAGTGTACTAGACTGATAGCAGTGAAAGCAGTATTTGAACACTCTCGAAGACAAGAGGAAGTTGGAAAGCTGGACCGGGTGTCGTGTTGGATTCTAGGAAGGAAAGAAAGTTATCAGAGATGGAAAAGTTAGAGTATTTTCAACTATCCACAGGTAATCGTTACGCATGAAACTGACTGGTCATTCCACATTTAAAAGCACCACAACAAAAAACCCCAAACTCTCTTCTCTGGACATCAAGGGATGCTCACACAAGCATACATTGCTCCTGTGGCTTGACTCCATCGTGTCAGCCCATATGGCCCAAATAATGTTAAAAATGGCCTTCTCAGTGAAGCTTCTGTCCAGGCTTATTCCTCGCAATTCCCCAGGGTTTTCATGTTAGTTTTCTCCTTCCCCAAACAAGGCTAAATGTGCTACCAGCAGTCAATATCACCACACCTATTCAGATGCTTGCTCTTCACCAGTGATACTACCACAACATTGTTAGCATCCTCTGCCAGTTGTCTTCCTGTGAAAGAGGAATATGTACCTCCATAGCTGCATGGTACATGTGCATGCATATTGTCTATGTTACACCTTTAATGTTACATTAACTTGTGACAGCTGATGACATTTTAGCAAGAATTGCTTTAATGAAGTTAGTAAATCAGTAAGTATGTCCTTCTGGGCACAACAGAGACATCTGAATTAACTGCAAATGGATGAAATCAGTATTTTTACAGAGAAAAAAACTGGTGAAATTCACATTTAACCTTTCTATATCCTGTTAAGGTCAGTTAAAGATCTCTGCTCAGAGACATATTCACAAATATTTTAAACATTTTAAAGAACATTCTGTTAGTAGTTGTGCATATCTGCCATTCCCTTTCTTTCTTATCTCTCAAAGAGAAAGATTTTCTAGAAACGAGAAAGTGATGGGCTGCTCTGTGTGTACACCACCCTCTGCTGAACAGGCATTAACTTGCCAGACCATTTGGGCATGCTCTAGCAGACATGTCAGAGGCTCAAACCCTTTCTAAAAACAGTTGGGTTATCACCCAAAAAGAGACAATATCACCCTCAGAGTCCTGGAGAACAGTGTTTCCGTTATGGCTGTGTTTTCCCTGTCTTACAGCTTCATGGAAATCAACAGTGTTGCACCAAACAGATGTTAGGGTGACATTTGGTATGGATTTTTTAAAATTATTTTTAACTTCTGTAAGCTATCTTGGTGGGCCACCTTTTTAGCTTCTTTTAATGCACACAAAGAAAAGTTTTGTAAGACAATGCTAATAATGAGATGAGATTGTCATATCTGAATGAACATCAGCATGTAGTTACAAAAGTGCACTTATTTTGACCACAGCTATCATGTTACACATGGTACTTTTTATGATGAACTGCCTTCAGTCTTAGGTTTTATTTTTTTCTCCTTCTGTTTCTTTTCATTCCTGCTGTGGAGTGTTTTTTATTCATTACTGGTGGCAGGCTTGTCCTCATTTTATTTTTTTCCTCCTGCTGAGGTGCAGTAAAATAAATTAGTTTAATACATTTTATAAAGGTAGTTGATTTAATTTTCCCTTTGGTATGTCTGAAGATACAACTGCTTTAATAAATTGGTATTAAGATAGTTGGGTTTAAATGTTTCATGATTTTCTACCTGCTGTGGAAGACACCGAGTACTTTAGTGTATTTTTAGAAGTGCTGGAATCAATTTTTTTCCTCATATTGCTGCCCTGAAGATACACATTTGGCACACTAAGGATTTATTTCTTGAAAATATGAGGAAACAGTATAGCCTGGTTGGTTTGATTGCTTTGATTCTAAGCTGTTCAGAGCTTAGAAATAAATTTCAACTGGGAAACACAGTCATTCTCTCAGAAATAAAGATTTTCATGTCAGAGTATCTATATCTACGTCTAGTTATGATTTTAGTAAGGGGTTTTGCTGTTTTTACCTATAGGAGTGTTATGTACATCTAGATCAATAAATGCCTGACTCGAAGTATATAGAAATCTAAGTCCTGTTTCGATGGGGATTTACATGCTTAGAGTAGAAAAGCAAGCAATTCAGGTCTTAAAGCTTTTTAGTTGTCCAGGCAAAATCTCTTAGTCAACCAGCTCGATGTAGCAGATGCTCAATAACCACTCAGAAATACCCAGAGCACACAATGTTTTCAATGACAACAGTGCTATGAACAAAATAGATACAAGAAGTCAAATACTCATCTAGGATAAATAATCATAGCCTCTTGACTTCCATGTGTCTATGAACAATTAGTTTCCATGAGTGTTTGTCCTGGAGAAGGAAGCAATGGTGCCACAAGTATTCTATACAGAAATTAATGACTTTTGTAAGATGGCACAAGAGAAGTGTTTTTTAAATATAAGAAAAGCAGAGAAAATGAAAAGGGTATGGTCTCCTGGAATATTTTGATCTCAAGTTCGCAGATTTCTGTACATCCAGAATAAAATACACATTAGCACAGAAAATTGTATGCTTCCTTTTGACTAAACAGGAGTATGTTCTGTGTCACTTAATGGCCTCATTACAGTTCTTTCTGTGGTGAAAATAAAGCCATTCATGTGGAAAAACATAGTATGAGAGCTTAGGTATATAATATTTATGCTCAAGCTGATCTACAGACAACGTAGTCTAGCGATGAGCTAACTGATGTTGGCAATCTGCATCCATGCTCCACCAGCATTTAAAAATTGAAATCTGTAACACAAGTCCATGAAGAACTATAATCAAGCAGAGAAAAAGAAGGGGGGGGGGGAGGGGAAAAAAAAAAAAAGGAAAGAAAACCACTTCAGTACTGTCACTATTTTTTTCAGTATCCAAGATAATGTAAAATATCAGAGGAGACTATGAACAAAAAGCCTGACAGAAGAATCCTAGAATGGAAATTTCTTGAAAAAAAATAGGGAAAAGTTTAATCACACATGGCTTAGCATCCAAAATCATCAAGTTGTTGTTTATTTGGATCTACTTCCAACAGTCAAATCTAAGACACTTGAATGTATTTACAGCTGGATGATGGCTACCTAGAAATCCAAGCTATAAATCAATTGGGATGCACTCTGAGGTACCAGGTCTATCAGCAATTAACTGCATCACCAGAGTTCAGTTGTCATGCTTCTGTCGATGCCACTTTTCTTGGTAATGGATGCAATTATTAAAAACACAAAATCATGATGAAATACTCAAGCCCAGATAGTGATAAATATTATTCGTACATAGGCATGCAAACATTACAGGATGATTTTAAGCACAGTCTAAATTCTCTGTATTTAATGATTTTATGACAGACTTGTTTGTTTATATCAAATAATTCTAGATATGTGTGTGCAAACATACAAAAATCATATTCTTACGTACTTGTTTTAAATTCTTTTGGAAAAAGATACTCTTTGCCAAATGATTTAGCAGAGCATAATGACTTAGCAGTTATTTCAGTTTCTTTCAGAGAAATAGAAGATATTTTTTTCCTGAACATGATTCCTTTTCCCCACTAACAATCTCCTGAGACATCTCTGCTGCCAGTACCAAAAAGTCATAAAGTTGAAAAGTACACTCCAGATTTTTCTATGCCATCTGTCACATGGATCCTTTTCTTGACCTTTCCTGTATGTCATGACAAATGTATTACACTGATGTTTTAAAAAAACCCTGAACACGCATGTTGTGCTGTCAATGTTTTTAGCCTCCTTAGCTTTTCAAAGATATTTGGCCCATCATTGCTATCAGTTTCACTCAGGACATCCCTGAACACTTCCACAACGGGATCCTCCTGTGATGTGCAGGCCCTGCCTCCCAGCAGGAAGAGGTCTAGTCTCTTGTGCGATGATCTGGCATGGACTGCTGTGGCTTTAAAACCCTATGGTACTTGTGTACAGAGAAGAGTTTTGAAAACTGTTAACATAAGCAGAGGATAAACACCATAATACTCAATTAAAAGCAGATAAATATCATTTACCATCCTTAAGTTTAACCCTAACTGTCTAACAAAAACAAACAAAGCAGATGAGAATTTTTAGTAGCAATGCATGATGTCTCCAGCTCCAAGTGCATCTCCTGTTTTTCAGCTCTTCACCTCTTCCCCATTTCATTCTCCCTTCTACCATTTGTCATACAATAAGGGAAAAGAAATTGCTTTATGGCTTCTAGAGGTGACCAAAAGAAGCCTCTGAGGCATGTAATTAACACAATCTATTAATGGCACAAAAAGTGCACTGCAGATGAGGTCTAGCTTCCCCCAAAGCAGTTAGATTGCCATTACTTCCTAACAAGGCAATGCAAAGATAAAAATCCCATGCAGAAAACTCCATCCAGCCTCACCACGTACTCAGCCTTTTCCACCAGTGAAACAAATAGACCTCAGCCAGAAATTTAGCATTCGTGATGATACTTGCATTGAAAGAATAGCTATGATAATGTCCAGATGGTAAGAAAAGAAAAAAAACCCAAAACCTCAATGTATAATATAATTTATTTTCTCAAAACATTATTTCACAAAGTGCTGTATTTTTCAGCTGTTTTTTTTTCATAACGGCAATTTTGTTACTCTGAATTAGCAGTTGCTTGTCCCTGGGCTATAGCTATGGCTTGATGGCTAGACTGAAGTTTAGTTTTAAAATATACAAGCAGCATAAATAATAAGGAAATAAAAGGTCATCTAGGAAACGGACATCCAAAGAACACTTTACTGAAGATCAGATAGTTAAGTTTTCTTTTTGTGAATCCAAGAAAAAGCGCTGATTATGTTTTTCTAATCTGTTCTTTTCTCTAAAGACAGTCAAGGTCTTTTTAGATAAGTGTTTTAACATGAAACAAAATTACTTTAGGTGAACAACAAAAATTATGCAAATTAGTTCGGTATTAGCAAAGCTTTTGACACAAAAGTTATTAAATGCTTGTTTTTTAATGTACAAGTGCAAAGCCAAATCTAAAGTAGTCTTATTTATTCCAGATTTTAAAATAAAGGTACTCTAAGTGGTATGTATGACCGTTTGCTCTGTAATTCACTGGTCACTTTCCATTCTCTATTACGCCATTCCTGCTAGCATCAGGGAAGAAAGACTGTAAGTTTGAAATGAATAATAGTTTTAGATAACTTGAAATGCAATTTAGCTCAGTTTTTACCTTTAGTATGGTTGAACCAGAAAAATAGGAAAGAATCTAAACTTCAAATTTTATCACGGGTTCTTTGTGTTCAAGGAAAGACCCAGAGCTCATAATTAGTTTATGACAACCAGAGAAACAGAAGCAAACTATAAAATTCAGAGACAGGTCCAGTTTAAAATATACATCATATTGTGTCATCCCTTTGTGTAGCTATACATAAAATACTTTGAGATCCCTAGGAGAACATTAGGAAGTCTTTCTACTGGCTTTTGTGCACACTTTAGGAGTATTATGAGCACAGCTCAGTGACCATCAACGTAAGTGCCATTTGAGGGGGATGCTCCAAGGTAGCATCTAAACCAGCAACTGTACGAACATTCATAAAGTTGATAGATAAACAAATAATGAAATATAATGTGTAAGGCAAGACAACTTATTTCTTACCAGTATCTAGCTCTGTTATTTATTATACCAATGTATTTGTCCTTTTTTTTTTTCCACCCCTCTTTTCCTTGTAAGATGACAGTTCAGCAACAAGAAGCTCATCAAGAGTCACATAGAATGGCTGACAGACAATATAAGACATGATCAGCCTTGTTACATCGTCTTCATGCAACATGGTGACATTATCTTCCCTGTTTTTCACTGTTCTGTTACAGGAAATATTTACTCACATAAGGTTTGATACTCCATAGGCAGTAAAAACGCTCACAAAAAGTTACTGGTTTTCTCAGCACAGTAACTCTACAATGGAAATGTTCATCTTTTATTTATTAGTTTTTCAACAACCTCATCTACAAGCCCACAATTTCTCTACCTGGGTGTTTCCTACCTACCTAGGCACTTGCATTTTTCTGTGGATTATAACCGAAGTAAGACCCTTGACTTTGTCAGAGTTGCACGGGTTACAAACCAGAGGCCGGTGTAATCTATGGATTTGCTTCCTTCCAGAGCAGCTAAGGCTGCCTAACCCAGGCAGGCACCTGCCTCCATTTCCCTTCCTTCAGCCTCTCCCTGCCCCAGGCAGAAACAAACCCAAGATGAATTCCCTGTTTAACATACAGAGATAGGGAAATTTGCTGCTAATTACAGTGGTTAGAATTCCTAATGGGTAGGGAGGGGGTCTCCCGAGCCCACCCCATTCCACAGGCAATTCTCTTAGGTTGTTAAGTTTTCCTGCTCTTTTTCAGAAAATTTCTTAACAAAATTACTAGCAGCCTTTATCAAGCTGATATTGTAATTACTTTTGGGAAACAAATGGTATCTGAGGAAAAAGAAAACCACACTTCCATGCTTAATTTAGTAATGGGAAATTTAGAGAGAGAGAGCTCTTAATAAATTCTCATCTCTCTCACAAGTGGGATGAAATAGGCCACTAAAAGCTTCATTTGGCAGGTTAATATTAACAAGCAGAACTGTGACCTTAAATCCTAGCGCCCTTACCCTTATGGGTCTTGAAGAAGCTTGACCACTCACAGAAACCTGTGGTAGAGGAGTGTATGTGCTCAGCTGTCCTCTTCTGACATTTCACTGCATCACTGTCCTCTCCCTCTCTTTGTAGAAGTGAATTACTTCTCTTTTCATGTAGAAGCTCCCATTATGGCTGAAAAACTGATACAGATGATGTATAAAAAGAATAGTCCAAACTCCTGCCCTAACCTTGCCATCTTTTCTCATGCAAACTGTAGTGCCTGTGAGGAATTAATTCTTTGGTTTCGGACAAGCTTGGACAACACTTAATGAGGAAAACTGTGTAGGTAGTTTGAGAATCAGGCTTGTAAGCAAGAAAGCTAGGAACCTGCTACAAAATATACCAGAAGAATTCTGCCTGACCACACATCCTTGGAGCAGAAAACCTATAAATCTTTCCTTCCCTTCATTCAGCTTTGAAAACCTACATATCCTGTGATAGACAAAATTTGTAATAATTTCAATAACCTCCACCCCTCAATACTTCTTAATGTAGAAGCAATCAGAGGCTTGTAACCCTTGGAATTTTTTTATTATTCCAATTTGAACTTCAAACTCCTGAGTAGTTCGTGCACATCACAATAACAAGTGAAGTATAAGAAAATGCAGACTTCCTACGAGAAGGTGTTGGATTTTATTAAGTTCAATGACTGGCAATTAAATGTTTAGAGTGGATCTGAGTAGAGCCCTAAGTCTCCTCCCACTGACATTAACACTGTGGTTCCCATTTCTTCAATACAAACACAGTCCAACACTGAGGGTTTTTACAAAATCCATTCACAAATTAATTCTGGATGCTTCAACATAATAATTTCATGAAGCTGTATTCTATCAGAGTACAATCATGTCACTCACGCAAACTTAGCTACGTTAAAATCAACTGTAGCTGTAAGCCCTTTCATTTGAGAAAAATGATGCTAAATAAGTGCCAAATACCAGTTCCCAGTCCTTTCTGGCATATATTTAAAATTCTGACCTCATCAGAGCTGTGCTGATTCACAACAGCTGGGGGACTGCCATTTTCTGGTTTTAAGAGTTACACAGGGAGATCTCTGGTAACGACAACTGCATCTCACTGGTAGTGCTAAAATTAAAGTGGGACCACATGTGAGCTCTGGGAAAGTATTGACCTTACATTTGCAAGTTCACGATCCTATAAAAATGCTTTAAAACGTGCCAGAGTATGACATTTCTGTATTACAATATTTTCCAAAGATCCTTATTAATGGTGCTAGGATGCAATTGAACTATTAAAAAGAACAACAGAAATCATTAGTAATAAACTGCACAATTCTAGGGGACCATCATATTCAGTGCAAAATGTTCCTTTTTGTTATAAACCAACCATTAATCTTTAAACATGTTGCTTTTTTAACAGGGGAGTATAACTAGTCTTAGTTTAGCAGGTTGTTATATAATTGTAACCAAAAAAAAAAAAAAGTCAAAGCATTTGCATAGAATGTCTGGGGGAAAAAATCCTATACTTACATACCTATACTGCAAAAAAAAAAGCACTTGTTTGGAGACACAAAATATATGTAGGGCAGCAAAGTGGAGCATAGGAAATTGAACTGCAAGAGAGAGAGATTTTAAGGGCTATTGTTGTCAACATATACTGCAGCTCACTGAATAGTTAGGACATAGAATAAATCTAAAAGCTTAGTCAAAGATTGTAACACATCTCCTGAAGTCTTTTGTCAGCCCAAGCAGCTGAAATTCTTATGCAATTTCCTCTTCTGCTTAATCTGGAGAGTGTGAGATGATTCAGGAGCAGTCTCCTTAACCATTAAATTTTATAACATATATATTCTCTCTGTGTAGCTAGAAGTATAGAAACATTCAAAACAGAGAAAAAAACAGTATTTTTCTAAATTCACAAAGTTGGGCTCATGTTTTTATTCACTAAGCATTTCGATGATAAAACTGTTAATGCCTTTAAATAATGAATAACATCTTTGAACCTCTTCAAATTTCTTTAGGAATTTTCTGAAATGCCTTTGGTATAAATGAAAATCAGCACCTTAAGTGTCTATCCTTGCCTAAAGGGATGAGATTATCTTTTTAAAATAATTACGAATTTTCAATCATAAATATTTCGGGTGTGATCTGTCATTTTAGTAACCATAGTTTTACAGCACTATCATCATAGCTGTTGAAAATGATCAGAGTAACATCACTGCAAACCATTCTGAATTATGTTTTCCATTATAAATGTCATGATTATTGCTAATAGTGCTTTAAAATACTGCCTTATATTCTATGTTACAAGAAGATTATTGTTAGAATGAACAACTTGGAAATAAAGGAGTCTCTGTTTTATTTACTTTGAATGTAGTGGTACTAATGCACTAATACCTACCACCACATAAGGAATACAATCCTGAAGAATCCTATACATCAAGGACTTACCAAACTTTTGAAGAGAAATAAGAAGGTGAACTTGATTTACATCTCCACTGTAGCATTCAGCAAAATAAAATGGCTTCCATGCGCTAGTATTTATTGATTGTTTCCAGCTGCTTCAGATACTACAGAAACGTTTACTATTGGAGAGACTGGATACACACCCTTACACTTCTCTGCAGAGGAGTAGGATTTTATACAGATATGTGGATAGAGACCCAAAGTCATTCCTCTGTTTCACAGGCAGAGTAGCAGTTGTTTCAGATTCCAGTCAGGAACAACTGTTTTGCTTGAGTACAGTTACAATCACAACTTGCTTATCTCTTAAGATCACTGTACAGTGTATTCACTTACACTTAAAAAACTAATAGTAATATCAATACAAGTGAAGCACTGGGAATTAAGTCTCCTTGCACAGATGTGAGTGAATAAAGGGCCAGAACTTTGAAGAAACTCATCAATTTGTCTATCTTTCTTTTTATAGTGTACTTACTCTCTGCGTAGCCAAATATTGCATAGCTTGTTCAACAGGGAACTGAACTGCTCAGCAGACACAACACTTTTGAAGTGATATGAGTTTTTAAATCCATTGCTTCCAACTGAAATATTCTATTCCCTTCTATTTGCGGGTGGTGGCTCTGAGTATCGAGTTGCTGATGTTTCTGCCCTTCCAGTGATCACAAAACCAAATCCTTGTCCCTCCCAGATGACTATTCTTTGAAAATTAAAGATCAGGATCTCTCTTGTGAACAGAGAGCAGTAATACCATAGAATTTCAGCTAATATGACAAAAAAATCCAGTTCCAGGACCCAGTATTATTGTTAGCTTGGGCTCAAAGAACCACCAACATCATGGTTACCTATCACCCATTATCAGAGTACAATAACCATCTCTAATTACTTCTTGCCGCTCTCTGGGGGATGAAAAGTGTTATCCAAAGCACAAATTTATTCCACCTTGAAAGTAGAAGTGAAAGTTTTGTAAGTCAGTGTTCAAGCAAATGAAGTATGAGCTTAAGATATTTTGTTATTCTCACTATGTTCAAAAATCCTCTTGTTCCTTTTTCTTATTAATTTTCATTATAACACCATACTGTATAGAATACCATTAGCATGCTTAAAACCAAATCACATAACAATGACATAAAATTATCTAGAATGTAAAGCCAGGATTCAGAGTAGTTTCCCAATTAACTGCTTCTACTCTATTGGAAACAAGAAAATTGTAGATATAAAGTCCAAACATTAGTCACAGCAATAATCACAAGAAAGAAAAGTGGATGAAAGGTTAATAAGCTTTACCTGAAGTTACTTTGGAGTATGTTCTAAATGTAATTTAGAAGACAAAATTTAAGAACTTTTGTTACCTAAGCAGTCACTAGTGAGAGAAAAGTGTCTCCAAGAGGCATTACGGAGCACCCTGTAGACTCTAAAGTATCCTCCTGTGGATGACAAAGCCATCCTGTTTCACCAAAGTGATATTGCTAAAGACTCATTAATCACAGTCTTTTGTCCACAGTTATGAGAGTAAGGTGTTACTAAGAAATGTATAAAAAGTAATATTTTAAATATGCCACATTTCTAGATGTTAATCATTGTCCTTACTGAGTCCCAAGGAAATATTCTTCTCTTTCTCCTTACTGCAATACTATATAGTAAAATACTCCTGTGACTAAATTGAGAGAGGAGAACTCAAAGGCGCCTACTGAAGCAAGTAAGGTGCTTCTCACTGACTTTAATGGCATTGGGATCATCCATCAATACATGACTTTGAATGCATTCAGTACAGGGATTTATCATAAAATGTGATCTAACTGCATTAATGCTAGGATTTTATTCCAAGTTATTAAAAAATGTTAGTAATTATGGTAAAATATAATTAAATGGCTTTTTTTCAGTTTTCAAATAAGTGTATATTTTAGTCAGTAGTGGTAGATTTTGCCAGGCCAACAGTCAGATACCAGCAGCAGTAAACCAAAGACATCTGTTTTATGTGCTCTTCGGGCATTTTTAACACTGAGAAATGGAGAAAAGGTGATTGATTTCCAGAATATGAAATACTATTAAGGAGATTCTGATCTTCATCATGTGACTTATTTCGCATGACATTAAAACAAATAATCCAATCATTCTGGAGCTGTAACAGCAATCATGTGATGTCCATCATAGTAGATGTGAGGTTCCTATCCCCATAGCAACATCTGTAGTGCTTATGCTAATCACTTTAAATTAACCTTGATATGAAAAAGTGCCCTAGGGATAATGCTGTTGTTGTGGCAGTTCAGATGAGTAGCATGATTTTCTAATAAAACTCCACAGCAAAAATAAGGGTGATAATGAGATGTCCTGTTAGGACATTTTTTTTAATATGCTTTGGTTAAACCAAGACATTAGTATTAGTATCACGATAATTATAAGTATCATAGATAATGAGCTGTCTTATTGATTACTGCTCTTTCATAACACTGGTTAATTTGAAGTGTGTACACAAATTGAACAATTTAAAAGGTAGGAAGCTGACATGGTATCTAAAAACATACTTTATATTTTAATAGTTCACCTCTTCTTAAATGACAGTAAAATAAGACCAAAAGGGTCTACTAGTTTCCTTTGGTAAGATCCATGCATTGCAAGTACTAAGGTACAGCCCTGCAGGACTTCAGTCCAACACAAGAAGTCTTCAGATTTTGAGCTGAACTTCTATGGCGAGAAGTCGTCAGTTTAGAAGAGCAGAGTGTGAACCCTTTGTTGCCTAAGGGCCTTGTTACTCCTTGAGTTGAAGGCTTTTGGGCTCTACTGAGATTTTTATAATGGGAAGTCTTTGCACAAATAAATCTATCTTTACATGAGGAGAAAGTACCTGAAGAGTCTGCTGGAAGATGCAGGCTTGCACATACAGCAAGCATATCAATAGTAAAAATACAAGAAAGGCTCCTGGAGCCCAAATTCAGAAACGTTTCAAATACTGAAATCCAAGGTACACAGGTAGGTGCAAGGTAATAAAAGATTATCTGGAATTAAACCCAAATTTTTCCATGTGTCCTTTAATCACCTTAAATTGATCTAGTGTTTTGGGGGTTTTGGGGGTGGTGGTGGGGTTTTCTGGGGGTGGTGGTGGGGTTTTTTTGTCAGGTCCCACAGCACACTGGCTGCTCTCTGGTAAGGGTGGTGGTGGTGAGGAGAGGACCATCAGAAGCATCTCAGCCAGCCCTAGATTTCCTGCAGAAAACACTGGAAGGAGCCTGCATGGAGGCATCCCTGCTACAGAACCACGGCTGGAGTAACCCCAGCTCGGGGAGGCTGTCGGGGCCCGGTCCAAGTCCTGGCCGTGGCTGAGCTGGGCCCTAACTCCAGCCCAGCCTCTGGGATGCCTTCCCTGTGGTTTGGTTTTTTTTTTTTTTCCTGCCTTATATTTTAGTGCTTATTTTATATGCATTTATTGTTCCTACATAAAGTTTACAGGCCTGTATTTCACATTAGCTTTTGAAAGATGGTGCTGTGGTACCCTACTGCCTTCTTTCGTAGCAACTAGTTTTAATTAGAGAAGGAAAGTAGCAGCATCATTTGTCTACCAGAGTAATAGTTACATTCCTTTCCATGAGAAAATACAGATACTTACGAATACCAGCTGGCTATTAGGTTAACAAGAGAATCCAATATAAGGTAGGTAAGTATAACAATTATGGCAATCCAAAGTTAAAATTTTTCTTTCCAGTTCTTCCATATCACTAGCCTTGGAGCAAGCAAGGCTATTTAATGACTTCTGTTTCTACCCCAATAATTCTATCCTGTGGAATTAAAATTGATTTTCTTTTAGCTCGTGAAGATCCAGTGTTGGCTTTCTTTTCTTTGATGCAAAGCCAAGCGAACGCTGTGAAGCCTCTCCATAAACTTTAGTGGACATTTAGTCAACACCTAAATATGCACCAGCGACAATGACAGAAAATGCGGACAGCAGCATTTTGACTGTCAGTAGGGAATCTCAGTATAAGAAAGCAGTGCCAAAGTCTTGTTATATTCTAGCGATTGAGAAAGCAAGGGGCATGCTGTGAGCTGGAGTTGTTTGTTGTTAACGAACCATCTCTGTAGCTTAAAACACAAACTTCAGTAGTGAAATTACACAATTAGCAGCAATGCCCTGGAGCTGCCGCCTGAGTAGAACTTTAACTGCCAGCCAAAGACCCCGTTGTGCTTTCCTCCTGCTGTGCCAACAGACTCTTGTAACAACTGAAGCCCATGCTGCCCCACCGCAGAGCCATGCCACTTTCAAAACATCACATTTTCTCTGTGTCCAGTCTTTCTGGGTCATGCCCAGGAGTCTCAACAAACCAAGCTCTCCACCACTGAATAAGTGACACCAGAGCATGAGGGGTTTTTCATTCATATGTATCTCAGCTAGGAGTCTTTTGTGAATCAAAGTGGTTGTATGGTGAGACTTTGCACCACCGTAAAGAAATTAACCAGTCTTCCACATTTTCTTCACCACATTTTCTTCACAGCCACATGGAACACCTCACATGCCTTGACAGTGATCACATATAGAGCTGATAACAACTGCAAATGTGGATTTTTCAATTAAAGGACAATACCTGGTTTATTTCCTAAAAATGTCTAAAATTTCTGGACTGAAATTTAGATAAGTTTTCACTGTTTTCATGTACTGAAAAAAATAATAAATCACAGGCTTTAACTTAAATTCCATTCCCTGGGTATAAAAAATGAAAAAAAAACCCTTTTGGCTTTATCTGGCTTATCTTCCATTTCCTAGGGAAAAAAACCCAAAACCCAAACACTCTTTTGATAGCTACTAGAATAATTATTCATCTTAAAACGAAAATTTCAGAAGTTCAGTTTTGATTCTTAATACATACAAATAAAAGATCGTATATTTGATATATAAAGCCAAGCTCTAAGATTTAAACTGTAAGCTCCTTGGATCCAAGAATTGATCACATTTATATGTAAAGCACCAGCCATACTTCCCATGTTCTATAAACACCAAAGTAGCAACGGAAACTTTTGGAGGACTTACAAGAATGGCTTTGTTTCATTAGGGTTTTTTTTCCCCCTACCAGCTTAAGACAAATGAAAGCTATAATATAACTGAATTGCTTCCGGATAACAAAGTGCATGTTCTCACAACAAAACATACACATTTGAATAAAATGCTTTTTAAAACCAAAAGGTTTTTGTTTGTTTTTTTTTAATAAAATGCTTTCAGTGATTTGAACTCCTTCTGCCTGCATGTGGGGAAAATTCCAGTACCACAGAAGACTGTGGCAAAATGGCTTGTAACTATGAATGGGGCCTGGATCAAAATAAGATAAAGAATAACTATCTTATTTGGCAAGATTAGAATTGTGTGGGTGTTGATATGTTTTGTAAAATACAAATAAATCAAATTCTTGTTCTTCAGGTATATCAGCTTTTCTCTAGCATTTTTACTTCTCTGAGCATACAAAACAGTCCCTTCCCTCCTTGTTCATTACCTACAACATGCATTCTTTGATAGATGACCTTTTAAAAATATTGATAATGCCACCATGGCTATTGTGACCTGCCAGAGGGACTGTCTAATTTGACAGGAATAAGAGATTTTCCATGACTGCCACAGTAAATAAATTTTGTGAGACGAAGGTGAATGTATGTTTACTTTGGCTTCAGGCAGACTCTTGTATTTCAAGTCAATGCTATATGAAGCAGTATCTAGAACTTTCAGTGGAGTTTTTATTGTCAAGTCCTTCCTGAGACTATTGTGTCCTGGAATATATGCCTGTGCCCCAAAAAAATGCTACTGACAAGGCACAAATTATTAAGCAAAAAGAAATTTTGGAAAAGTTATCTCTGATTTGTGTGTATATTCTGAGTGAGTCTGATACTGGAACTGTTGTTTTTTGCTGGGTTGTCAGCAAACTGGTGACAGGTCAACACTTAAGAAGCATTAGTGTCTGCAAAAGGTGGTGTCTAGAAGAAAACATCACTATGCATTATTGGCAGTAGAGTGAAAGAAGAGTACATGTAGGTGAAAAAGTAGGACAGGAGTAAATGTAGGTGAAAAAATAGGACAGAAAAGCATAGACAGAAATTTTGCACCAATATAACTGACGATGAAAATTAACCAGTCAGGTTTCCTTTTATGTTTTTCTTACTGCCATGAAAGTAACATGGGCTAGTAAATTGTTGATCCTGATACAGGTGAAATGGGTGGTAAAAAGTCTGTCAAGAGTATCCAGCGACTGAAGTAGATAATTTGTCAAGACAGCTAGTATAATTTTAAATAAATACATACAACAGAAGATAAAACCTCAGAAGCTCCTATATACATGGATTTATTTCAATTTAAGTGCATCTTACAAACCCTTTCCTGAAAGAGAACTAATTCATACTGAGAGAGTAGAAGTTTCAGATCATTACAGTAAGAGAGATGAAATATAAAGGAATAACCTGAACCTCACTTTAAGTCCATCTTTACAAATACTAGCCAAATCACTTACTTCTACATGCTGCTGCTTCCTGCACTAACCTTTACTGCATCAGCTTCCACCACCCAAGGCTAATCTTTTGGACAGCTGAGGCTTTGTTAGTTAATATGTACTAATAAAGCCATTCAAAGTCACACTCAGATACTAGAAAATCTGGTGAAGATTTTATTCCTAGATCAAACAAATTCATATTGCATGGCAATTATTTATGCTTTGTTCTGAACTCTACATGGTGCATGATAATCACATATGCTCTTGCTCAGTTATCTTGTAATTTGAGTTAGTCAGCAAAAGGATGGGTCAGAAACAGTACAGCTAGAGCTGGAAATACATTTGTCTGTGTCACCTTCACACCATATGTATAATTTTATTATTATTTATTCCACTTTTCTAGTTCTTATTAAACTCCATTCTGCAGATGTTAGAATAGCTGTCAGAACAGCACAGCACAAGATCCTTATGCTCTCCAGCCTCTCCCACCATCAACAAATGACAGCAGTTACTAAGTACATACCAGAATGTTAATTTTACCCCTAATGCGAGCCCCAACACATGTGTTTCTTTATCTTCACTTTTCTACAGATGCGGTGATCAAAAGAGAATCACAATTTATAAGACTAACTTCCTTAAAGAAAATGAACCAGGAAGGCAGATGATGAGACTATCAAAGGAACAAATAACTAGGTCTCCAAAATGCTTGAATTGTTTTCCTTTGATATGCCAGTGTGGACAAAATAAAGGCCATATGAGGTGGTTCAACAATTTACAGGCCATTTGTAGGGCAAGAATAAAATTTTACTTTTAAACTGTTATTCACTGAGAAAAATGTTTATTTTGCATGTCAAATCCTTTTTTATCACTCTTGACAACCAAATGTCCAAAACTTTTTCTATGATTTTGTGGTGGGTTGACCCTGGCTGGACACCAGGTGTCCACCAAGCCACTCTATCGCTCCCCACCTCAGCAAAATAAGGGGGAGAAAATAAGGTGGAAATAAAACCCAAAACTCATGGGTCAAGATAAAGGCAGTTTAATAAAGCAAAAGCAAAGAAAACCAAAATATTTGATTCTCTACTTCCCATTAGCAGGCGATGTCCAGCCACTTCCCAAGAAGCAGAGTTTCCGTAGGTGTAACTGTTCCTCTGGTATACAAATGTCATGAATAACGAATGCTCCCCCCCCGCCCCCCTTTCTCTTAGTTTTATTGTTGAGCAGACATTATATGGTATGGAATATCCCTTTGGTCACTTTGGGTCAGCTGTGCTGGCTATGGCCCCTTCCAAGATCTTGCCCATCCCCAGCCTACTGGTGAGGGGGGAACGTCGAAGAGTGCTTGACCCTGTGCAAGCATGGCTCAGCAACAGCCAGAACAGTGGTGTACTACCAACACGTTTCTAGCTACAGATACAAAGTACAGCACTATGGGGGCTACTATGGGGAAAATTAACTCCATCTGAGCCAGACCAAATACAGGTTTTTCATTTAAAACTAGCAATGAAGAAGAAAATAAATTTTCAAACATAATCAAACAAGACAGGTGAAACCAGTATCCTATATCCCTTCCTTGCTTTTGAGTACTTAATAGCAATTTATTTACTCATAGTGTGTAGGATCTACGTATTTTTATAACAACACATTCTCTCTGACTGTGGATTTTTTTAAAGAGTTGTGCAACTGAAGAGTTATCTGTGAACTCTTTCCTACATTTTTTTGAGATTATTAGAAAAGACACAGTACAGCGTAAAAAACTCATGGATTCCATTCACCCGTAAACAACACCTACTAAATTCGTACATATATATATATATATATATGGAGTTGAAGGCAAAAAATAAAGGGTCAATATGTTTTCCTACATCTTCAGGATCTTTGAAGTAATGAAAAAAATTCAGCCTTAGAATTGGAGGAACCGGATTTTTAATTTTCCAGCAATATTAACATTCAGCCATTGTAAGAATATTTGAGATAATGGAAAACACAGTTCTCATTAGAATTCTATTTCATACAGTAATAGAAAAATGAAAAATAACTAATATATTCTTTGGACAGCATTTTCAAAAGGATTCAGCAGTGGCCTAACAAACTAGGTGACTTTAGGAGAAGATTGTTAAGTCAAACCTTTGGAAAATATGCTACTTACGCCACCCTTTTTTAACTTCTCACAGCAACGCACAGGGAATGAAATTCTTGCTCTACGTAATGCTACAGGAACTTTGTTACTGACTTCAGCAGAGATAAAATGGGTTCTATCATAGCCCACTTATGTCGAGGGAAATAATGAGACAAATAGGAGGAAACTCCAGTCATCCTACTTGTTCGCAATTTTCTTCAAGAGAGACTGAGAAAATCAGGGCAAAAAGTATTGGAGACTGGAGATTTCACTGATTCAAACTGTTTAAGAAAGCAGAAGTGTTACCTTTTTTCCTACTTAAATTTTTGTTTGTTGTTTTTTGGGTTTGGTTCCCTCCCCCCCCAGAAACAGAAAATAAGAGGAGAAATATTTGAATGGTTGATTTAGAGTCTGTTTTACCTCTGGTGTCTCAACAGACAAGGACTACAGGAAGGCTCAGACTGTCTGAATAAAACTGTCATAACATGGGATGTAACATGGGATGTGATGAGAAGAATAATGAAGACCACTTCAGGAATATTTCACCACTGGCTGTTTGACTGCAAAAAACTCTTGCCGCACCCTGCCAGAAAAGGACTGATAAAACTGCTAAGTAGCAGAGAAGAAAGCACTACTGAAAAGGAGTATTATACCTGGAACTATCTGGAAAACAGTTTTTTGGGAAAAAAATATCCAAGCTTGGGGAAAAAACCTCCTAACACACATTTAAAATTCAAAGATGTTCCTCAAGGGGAAGATGCTCCTTAAGGGGGAAAAAGAAATTGGTCTGTCCCACTGAGAGCCGGCCTTTGATTTTCCCTGTTACCCAAGTTTATGTATGACAGAGCCACCTGTCCAGGAGCAGGTATCCAGGGGCAGCTGGGAAAGGAGGGATTCCCACAGACCAGGACTCGGACAACCCCACTAACACAGGCTGGTGATCTCTAGGAAGCTCAGAAATAAAGCCCTATGGAGGTCATCAGGCAGGAACAGGAGGTGTGAGGTGCCATTATCACATTTACCAGAGGGCTTGTTAACACTGTCATTAGCTGTCACTGATTGAAAAGAGAATTGTTTGCATACAGTAGTTTTTTTACTAGCATACTATGAGAGGGGCAGAATTCAGTTTTATAAGGGCTTGAGGGACATCTAAAAACTACGAAATCTTCTAGAAATTACCAGTTCCCAAAGGAAGGCGGCACTCATACTGCAGCAAAGCCAGGTCTGCTCACTGCTCACTCCTTGGCAGACAGGGCTGAGTAGTGATCAAGTAGATCCCTTACTACTCCACGTCTGCAACAGAGATGTAAGGAGAAGGAAACTGAATGAGGGCAAGTCTGTGTATGAAATCCTCTAATACTTGATAGTATGCAGTAAACTAGCTGACTGTTAATCAACCGATAAGAAATGTGAACACTTTTATTGGAGTACAAAGTAATCAACAGACAGAAGCAGCTTCTAGTATCTTAAACTCATTTCAGATCGGGTGAAGCCCAATACTCTTTCCCAAACAAACTGGGTTGAGTTGGATTAAGCAATTTTTACATGTTATATACCTACAATATGACCCATTATGAATTTAAGAAAACTCTAAATGCACAAACAGTTTGGTTGCGTAGATGCTTACTGCAATATTGTGTGAACTGTTTATGCAGTACTGCGGTATCATCTTACTATCTGTCAAAAATAAAACAAAGTGTCATGTAGCCTCACTTTTGTGCTCTGTCTCAGAAATAATGGGACTATTCTGGATTTATTTTAAAGAAGAACTGGCCAAGGTTAGGAATTTATCTCTTACACTCCCAATTTGGGACAAAAAGTCCCAATATAAAAGCTTTTTTAAAAATCAAAAGTTCAGAAAGCTTGTTTTCCACAATACTTTGTTCTGAATCAGTTTAGTATCACTTACTGAACATCAAGAGTTTGGTGCTCATATGTTTCCTCATATGGTAGGTTCTTTGATCAAATGAAATCTCCTGTGCTACATCATTTTATGGCAGATTAATTTCCCTCAGCCAGAGGACAGATGTGGCATAGCTAGAAACCTTATGCAGAATCATATGGACACGAGGCTCCTAAATCGCAGCTCAATGAAGACACTGGCAGCTCCAACAAGTAGGAATTGCAAGTGAAACTGACTCAGATAGAACTTTTCACTTCAGTTCACACAGACAAAACCAAACCAACATAAAAATGGATATTTTTCTATACAAAGTATCAATTTTAAAATCAAATCATTTATCCACAGTAGAAAAACACAAGTTCTGATTAGCTTTACTAATCATATAATAAGTAAAACTGTAAAATATTATGTTTCATTTCTGGTATTCCTATTTCTCCTCTTCTTTGAGGAAGGATAATTTCATGTGGCTGTGATTAGAAATGACGAATTAGCTTTTTTGTTTGCTGGTTGCTAACTTATGTTTGAGAAATCACCAGGGAATACCCAAACAAAACTATCAAAAAGGAATTACTAGCTACACTAGTACCATGGCTACTTTCAGATTTGTAACGTATTAATTACAAATCTCTTTAAGACTGTGAAAGTATTAAAGTATCAAACCAATCATAGAGATTTGTTTAGTTAAGTTAGGACCTGAACTCTGTAAATGCCAAGGAAAAACAACCCTTGATTTATCTATCAAAAGACATTACCCCTGGGAACATACCTTGCTGGACTAACTCCAGTTGAAAATAACAGAATATATTTTAGCAGACAGACACCCTCAAGGTCTGGAAACAAATTGTTTCCTTATTTTTCTTTTTTTGTTTGTTTTGTTCTTCTGTAACTCTATGTGTCTATTACCTATCGCCTTAATAGAATTATACCATTTTCTCATTGATATTATTCTATGTTTTTCATCTTCCTTAACTTCAGAGTACCAACTCCACGTTTCCCTTCTGGCCATGGCCTTATATGCCCATTTCAGATCCTGGGAATCTCTGTAATACAACACCACTCTGGATCTGCCTCCTTCTGTCCTTTTACCCAAGGACCTGCATAAGGAATTATCAAAAAGTAAGTTAAACTAATCTTCAGGCTATCTTAAGACACCACAGGCCTGATTAAACAGTAGGAACAAGTGTTAAGGAGTATGTTTTATAGATAAATACATATAGAACTGATAGAGGGAATTTTCATATACTTAGTAGGTACCATGGTCAAAAAAACCGAGGTGAGGAAATCATACTTTTCCCTCCCTCTTTCCAAGGGCAGCATGACAGAAGTACAAGCACACGATTTTTCTGAACTCTGAGCATCCCTTGGACCAAGCGAGAATTTTCAGTGAAAGGAAAGACAAACCGTTCATGCTTCCCCCACGTACAGCAGAGGGAAACCTCTTGTAAAGTCAGCAGAGGGCTGTCCATTGCCTCAGTAGACAACAGATGCAAGATGGTCACACAGAGATATTTTTTGTAAATTTGTTACTGTAGTAACAGTTTATGTTGTGTGTGTGTATATATACGTATAGGTAGGGGAGGAAGAAGAGAGACATGCAAAATTATGAAGTAAAGCCAATGATTTTGGATGCTACTTATATCTGACTTTATTTTGCTTTAATATAAGTTTAAACTTAATCTCAGAAATACATTAAACAGGAAAATAAAACTTTTTATCTTCAAACGTGTTAGATGCCTCACAGCTTTTACTGATTCTTAATGAATTGGGTTTTTTCCTATTTCATATATTCTTTAAGTTGCATGAATATAACTTAAGGGTGTAAAACTAGACTTACCATTTTGAAAAACTTTTGCATCAAAATCATATTTTGACTTCTAAAGTTCGTTGTCCTGAGTTTCAAAACTATTAAACTCATATTTATTCTCCTTGGAGCCAGAGGGCAAAGTCAGAATCAGATGTGGAATAACAAACATTTATGAAGAATAGACCACTTATTTACATGCCTAGAAATAGATGGCAATTTAAATTAAATGCAGGTACCAACATTTGAAAATGTTGGCCTTGGATTACAAACATGAAAAAGACTCTAGGGGTGCCATTAACTGAATTGACCTCTTGTGTGCATAATCGGCATTAAGGCCAAAAAAAGCCAACAACTGTACCTCTGGAAATTTAATTTAGTAAAGACAATATATGGTGGTTTTGTTATGAACCTCTGATTATTATGAAAACACTGATTGCATGGCCTGTTTCCTTAGAAACTAACCAAAAGGTGACACATTCTGTTGACTTTCTATTATACATTCATAACATCATCTTTCAATTCTATGTCATAAAGAATTTATGTAGGGCATTAATCATGCAAGACCATTAAATTGTTATCTCATTTCAGTGATAATTGTTTACTGGTATAAATGGTTCATGTTTTGTTCCAACAGTTGGACTGTGACTAAAATGTATCCTCAGAGCCATGTTGGCAAAGAAGATTAACTTCTTCAGAAAGAAGGAACTATGAAAGTAGGGGAGTGTCTTATTATTGCATATGAGAAAATATGAGTTAAAAACCTGTGTAATTCAATCACCAAATGGACCAAATGAAGCAGTGGCAATAAGAAAACTAACCACCTCACAGCTATGTGTGTCTGATTGAGAGTGCTAGGGAAAAAACCTATGCAAAATCTCCATGTTAATAATGTACCTGGCCCCTTTCCCAAAATATAATGAAGATGGTATAAAACGTTTTCCTTTTTGTAACTGCTTAAAACAATGTAGCATGTAAGCTGAAATATAATAAAACTAAACTATGAAATATACATGCAATTATGAGGAAAATACAGACTGGGGGAAAAAAAAAAAGTCAAGCA
This sequence comes from Ibycter americanus, assembly GCA_035590275.1. Classification (NCBI taxonomy): domain Eukaryota; kingdom Metazoa; phylum Chordata; class Aves; order Falconiformes; family Falconidae; genus Ibycter; species Ibycter americanus. The sequence continues at coordinate 108,326,040 of JAVJGI010000014.1, read as the reverse complement.
TTTACAGAAAGGATTGTTCATAAAAACCAGCAAACCTGCCCCCCAGCATAACTCAGCTAATCAGAGTTATGCTGTGCAATGCAATGATTTGTCACCTGCTTTTAGATTTCCCTATTGACTCCTGTGTGGAATAAGAATGGGATCAATTTAAAGCAGTCCTTTAATCCCAAGGGTGCCATCACTAATGTTGCTGTCTGTTACTGCTTTCTAAATGGAACCCAACTATATATTTTTCTGTAGCAAAGTGTCTACTTTATGAGCATAATAAATAGCAATGGCCCTTTAATGACAACTTTAGCTTTAGCCATTATGGTACATTTTAAGTGCTTAAAAACACTAATGGGAGCTATACAGTGTTAATTATACTTAAGATAGGAGTGCTGTACACAAGAACTACTGCAACATTAAGTAAAACACTTCTGCTAATCGTAATTATAGCCTGTATAGAAGAGATAAGAGAAATCAAGTGCTCCTTTGCAGCAAGTTCTTAAAATAGCAGAGACAGGAAGGACAAATTGGCTGGAAAAACACTGCAAGCACCTTCTAGCATAGGACTTGATCCTTATTTACATCATTTATATAAGCAGCTACTGCAGGAGTTCTGCTGTGCAGAAGCAGATATATGTATATGTATATCCTGGCCCTGTAATCAGCCCTGTACAGGGCTAATCTGTGCCCTGTCACAGCCAGCTGGGCTCTGTATAAACATGAATCAACACACAGACATTAATCTGAGAAAGCAAGCAGGAGAGTTTAAGGATAGAGGGATGAAGGGTAGGCTGAGCAGGAAAGTAGAAGAAACCTAAGTGACTATGCTCCACTTTAGGCAACGCAGTAAAATGCCTAAAACTAGGTAAGGGATTAATTTGGCCTAACTGCTTGCAATAGCCATCTAGGGATATATAAACAAATGATATAGCTGTACAGAGAAAATTATAAAACAATCCTCTTCCAGAAGGTCATGAGCATCTAGCATAAATAATTGAAAAGCACAGAAAAGGAACATGTTCAATGAAAGCACAGTTTAAAATGTATTGGTTTTTTTCTTCTACACAATACAGTCTGGTGGCTTACTGTTTCAACTCACTTATTTCCACCAATTTGAGGACTGAGTTGACATCAGAAAGAACACAAACCTAGACACTTCCTATTCTTAAAGTACTCTGAGCCTTCAGCTACTTCCTTAGTTTGCAAATTAACCAGGAAAGGAAATGACAAGAGACTTCAGCATGCTGCAGAAGTACTGACTGGATCACTAGCAAAGCCCAACCTGACTCCTCTCTTTATCATTCAAATACATCTTTTATAAGCTCCATTTCTCTTCAGACTTTTGGTAACAACTATATCTTGTTTATTGTGTCTATTCTCAACACTTGAAGTGTTATTTTCAGGGTAACAGTCTCTGTTAGTATCCTCCTTTTACAAAAGGTTCCCTGAAGTTACCAGCATCTCAGTTGTCAGGATGAACTGGGACTTTGGTTCCAAAATGGAAGAGGGAAAAATGTAATCTTCTGAAAGCAACCACGTTGCTTGAAGCTAGGTCAGTCAGATTTTCATGGTTCTATCTAAAGATAAAGCTAAATGTTTTACCTACAAGTTTGGCAGCACTTTCTTGAAGGTAAATTATGGAAGAATTCTTAGATTTAATCATCGCTGAAACTAAAACTAGTGCAATAAACTTCAGATATGTGTGCATGGGGAAAAAAAAAAAGCAAAAAAAATGTGTCTGCAACTGATGGTATCTAATTACTGTGGAAATAGATTGTGATTTCCTGTTTCGTAGTTTTTTATTTATCCTGCTGCTCCCACTCTGCCATTTCAGGGCTATGTGACTGCCTGCAATATTATGCATTTTAAGGAAAATACAGGCACAGCCTAAGAGAACCATGGTCATATGCTGAGGTAACACCTGACAGGTTCAAGGCTGCCAGGCGCAAATTCAGCCCCCACATCCAAAGAGTCATGACCTAACAGCACAACAGCATGCAGCCGGGGAAGAACCATAAAAGTAGCAGTTCTGAGGATCAGAAAGAGACAGTAAAGATGGATGCATATTTTTGTTCTCAGTCTTGGTGATCATGATAGTGTCCTCTTGAGTAAAGCACAGAAAGTCTTACAGAAGTTGTGTTACAATTATTAATTAAAGCTTTTAGAACATTTTGAATACAAAGCCTTTGGAAGACAGAAAGTGCTAAAACATGTTATTATTCTAAATAATAATAAAAAATGTTCCAATATCCTGCAGAGATTGTATTGTATCAACCTTGATTTAACACTAAAAAACAATGCATCTGTTTAGCATCTGACAGATTTATTCACATATTCAAAAGTGTTCTTTGAAGAATCCTTATCAACTCAAAATGAGTCTTTTATAAACTGCAAAACTGCAAATGCTGTTCTTCCTTTGCCATTTTTATAGATCTATTTTTCAAATACACTTTCTTCCTCTTCAGGTAGCAACAGATTTTCTTTTTGTGCTTGAGCTACAGCACAGAAAAGGGTGCAAATGTTTTGACCATTGCAAATTGATATTCCACACTGCCTTGATAAGATGTCAGAAAACATTTTCATAATTTGTAATCCATCTAGGACTATTTTTGTAAAACCTCTTTGACACATAGTTTGTTACTGGTCTAGTACTTCCTTTGGTACTATTTCTACAAGACTGTCAATATTTATTTCGCCACGGTTAGGTACCTCTTCTTATAAATATGGAGAATATGCGCCTATTCCCTAAATCGACATTGACAATCCATAATATTTAAATAGAATTAGCATCACCAATTTTCAGTGTAGAGTATATTCAGCGGGACTGCTGCAGAATGCACAGGATTCAGAATAATTAGCATATAAAGCTACTCTTGCCATTTTGCCTCTCTGTTTATATTAGAACTCATTACTGTGCCATCATATTTCAGAAGTAGTGATGCAGAATTTGGATTTGACAACGATTCAGGAATGAGCCAGCCAGAAAATTATCTACAGAGAGTCACAGACCTTTCTATATCAGCCCACCTGGGCATCACTCCAAGTAACCGCATTTTCATGTCACTCAAGAGTGCTGCCCACAAGTTAGTGTGCCAGCTGATCTGTATTGCAAATGATACAAATTGTTTCATTCATAGGAGAAAGAATTCATCCTGATAAAATCAAAGTCACCAAGGGAGCAGGGGTGGTCCAGTCTCCACTGGCAGCCCTGGACAACCTCAATGGGGTCGTGGGAGAAGATGGGGGCCGGGCTTGCTGAACTCTGCCTGCAGGGCTCTGGGACTTACCCCCTTCTATACGGGTGCTGATAGATGCAAACAATGCTGGTGAATCAAGGTAACGGACCAAACTGTGGTGCTTCATCAGAAGTTTTAGATATAAGGAAGGAATTCTTTATGATGAAGGTGGTTAGACTCTGGAACAGGTTGCTCAGAGAAGTGGTGGACGCCCCATCCCTGGAAGCATTCAAGGTCAGGTTGTACAGGGCTTTGAGCAACCTGATCTAACGGAAGATGTCCCTGCCCATGGAAGGGGGTTGGACTAAATGATCTTTGAAGGTCCCTTCCAACCCAAACCATTCTGCGATTCTATGACACTGTTACACCCACTGAACGGCAGGGTCAGCAGGTTCCTGGACACACTGTGGATGTGTGAAGGTACACGTATGCCATCTGCTTCTGAAGGTAATCCCAATTTAAGAAGCTGCTGCTGTGCATGGTTTTCCCAGCCTTCTTGTTTTATCCTCAGTCTAGGGTTATAATTCATTGTCCTTTCAGTTGCGTCTAACCATTTGCAGTCCTGAACAGTAAACTGAACAACAAGTATCTATCCTTTAACTGGCATATACATATATACACACATATGTATTCTGGAGGGTTATTTCTATATAGATCATTTCAGATTGAGAACTGGCACAACTAAAGGAGTGGTGAACTGCCTAGTCTGAAGGTGCATCCAGGGAGACAGGATGCTGGTTTATGCTGGCTTTCCACCTAGAGAAAACGCCTTAATAGTAGGATGCTAAGAAAGTGAGAGGCAGAAGCTAGGAGCAGCTTACAGGAAGAAGAGAGAAAGCTGATTGCAACACCAGAATTGCTGGAGAAGGTGGACTTGAAGTTTCTGAAAAAGGAAATTTCTGTCTACTGCTTGCTTAGACTAAGATCACAGAAACAGGTCTCATTTGTGCACATTCCTTGTAAATAAAGAGGTGCCCCAAATATTCTTAACTCCTATTTTCAATTTCCTTTGTTTGATAGCACAGCTGAGAATTAATAAACATGTAGGAGCTTGTTTAACTATAACTCATTGAAACAGGTAGGGATATAATAATTATCTCCACCTGATATACACCACTGCAATGTTTTTCAGTGTCAACATCCTGAGTTGGGGGGAATTCTCTCTCTTTTCTTTGCCCTAGCTCATATACTTACTATACTGTAACATTGCAGGCTTGGTAAGGCTTAGTCCCAATGCACGGCATCACAAGAAGTAAAGTCCTACTGCTAAAATCTTTTAAACATACCTTTCCTGGAGAAGCCATTTCCTTTGGAATATAGAAGGTGTGGTTTCAAATTGTACAGCAGCAGTTCAATTACTCTGGCCAATTTCAGGCAGAGCATAGAGATTCATCTCTCTCTTTTCTACAATAATTCCTCTGTGTTGAAATGCTGGCACCTTTATAGCTTTGGATAGGAGTGTTGATATGATCCACCTATACTGCGGGTAAATAGAGGACTTCACTTTTCAGTGCTATCAATCTCACAAGGACTGTATTTACTTTACAATTTCATGAAAATAAAAATAACAGACTTAGACCTCTTTTCTCTGGTAAAATTTCTGTGAAAAAGGCATAATAAGCCTATGAGGTATTATGTGGTTTCAGTGTGTTCATTTGCTCAAGTCAATTGGAGTTTCAGGCATCCAGCACTACACAAGAATTTCACAATAACTTAAGGCATTAATTCTGCACAGACAAACATCAGGCTAAAGTCTTCCCCAAACAGACAGAGCCCTACTTATACCCCTCATCTTTTCCTCACCAGTGGCACTCTTGTGCTCAGTATGCGCTAGTTGAAATATCATAGAAGCCAATTTGAGAATTTGCAAATGATATTTGAATGAGACTTCTAGAAGGAATTATAATGTGGCAGGCAAATAGCCACTGGACTGACTATTTCACTCTCTCTCTAATAAACAACGCTTCTCTGAAGGAGTCATCTTAGAGCACAGTTTTAAAAAAATCTTCTTTTTATTCTAGACTGGTGTTCATCACTACAGATTTTATCTAGCAGCCATCAAAAAATCATTGCAGAGAGTCTCTTGCATTGGAACATGGTGCCAAGACAACAGTGTTGAGTCCATATTTTCTTTTTATACCCTTTCAGCCAACAGGCTTCTCTACAAGATTCATCTTTTGTGTTTACAAGTAATTGGTGCAGCAATTTTGGCATTTCTGAGTATTAATGGCACTATTTTCTTACTTTCGTGGACTAACCTTGAGCACCTTTGAGGTACTATATATCAAGATACTGCTTTGTCATCACTAAATTTGGCTCCGTAAGTACAGTACATGAAGACAGAATTCTGGACCCAAGACCCAAAATGTGATAACACTTAATGCTCACATATAAAAATTATTTATAAAGCAATAAAAAATCATTCATACATGTAACAAGAATGGTACAGGCATGAGTAACGTGTTACAGATTGGTACAATATATTATTTATTACTAATGTGTGATTAGCTAGAACTCTTTATAACATGAATATTTGAGTAATAGTTTATAAATCGTACGTTAAGATTTTTACTAAACCTTTAAAAAGATTTATTAATATACCTTTGAAATATAATACATTCAAAATTTCAAAACTGTTAAGCATAGAATTGGGACCACAAATTACATTCACCAAAAAAAATAAATCAATGAGGAATATTCTCATGGATTTGAAATCAATCAAAATGTCCACCTTTTCAATGTTGTAGGGGGGGAAAAAGGAGGATTGATTTATCACTGCAACTTTCCTAACTGTAGATCAGGGTCACAGAATGGCTGATGTTGGAACGGACCTTTGGAGGTCATCTTGTCCAACCCCCTATTCTCAAGCAGGGCCATCTACAGCAAATTGCCCAGGACCATGTCCAGATGGCTTTTGAATATCTCCAAGGGTGGAGACTCCACAACCTCTCTGGGCAACCTGCACCACTGCTCTGTCACCCTCACAAGAAAGCAGTGGTTTCTGATGTTCAGGGGGAAACTCCTGTGTTTCAGTTTGTGCCCATTGCCTCTTGTCCTGTCATTGGGCACCACTGAAAAGAGCCTGGTTTTGTCCTCTTTGCTCCCTCCCTTCAGGTATTTATATACATTAGCAGATCCTCCCGATCTTCCTCTGCTCCAGGCTGAACAGTCCCAGCTCTCTCAGCCTTTCCTCATAGAGATGTTCCAGTCCCCAGATCCTCTTAGCTACCTTTCATTGGGCTCTCTCTAGTATGTCCATGTCACTCTTGTACTGGGGAGCCCAGACCTAGACACAGCACTCCAGGGGTGGCCTCAGCAGTGCTGAGTAGAGGGGAAGGATCCCCTCCCTTGACTTGCTGGCAATACTTTGCCTGATGCAGCTTGGCACACCATTAGTCATCTTTGTGGCAAGGGCACATGGCTGGCTCACATTCAACTTGGTGCCCACCAGGACCCCCAGGGCCTTTTCTGCAAAGCTGCTTTCCAGCTGGTCAGCCTCCAGCATTTACTGGCACACGGGGTTGTTCCTGCCCAGGTGCAGGAATTGGCACTTCCATTGGTTGAACTTCATGGGGTTCCTCTCCGCCCATTTCTCCAGCCTGCCGAGGTCCCTCTGGATAGCACCACGACCCTCTGGCATATCAGACACTCCTCCCAGGCTTGTCATCAGCAAATTTGCTGAGGGTACACTCTGTCCCATTATCCAGATCATTAATGAAGATGTTAAACAGGACTGGACCCAATATTGGCCCCTGGGGTACACCACTAGTTACTGGCCTCCAGCTAGACTGTGACATTGATGACTGTCCTCTGGGCCAGGCTGTTCAGCCAGTTGTCAGTCCACCTCACTGTCTGCTCATCCAGCCCATACATCAATAGCTTGTCTATGAGGATCTTATGGGGGACAGTGTCAAAGGCCTTATTGAAGTCTAGGTAAACAATATCCACTGCTTAATCAATATATTTCTACTAGCCAATGTGCTGCTGAAGTTGATCATAGACCATTCCCTGTCCAGATGCCCAGGGAAAACACGACATTCTTGCCTACTGAAATTTCATTCTGGATCACAAGGAATTGGCTGATTGACCAAATTTGTTTACTAGTATGAAGCTACAATGAAATTATTCTTTACAAACTAGTTGGACCTGCTCCTTTTCACTCAAAAAGGCAACTACAAGGCTTGGAAATTAATTGTTATTTCTAGTCACACAAATGAAAATTACTAGGGTTTTTTTCTTTTTTTGACAGTTTTAGAAGTGGAATGCAGACAACTTTGTGTCTGAGGGAGAACAGATGCATATACTTGCCAGAGGTCTCATCCTGTATAATATATTATCTGTTTTCCAGCTAAGCTGATTGCATTCTTCTCTGTTGTCATTGGTTTACGTTTAATTTTCTCCATCATGTTAGGATACACCATTGTGTCCAAAGACCAACACAAGCTTCCAAAGATTTGTTCAGTTACCCTTTCAACCATCTCAAATGTCTGATACTTGTACCTCAAAACAAAGATCATAGATGACAAGCTTGTACTGTTATCTTGTTTATTCATTCACAGCTGTATAGCCCATGAATTTCTTCCTTTGTCTAGTCCCATCATATGTCCCCCAAGGGAACTGACTGATTTTCCATAGTAGGTAATTATTTGCTTGTTGCTATATGTTTGTTATGGTTTTGTTTTTTCTTTTTTTTCTCTTCCATTACGTACTATGGTGGTGTGTTTCATTGGAAATCCTGATGATACCCTGTGCTGAAAGTGATGGAGCCACTGAAAGCCCCAAGGCTATAGTTGGTAGATGGATACACCACAAGATCAGACTACTCTGAATCTTGGTTATGGGGAGCACTTCGGAGAGATGATATTGGTCCTAATTAAATGTTCATACATATTACTAAATACAGATAGCCCTTTTAGGAAAGCTAGAATAAGCATAGATTTTTTGATGTCTTCTTTATCAAAACACATCTGTACCTTTTTTATATTTCAGCATATCTTTTCCCCTCTTTTTGTCTGTTTTAACATATCTTAATACGTATTGCCATGAAAAACAATGCTTTAAAATGTTTTTTTCTAAGGCTATAGTGAAGTAGCCACGCTGGTAAATTAAATAGATTCAAGGTATTTCTGGAATAGGAAGACACAGTAAGGCTTTTGCTTGTTTTATAGCTTTAACAGTCTCCTGCTCACCAAAGCAGAGTGAATTAAAATGAGGAGGCTGTGTTGCCACTGGGCAAAGTGTGGAGGCTCTGAAAGCGCTAGGAGGGTACGGCTCACCCCAGCAGTCTGCATTCTGGGACTTCCCTTCCAAAACTCCAAAGGTAGGTCACGTTGCCCAAAGTGGTGTTGATGTGCTTAAGGTCCCAAGTGCTCCCACACTTTAAAAATTTAATGGGATTTTTGCTCCTAACTGATTAAGATACATTTGTAAAGGGAATGGGAACCCCACAGCTTTTTTATAATTTGCACACTGGTACCTTGCATTTCATACAGTGGATGCATTCTTCCCTTTAATGTTAATTGCATGCATGTGCTGGAGGAAAAACTTTTTTTTTTTTTTTGCTTCCTATTGCAGGTCACCTCTGGACAGTATGGCTATTGGATAATTTACCCACTACTGAATGAAGTTTGATGTCTATATATACTTTATTTATATGCATCAGGCACAACTACAACACTGATTGCATATGTTCATACAGTAAAACTGTCTTTAGTCTATGCAGGGAATGAAGTTTTGCCAAAGGCATTTTTTTCAAAATAACCATTGTAAAGCTTATCTATATGGGCACAGAACCAAGACAGAAACACACACTGTATCTGCCAGACCATGCAAAAAACACTATCGTAATTCTTACATTTCAACAGTTTTGTTTACTCTATGAACTCTGCTAAATAATTACAAATGGTTATGGTGGAGGATGGATGGGTGATGAGTCTATAGATGGACAGCTAGTGGATAATGGATAATACTCATCTGTAATGGAGCTTAGACAGCATTTCAATAAATCTGCAGTATGCAGAACCTGCACATTTCTGAAGAAAGAGAAGAAAACAATCAGCTGGCATATTGTCATAAGTCTGTTGAGGTGGAACTGAATGGAATGGTATAACCGTCATGCACTGGGCATATGGTGACAGGTTATAGACAGTTGATAAAATCAAATTTTAAATAAAGGAGCAACCTTGTTCTAGTGTATCCTGCAATTAAAGCCATTAGGCAAAGGAAAAACCATTTTGATTTCCACCTTTATGATTCTGGAATGTACCTCTTCATTGTGCTGATAAAATCTAATGTGTTATATATTTCACCATGACAAAATATAATTGATGTCATGAAGAGTTTTAAATTATTGCTTGTAAAATGTATGCTTTTAGCAGAACTCTATTTATTATTGTAAAACTTCTGAAACTTGTTCTAAATTACCATGAAATGCATCAGAGTGGAAGAAAAAGATTTGTCAATGACAGGACCAGGTATGTGAAAGATTTTAACTTTCAAGTCAATTTCCCAATACTTTCATCTCTATCTCTCTCCCTCTCTTTTTTTTTTTTTTTTTTTTTTTGGGGGCAGGGAGATCAAAGGAATAAGGGAAGAGAAATACCCACTGTATTTATGAAACTAGATAAAAGGAGCAATAAGCAGAATGTTCTATGCAATAGCACTAAAAATTTAGATGCATGTAATTTCATGAAAACTATATTGTTAAAAAAGAGTAAGAGGTAGAAAAGATTTTCATCACCAATATCAACATAAAAAAAATCAAGCCACTGCAAAACTAATTAGACAACGTTATCTTCTACATTCATAGATGTGCCTAGCAATGAGGCATTATCACTCATGCTTAAGCAGTGGACCATTAATCGTGCAGAAATGTTACATGCATTTGTGTATAGAAGATTAAATGCTATACATTCTTGCAATGTTCCATATTCTCTTATACTATCCTAGCTACTCTTCTATCTCTCTATCACTTTCAATGAACTGTAAAGTTGATAGAATGTTTACAGATACTTTTCTTCCACTGACTAAACTATCCAAGGCTTGTATGATGATTGTATCATTTCCTTGGCCCCTTAGGATTAGAATGTAATACATGCAATGCCCTAAAATGCATTCGTATGGAATACCTACTCAACATTTTTTGCACAGTTCTTTGGTCTCCCTTAGAAAGGCATCCCCATACCTCTCAGACTGATCGCTCTTGACTATAATGAACAAAATAAGACAGAAGTTCATCAAAAGTGATTCCAACGTGGAACAGTATTTCAGAGCAGACTGGATTGCAAAAGCAAATGAGGAGAAAGAAGTAAAAAAGAGATAATGACAAAATTTTCCCCCAAATCTTCTAAATGTACTAAGAAGTGAAGTGGGCATTTTAGAGATGAATGCCTACATATTACCTCCAGAGGATGTGGTCTAGTGTCTTAATAGCTGCAATAGTACTACACAATCATAGAATAATTTAGGCTGGAAAAGACCTTTAAGACCATGGAGTCTGACCATTAACCTAACACTGCCAAGTCCACCATTAAACCATGTCCCTAAGTGCCACATCTACATGTCTTTTAAATACCTCCAGGGATGGTGACTCCACCACTTCCCTGGGCAGC